>OX451737.1:266328708-266928708 GCA_948472305.1 Vicia faba | reverse complement strand
AAACAAATATTTTGTTTAACAATTATTATTCTTGCTTTGCAATGGAACCAATTAATATCCAAACTTATTCATGGTATCAAATAAAAGTTAAGTATTATAATAATTACGGAGAGAATTGATAAAGAAAATTATTATTAATTAAGTAGGAATTAAATCATTATTAACTCATTAATTAGTTGTATTAACTATGTTGCTATTAATTACTTTATTATATTAATAATAGATAATGATAATAAAAGCAAGAGAAGCAAAATATTTTAAGGTTGATTTCTTAATGTTTAATCTTTTCTATAGTTAGGAAAGCATGAAAGTAACTTATTAATGTTAGTCATAGTTGTATCAAGTAAAATGGTTAATATTGTTGTTGTTATTTTTGTTGAAGTTGTTGTTATTATTGTTGAAATTTAGTATTTAACAATTTTATTAGTTTTGTTTATTTGTTATTGTTGTTGTTGAGATTTAATATTTAAATAATTTATGAATTTTGTTATTGTTGTTGTTGTTATTTTTGTTATTGGGATTTAATGTTTAAAGATTCAATTGGTTTTGTTTTTGCTGTTGTTGTCATTGATGAAGAAGATTTAGAATTTGTCAATAAATTTGATATTTTGTAGATTAAAATGGAAGAAAAAAATCCATTTTTTGTAAACAAGACTTTACCCCTCTGTTATTGTTAAAAGTCGAGGTAAAAAGTAGTGCGGTTTTGAAAATGCAAAAAAATGTAGTTGTTGAGGATCGAACACATGACCATTGTCACTTTTTCCCTCGCTTTTCGTGTCGCCCCTTGTTACCTCGCTTTTGTAGCTGAGGTCAAATGCATTTCGCATTCGACGTTAGATGTGTTTCTTGTAGTAGTGAAAGTACCTTGAACCACCAATAGGGGATTTATTCACTGCTCAATTTTTGTATTCCAACAATATGGGGAAGAGAGTAAGAAGCTTGAAAAAGAGATTAGTTTGAATAAATTATCATTGCCTCATTTTGATCTTCGAAATAAACAATGTGAACTAGAAGTTTAAAAGATAATTCATTTACAAAGCTTAGAAACAATTATTAAACGTATTCGTTGATTTAAAAGGTGTGACTAAGACATACACCAAACGCTAATGCTCTAATAAGAATGGATGATCATGTTGGAAAATCTAACAAATCTCAATTGAAACATGAAGCGTGGCAGACCAATCAGTTTCTAAGATAAAAGTTCTTAAATAAAAAAGACAACTAAGAATAAAGAAAACCTGGGTGAGGATATAGAAAATCTAAAAGAGTTTTCAGCCATAATAATTATTTTAGCTCTCAAAGAGACTCAGTGGATACCAAATATTGATGAAAATAAAGAGATCTCGATAAGTTATATCAATAGTGAAATACAATAGAACCAAGATGTAATCGATATTTATGATATTTTTGCCTCTAATATAATGCTAAAGGTGATAAATAACAACGAGGATCATGAAAAAAAATTTATTAAATATTATAGAATAAATGGGGAATGTCCAAAATAGAAAGATGAAATTTAGGCAAAATTGATATCACTTTACAAGAGACAACTTTTTATACATGTATTTCATACACTTCAAGGGGTGAAGCATGATGGATACAAATGGGTTTCGTATAAAAATAAAATTAAAATAATAAAATTTTGATATGCAAAGCTCAACTTATTGCACAAGAATTTTCACAAATACCTAGAATTGATTTTTATGAAATATATTTGCTAGACGATAGGCTACAATCTAGAAGGGGGTCGAATAGATCGCAAATAAAATTTTAATTTAAAAATTCTATTTTAAAAATGTTTAAACTATGGCGCACGTAAACAAACATAGATCGACAATCGTCTATGCAAACCGTTATCGAAAAGACTTGATATGCGTTAAATTGATAGAACGAGTTTAATATGACGAGAAAAACAACCAATATATTTCCAACAAACCAACTTTGAATAAACCACACTAAAGCAATCAATTTCCAATGAAATAATCGATAAAAGTTAACTAAGGGAAATTTTCAAATATTTGGAGTGCAATCGATACAAACCAGATTTTGTTTCATTTTGTTGGTGTTAGAAACCAATTACAATCACAAAGATTGTAATCAAATCAACAAAACTGTTTATGATATTAACCTAAGAGATTATCTTGATGTATCGATAGCACAAATGAAGTTTTCACAATTTGCAATAAAATATAAAGTAAAGAGAAAGAGAGTGACACAAGGATTTATTTAGGCAATTCCCCAATCGGCCTAGATATGAGAATGTTTGCCCCCAATTCCGTTCAGGATTGAGATAATGAAAATTAACCTTTACAAAATGTTGAGACATAAGCCATTTTAGAAAAATAAGCTTCAGTAGGAGTTGAGACATGCACTTGGGAGTCGACTCCTTTGTGTTGTGTATCGACTCCAAATAGCCAGGGAGTCGACCCATTTTGGACAGAAAATTTTTTAAAATTTTCTTTCAGTAGGAGTCGGCCCTCGGCTCGAGGGAGTCAACTCCTTCAATTGTGTCTTGATTCCTAAGGTTGTACGTATCGATCCATTTTTAACAAAAAGTTCCTTTTAAAAAAGCTTCGGAGAGAGTCGACTCCTAAGACGGGGAAGTTGACTTCAAACACGAATTTTCACAAAAATGCATATTTTTGAAATGTTTGACTTGTCCAAAAGCTTTTGACATGATCCCTAAGTGTCCTAAGATGAAAGTGCAACCTATACATAGAGAGATGTCGTCCAATATACAAATACTATATATTTCTTAGTTTAACATCATTCAAAATATCTAATAGAGTATATTACACTCACATACTCCCATTTTTTAATGATGATAGACCATATGACATATTTGTAATCTCTGATCATATCTTCCCCTGAATATGTGCATCTTTTGTTTTAACATTTGCAACCAAACTTTACTCTTGAATTTTATTGTAGCTTCTCCCCCTTTGACAACATCAAAAAGAGAAAAATGCCACAAAAATGTAAGAAGCATCACATAAAAAACTCACAACGACATATAAATCACTCAGAAGCGTTGCAAAGATAATTTTGATTACCAAAAACAACACTCGCATAGAATGATATTAAAGTGACAGTGCCTAAACATAAATAGCCAACAATGCATGAAAATGTAAGAGATATAAATAACATGTCCAACCATGTTATCATGAGGTATTTCAAATGAATATTTTATGTCATGAAATACAAATGATGAAGAAATACAAATAATTAAAAACATGAATTCACTATAAGCGTATGGATTGAAAACACTCAAGGTTAACAACAACAAATTTGGAACTGAACATTCATGGGATTACATTACACATCAAAAATATCACATACACACAAAAATAAATCTTAAGAGACATAGATACTCAATGCAAGAAATAAAAACTTACTAGCAAAGAGATAAGTGAAACAATATTACCTCACTGAATGAAAGATGGAGGAAGCACTTACAGAACGAGTAACTTTTGAATGAAAGTTGAAATAGTGTTAAATAATGCCTTAAAAAATTTTAACTTCAACATTTCTAACCCATTTATCTTTTGCAAAGTTCCCATTTATGCGCAATCGATTATCAAGAGGCTTTGCATCAACCGTTTTTTATAGAGCATTGTTTGTCACATAAATATCCCTTCTTAGAGAGTCATAAAGTATGTGTGGTCACTTGTGGTGATGTCTCTAATAGTATAGTCGATTTGATACCATTATCATATTTTAGAATCATCTTACTCCTCCTCAAATTTCACATCTTTAGGTTGATCAATTCCTTCTTTGGTGTCTTTTGAAAATGTATTCTTAAGATATACCTACATCATGAAAAGAAATACATTTCCTGATTTTTCTAGGATGTGCTTTATTACAAATGACAAGTACGGACTTTTCAATAATAAGTAACAATAGAGATATTAGTAGAAGAAAGATTTACCTACACTATTTTTACCAAGTATGACACCCTTGTTTTTATCTTCACATGTTAAAAACTCCTTATTCATTGCAACAAATTCAATGAGTAAGGGAATTGTTACCCATAGAATGCCTTGAACATCCACTATCAGGAACTCATATTCTTTCCATAGAGTCAAGACATTTATCCTACAAAATTAATTAAGAGTGCTAGGTATCCAATTTTCATTGTGTCCTTGAGGGTGAGTGAAAATCATGTTGCACTTAGGCAACCATTGAAATTCATTTTTAGGAACCAAATGTTTCCTAAGTTTTCATTTTGCAATAGTATTACCTTTATTGCAACAATCATGACAAGTCAAGTGACGATGAGATGGACTATTGCTATTAGATTATTTTTCAAAAAAAATATACCTTTTGTATGGTACATTCAAATATATTTTAAATTTTGAAGGATCAATAGCAAAATGGACTTTTAGTTCTAATGCCTTGTTCAATTTAGCTTTTAGAGTATTTACCTCATTTTGTCAAATATGACAAGTTTCACAACCAAACTGAGAAGACTTATCCTCCTCATTTTTTACTTTTGAAATATCTAACATGGATTGCTTAAGAGCTTCCATTTGTTTTTCAGTTTCTGAAACTTTAGCTTCTAAGTTTGAAACAATTCTTTTATTTGAAGCTAACTTTTTAAAAGCATTCATGGCTTCTCCATGTTATTTTTCAAAAGAAACTTGCAATTCAAATAAGACATATTATCAATAGTTTCATGTTTAGAGTGACTTACTTTCTTTCTTTTTTGATGGGCCATGAAGCAAATGTTTGACTTTGCATCACATTTATTTGAGCTATCTTTACTTGAGAATTTATTATCACTTTCCTATGTAATATATGCTCTACTAGGCTTGCTAACCTTCTTTTTCTTATAGTGAGCTGAGAGACAAAAAAAATCTAATTCATCATTATCACTTGAGATATATTCACTTCAGGATTCACTATCACTCTCATAAGCAATGTATGCTCATTTAGGCTTGCTAGACTTCTTGTATTGACACTTTCCCTTGTCTTTCTTAAGCAATAGACAATTTTATTTGTAGTGATCAATCTTTTCACAACTATAGAATGAACTTTTTTATTTTTCTTTCTTATTCTCATCTTGCCTTGAGGAATTTTATTTCCTTTTATAGTTGATGAGACCTTTGGCAGAATGTTTAATTCCATTCTTCTTGAGATACCTATTTTATCGTCTAACAAATAATCTTCTTTGTTCATCATCAGAACAATTATCATCACTTGTTCCACTATCATTTTGCTCTATAGTATAGTACTTAGAGCTAGAGGTAATAAAGCAATAGACCTCTTGTCTACCTCTTTTTGCTTGTTAATCTTCTTCTCGCGCTTATCTAAGCAAATGAGCTCTTTCTCATGTTCTTCAAGCTTGTCAAATAAAGTAGTAGCGTTCAATGTCAATAGCTCATTAGCTTCCTTGATTGCGGTAAGATTTGGTTGACATTCCCTATTAAGACATATCAACACTTTGTTAGTAGCAATTTCATTGGAAATAGGCTTACCAAGCGCACTCAAGCGGTTTGCAAGATGAGTGAATCTCTTTTGCATTTCGGTAATGGTTTCGCCATGTTTCATATGAAAGAGTTCAAACTCTTGATTCAAAGTATTAATAATATCATGTTTGATTTCATTGGTTCCCTCATGGACAACTTGCAATATGTCCAATTTAGCTTTAATGATTGTACAATGAGAAACATGGTAATATTCATCGACACCTAAAACGGATACAAAAATATTTCTTGCTTTTCAATCATACGACCATAATTTCTCATCATTTGTGTTTCATTGTGTTTCCGTTTTAGGTATAGTGGCGCTGACCTCATTGGTCATGGTGATTTGAAAAGGACCATCTCGGACGGCTTTTCACACTTTCAGAAATTATGGCACTTTAAAGACAGATGGCAAGATTGATGTTCCAACACCAAACATAATGTCAAGACATATGTTATAACATCATCTGCTGACAATTTTTTTACCGAAATAGAAATAATGCAGAATTAAATTGTAGAAGGTAAAATAACACAGTAATTGTTAACCCAGTTTGATGCAATGTCACATACTCTGGGGGCTACCAAGCTAGGAAGGAAATCCACTAATAGTAGTAGTTCAAAGCCTAAACAATCCTGGTTTACAACTTATCACGTAATCACTACCCTATGCAATTTCTACCTATGAAATTCCTAAATATGAGAACCCCATATCACTTCTCACAATCACCTCAGTGATAAAACTAGTCACAAACCTGTGACAAACCAAAACCAGAAGATTACACTTCCAATATAATAATACTCAACTCTTTGCTTAAAAGCTCGTGACTGAGAACAATACTTAGTTTTGCTTAAAAGATTTTAACTAATATTAATCCGTTTACTTCAATGTATTAGAATATACATGAGTGACATACAAATAAAAACACAAAAAAAACTCTAAAAGACTCCCAAAACCCTAAACCCTTATGCACCCACAGTTTTTTGTTGTTAATGCTTACTATTATAGGTTTAGCAAGTCCTTATTTATAAAATCTTGTAGAATGGGATTTGACTCTTCAATCAAATTCAATCTTCTAATTTTAAATCAGCTACAAGATCTTCAACAAAAATAGGAACCAATCTTCAAAGTTTCCTGAAAATTCTCAAAGATCCTTTTTAATAAAACCAAATCAAATATACATTGTTCCTAAAATATCCTTGATTAGTTGCACCTGTATGAGAATTAAAATCATCCAGAATTTCATATTTTTCTCAAATCTTAAAGGAAAAATAACAACAACACCTACTGTAAAATTGGTCAAGATGTCAAGACAACTGGCTCAACATCTGTCTGATATACATGACAGCAGAACCTGTCATGATAGTTGGTTAAGATGTTATGAAATCTTGCTCAACATCAGCTAAGAACCATGTTTTAGAAAAATTGCTGCCAATCCTAAAACCATGGATCTAACAACCTCCTCATTTGGAAAATTTTGGCTAAAACAACATTAGCATAATTAAAATGGAGAAGAGGAATAAAACAACATTCATAAGCACATGCTACATGAAAACATGTAAACTTTCTACAAACTGCTGAAGTGGTGAAAAACACAAGAAGGGGGGTTGAATTGTAAAACTGAAATCTAATGCAATGAACAAGATATTTTTATCCTGGTTCGTTTGATCTCAAACTACTCCAGTCCACCCGTCAAGGTGATTTCGCCTCTCTCCAACGAGGTCTTAATCCACTATATTCAACTGAATATTACAGACTGCTTTAACAACTGCTAAAGCCTTCTTGATTCAAACCACAACCCGGTTTGTCAAGGTAACACTTTCTTACAAAGAGATAAAACTATGTGTGTGGATGTTTTCTACAAAACTGTATCACAACTGTGATGTATACACAAATTGAAGCTTAGAAACTAGATTGCTAAACAGTAATGGAATATCAGAGTGTGTGGTTTAGCAAAACTGAGAGAACGAAGATTATGGTTTAGCTTTTGTGCCTGTAGAGATTTTGAGAGCATTAGCCATTCCAATCTTCAAAGCCTTGTTTATATAGCACTGAGATGATGAACGTTGGATGCAATATTCTTGATTCAATGCTAATAACAAGCTTTCCTTATTGAGCAGATCTTGTCTGGAATGAGGCCGTTGGAATTAATTTGCTTTCAATGCACAGTACCGTTGCTTACTTAATGCAAGTTCTGGCTTGGCTCATTCTGACTCTGCTTCGCTGCTGATGAACTATTGTGTTTCTTTATCAGAGTGTTGAGCGCAGTCTTGTTCATCAGGCTTCAGCATGTACGTGAGTTGATCATCTAATTTTAACATTCTGATATAGCAACTTCTGATGCTGGTGTCTGAAATCAAGTTCTGATGCTGAATAGATGTGATCTTGCTTATTTCAATCAGAGTATCTGCAAGTCAGAACATAATAATTTTAGGCAGCAGATAGTTCATACATGAAACTTATAAATACTATATCTTTTCACTTTGTTATCATCAAAACTTAAATATAGGGTAGTAGATTCAAACTTTGTTCTAACAATCTCCCCCTTTTTGATGATGACAAAAACTAGATATTTTAAATGAAAATAACGTGAAAAGATATCTGGAATATGTATCAGAATAAGAAGCAAAAGAATAAGGAGTAAGGAGATACTCCCCCTGAGTTTATTACTTCCCTTTGATTATACGTGTTCTTCAGGATCAGATCTTTTTGCCTTTCTTTGAACATCAGAGTATCAGAGTCTTTGACTTATCAGAAGCTTTATGTCAGAGCAGAGCTTCAGAGCTTATCTTGTCAGAGCTTTGCTTTGGATCAAAATATTAGAGCGGATCAGAACTTCATAGTGATCAGAGCTTTTAGTCTTCAGAGTGTCCAGGAGCTTCCTTGTGCCTGTAGACTTTAAGCAAAACAGAAAAAAAACATTTCAAGTAATAGAGTTAGAATGTTTGAGAATTTCTGTCTAGTCAGCCGTTATTGATTAAAATATCATTCTTGTTCTCCCCCTTTTTGTCAGCAATCAAAAAGTGTTGGTGATGTGCTAAAACAATTAAGATCAGAAAAACTAATCATATTAAGATAGTTCAGAATCAAAACAAGAAAATATTACAAAACATATTCAATCAGTGCATCAGAAAATCAAGGGAAAACATGAAAAAGGTCATGCATGAAAAAAAGAGACTAAGGTTGAGGAGGCAAGCGTGTGAACAGGTTCTCCAGCATGGCTTGGATCTTTTCAGCAGTCTCATTCTGCTTATGCACCATGCTGACAACAGTGTCAATCTTGCTGTCCTGCACATCCATTCTCTCTTTCATCTTCTGATGATTCCACCTTTGCAGCTTGCTGTTTCTCAGACCAAGGTTCACTGTCCAGAGGGAGCACGTCTTCTTTCAGGAGCTGACTTCCAACTTCATTCAGAAGCTTGCTGAAATTTTGTTGTGCCTGCTCATAGTTGATATCCTGCAACTTGAGGGCTTCAGCACGTACCCAAAGTCTGAATTGTGACCAGAGCTGATCAGAAGCAGCTGGGTCAATCATTCCAGGACAGACTTGCTTCAAAGAAGCAATCCATTGTAGCACACCTGTTTCAAAATTCATAATACCAGAGCCAACATCTGGTTGCTTTGGTTTTGGGATGGCAATTTTGTGTTTCAGATCAGCAAGACGGTCAAGAGTGGTTAAGTCTATGAAGGTCCTGCTGGGGTTTTCAGAGGTTTTCTGAGAAGCTGTTTGTTTTGGAGAAGGAGTATTAGAGTCAGATATTACGATTGGACTGGGTGGTGTTTTGGGAGTATTTGGTGGTGTCGATTCTGATGAGGATGGTAACTGGGGCATGATAACAGTTGTTCCACATGGCAGCTGGATTGCCAGCGGTGATGGTTGAGGTGAATGAGGTTCAGACTGGTGAGGGGAAGGAGTTTCAGAGTGGTGAAACTTTGTTTGTGGTGATGGTGGATTAATTTCTGGTTGGGGAGAGGGAGTTGGAATCTCTGATTGCTCAGGGATCAGAGGTTCTTCTGAGAGTGGTTGTTGTTGTTCTGGTTCTTCAGCAGATTGCTGTTGTTCTGGTTGTGGAGGAGGAACATTTTGTGGTTCAGAGTTTGGTTGATCAGAGGTATGTTGATCAATATCAGACAGCACTTGGTTAAGTGCTGATGTTGTTGAAATTGTTGGTTGTTTGGGGTGTTTGGTTCTGGGTCTTCTGAGTTTTAATGCCTCAGAAGGGTCTTCTTCTTGTACAGTTTCATCTATGGTAGGGATGGGGATTGAGATTCTATGAGAGGTTTGAGGAGGGATAGATGCTGGAATAGTAGAAGAATTTAAAACAGGGGCAGCAGATGAATTACCTCTTTTCTTGGGAGTCTGCTGAGATGATCCTTCTGATGGCGCCTTCCTCTTCTTGGTCTTCTTCAGAGTCACTTCTGGTTGAGGTTGATGCAGATCTCTGATATTCAGCTTTGGATCTGTACCATCTGCCTTGCACGCATCCAGGTACCTGAGAATCACCTCTGGTTTGGATTCAATTTCAGAAAATAACGGAAAATCACTCAGAGGCACTCTTCTGCTGGAGATATCAGCAAGGGGAGTAGCTCTGGGTTCCTTCTGAATATTCTCTATCAGCTTTATCTTTTTCAGGTTCTTTGCGTTCAGAGGTTTCCCAATTGTTGGTTCAATAATGCTTAGCTCTTGAGCTTCTATCAGATGCTCAATCAGCCTATTCTCTGTCAGAATATCTGATATCAACCTTCCAAAAGGTATCCAATCCCTCTTGGTTCTTTCTTCTTCCCTTGTTTCTTTCACACTTGTTCTGAGGTGGTTGAACAGGAAGTGAGCCAGATTGATCTTTACCTTCTGATCAATAAAGTAGATCAGAAACTGCTGATCCACATTTATGTAATCAGGAGAACTGGTTGGTTTCCTGTGGTTGAAGCACCCCAGAATAATCTTAGCCCACACTCTGCAATGATCCTTCAGATCTTTAATCTTGCTGCTGGGCATCCCAAGAGTGAAAATCCTATCAGCTACCACACCTATATCAGCACATCTTTCAGCCATGTCCACACAACGGACACCACCACCACTGTGACCGATTAGCCTTGCAATGTGATCTTCAGTAATCACAATCTTCTTCCCCATAACAAAGGAGGTGACAAGATGTGTTGAAGCCTTGGCGTGAATCCAAAATTCCTTGACCAGCATTGGGAATGTTGGTCCAACCAACCTATCGAAATACCTTTCCCACTTTTGAGCCCTAACTTCTTCAGTTAGGTCAAAACCGTTCTCCTTCAAGCTTTCAAAGTCAATGATTAATTCAGAAAGCACTTCAAGATTCTTCACCGGAGTGAGGAGAGTTCTGAGTGGCACTTGATATTGCTCAGATGATGCTTTCTTCTGAGTACCTGCAGAAACGCTGCTAGAGGTTGCCATGTTCACGCTAAAAGGATTTTGAGAATAAACTGAGGAAAATAGGTTGCAAGAGATGAACACAGAAATATGCAGAAAATGCTTGAGTATTAGTGAGAAAGCGTAAAGAATAAGAATGAGAGATTAATGTGCTTAAATAGAGTTTTCAAAACTATTTTGAAAAGATAAACGTTTTTAAGAGAGAGAAAAATCATGATTGCCATTTAAAAGCATGATTACTTTTCATTAAATGCTTGCTGATTTTGGGGGATTTGAGAAAGATACTTAAAAATGGTTACCAGACATGTGTCTCAATACACCCAATCAGCGCTTTGCCTTCTCAGAAGCGTGCACGCGTTCTGCTTCAGAGATATGCTGATGATTGGATGACACTTGTTTGATGTAGTGATCAGCACGTCTGTCTTTGAGCTTTAGACTCTCAGATCTTTAGACTTGCATCTGATACAATCTGCATGTTCTATCTTTCTGAAAGGAGATTGATCAGAAGTTCACAGTAAAATAATTACATTCTGAAGGTAAATATATGGAATTAAAACATTTTCACTCTGGGCACACTTTCATGCTGAGATGTTTCAGAATGAAATTAAACCTATCTTCTGAAAGGGGTTTAGTAAAGATATCAGCCCATTGATGGTCTGTATCTATAAATTTTAAGTTCAAAATACCTTTCTGAATATAGTCCCTAATGAAGTGATGTTTTATTTCTATATGCTTAGCTCTAGAATGTAAAATAGGATTCTTACTTAAGCAAATAGCAGAAGTATTATCACAAAGTATAGGAATGTTACTCTCAAAAATCTGGAAGTCTTCAAGCTGACTTTTCATCCAGAGCATTTGTGTGCTACATCCTGCTGCTGCTATGTACTCAGCTTCTGCTGTTGACAGAGCAATTGTTGATTGCCTTTTGCTGGACCAAGAAATCAGATTTTCTCCCAGAAACTGGCAGCTTCCAGAAGTACTTTTACGTTCCACTCTGTCTCCAGCAAAATCAGCATCACAGTAGCCTACTAAGCTGTAATCACAAGATTTTCTATAAAACAAACCCAGATTAGTAGTACCTTTCAGATACTTGAAAATTCGCTTAACAGCTGTTAAGTGAGATTCTCTAGGATCTGATTGGAATCTAGCACAGATACAAACACTGAATAATATGTCAGGTCTTGAAGCCGTCAAATAGAGGAGAGAACCAATCATACCTCTGTAGACTTTCTGTTCTACATTTTTGCTTACCTCTTCTCTTTCCAGAATGCACGTGGGATGCATTGGAATCTTTGATGGCTTACATTCTGAGAGGTCAAATTTCTTCAGAAGATCTCTGATGTATTTGCTCTGATGAATGTAAGTTCCTTCTGGAGTTTGATTGATCTGAATTCCTAGAAAGAATTTCAGTTCCCCCATGAGGCTCATCTCAAATTCTGCCTGCATACACTTAGCAAATTTTCTTCCAAGAGAAGGATTAGTAGAACCAAAAATAATATCATCAACATAAATTTGACAGACTAAGATGTCACTCTTAACTGATTTACAGAATAGAGTAGTGTCCACTTTCCCTCTGGTGAATTCATTTTCCAGCAGAAAGTTACTTAGCATTTCATACCAAGCTCTGGGAGCTTGTTTCAGACCATACAATGACTTCTTTAGTTTGAAAACATGTTCTGGATGTTTTGTATTTTCAAAACCTGGGGGTTGGTGTACATAAACTTCTTCTTCTATATAACCATTTAAGGATGCACTTTTGACATCCATCTGATACAGAGTGATGCCTCTATTAACAGCAAATGAAATTAAAAGTCTGATAGATTCTAACCTGGCGACTGGGGCAAAGGTTTCTGTATAGTCTATCCCCTCTTGCTGACTATAACCTTGTGCAACCAGTCGTGCCTTGTTTCTGATGACTTCACCTTGTTCATTTAGCTTGTTTCTGAACACCCATCTTGTTCCAATGACGTTGAATCCTTTTGGTCTGGGAACGAGATCCCATACGCCGTTTCTGGTGAATTGATTCAGCTCTTCTTGCATTGCCAGAATCCAGTCATTATCCAGAAGTGCTTCATCAATTGAAGAAGGTTCAATCAGAGACACCAGTCCCATAAGTGTTTCTTCAGAGTTTCTGAAGCTTGCTCTTGTTCTGATTGGATCTTCCTTTCTTCCTAGGATAGTCTCTTCTGGGTGATCCAAGCTGCTTCTGGGTAATCTCTTCTGAGGTTGATCAGCAGCTGTTGTAGGATTTCTAGCAGTGCTCCTTTCAGACGTTGAAGGAATGTCTGTGTTGAGAGCTTCTGATGACTTGTCTTCAGAACCTGCAAATTCAATTTTTATACCTGCAAAAACTTCATTCTGCTTTGACTTTTCAGAGTCAAGCTTGTCATCAAAACGAACACTGATTGATTCTTCCACAATCTGTGTTTCTGTATTGTATACTCTGTACCCTCTTGAGCGTTCAGAGTATCCTAACATAATACACTTCTGTGCTTTAGAGTCAAACTTGTTCAAATAATTCTTTGTATTTAATATAAAGCAAGTACATCCAAATGGATGAAAATATGAAATGTTGGGCTTTCTGTTCTTCCACGATTCATATGGAGTCTTTTCCAGAATAGGTCTTATTGAGATTCTATTCTGAATGTAGCACACTGTGTTTATTGCCTCTGCCCAGAAGATCTTAGCAACGTTTGTCTCATTGATCATGGTTCTGGCCATTTCTTACAATGTTCTGTTCTTTCGTTCTACAACTCCATTTTGTTGGGGAGTTCTAGGACAAGAGAAATCATGCAGAATGCCTCTGTCATTAAAGAATGACTCAAAATCTTTATTTTCAAATTCTCCACCATGATCACTTCTGACTTTAACGATTCTAAGATCCTTTTCATTCTGAACTTGGTTACAGAAGGTAACAAACACAGAGTGTGACTCGTCCTTGTGTCTTAAGAACTTTACCCATGTCCATCTGCTATAGTCATCTACGATTACTAACCCATACTTCTTACCACTGACTGAAGCAGTTTTAACTGGTCCAAATAAGTCAATGTGCAGAAGTTCTAATGGCTTAGAGGTAGAAACAACATTTTTGGATTTAAAAGAAGGTTTAGCAAATTTGCCTTTCTGACATGCTTCACACAGAGCATCTGAATTGAACTTCAAATTAGGAAGTCCTCTGACCAGATTGAGTTTGTTAATCTGAGATATTCTTCTCATACTAACATGCCCCAATCTTCTGTGCCAGATCCACTGCTCGTTGTTAACAGACAGAAGACATTTTACATTCTGACTCTTTAGTTCAGAAAGTTTGATTTTGTAAATGTTGTTTTTCCTCTTACCATTAAACAGGATAGTCCCATCTTTCTGACTAACAGCTTTACATGATTTTTGATTAAAGATTATATCATAACCGTTATCACTTAATTGACTTATGGATAACAGATTATGCATCAATCCATCTACTAGCAGAACATTATTAATAGAGGGAAGATTTCCATTACCTACAGTTCCAGAGCCAATTATCTTTCCCCTCTGATTGCCTCCAAAGCCAACGTGGCCTCCAGGCTTAAGTTCCAGGCTTTGGAACATATGCCTTCTTCCCGTCATGTGTCGTGAGCAACCAGAGTCCAGGTACCATGACTGGTGTTTCTGACTTGCTGCTAAAGATATCTGCAACATGTATTATTTTATCCTTAGGTACCCAGATTTTCTTGGGTCCTGATTTGTTAGTTTTACCAAAACTCTGGTTGAATTTTGGTTTCACAGAGTGCTTACTGCTAGTATATTTGATATCATGTGTGTGACCGTACACAAAATGTGAATTCAGAGGAGTGTGTTTAATGGTTAAGTCCATGACATTCTTTGGTGTAGGAACCTTACCTTGGTATCCTATTCCTTTCCTGCCGTTTCTGCTAACTCCATAGATCATTGAAGCCATTCTGCTTCTATCTATGCTTTTAGCTAGGAACTTCTGGAAACTGTGATCATACTCCTTGATGATCTCATCAACGTTGCTGGGAGTTTCAGAAATTGGTTCCTTCTGAGAGTTTTGTAAAGTGTTTTCTAATTTTGAAATCTTATTTCTCAGCTCAGAATTTTCCAATTTGAGACTCTCAGTCTTATTAGAGTCGGATTCAAGATTCCTTTTCAGGTCTCTGAATTTAGCTCTAATTTGCTGATAACGTTCCAGAATCTCATTAAGGCTTTCAGCAAGTTCAGCCTTTGTAAAGTTAACAGCAAAGTTAGGAAATACCTCTTCAGTGTCTGATTCTGAGTCTGATTCAGAAGCTTCACTATCTTCTGAAATGTTAGCCATGAGAGCTATGTTTGCCCTTTCATCATCTGATTCTGAGTCAGCTTCAGACGAGTCAGAGTCATCCCATGTAGCCATGAGACTTTTCTTCTTCTCTCTTCCAAACTTCTTTTTAGGCTTTTCCCTCTGAAGCTTTGGGCAGTCACTCTTGTAGTGTCCTTGCTCATTGCACTCATAGCAGATGATGTCTTTGGTGTTTGGCTTTTTGCTACTGGAGGAGCCTTCAGATCTTCTGTATCCAGAGGAAGAATCTGTCCTTCTGTATCTGGAAGAGGACTCGTTCTGATCAGATCTTCTGGGATTCCTGAACTTCCTTTGTCTTTGCTTCCACAGTTGATTTACTCTTCTGGAGAGAAGGGAAAGTTCGTCTTCTTCTGATGAGGATCCATCAGATGTTTCTTCAACTGCCTGCAAAACTTTAGACTCAAATTTTCTGTTAGATTTTAATGCTAAAGGCTTACCTTGCTTCTGAGGCTCATCAGCTTCTAGCTCTATCTCATGACTTCTGAGGGAGCTGATAAGTTCCTCCAGAGTGATTTTGTTGAGATCTTTAGCTAGCTTCAGAGCAGTAACCATAGGCCTCCACTGCTTGGGTAAACTTCTGACGATTTTCTTGACATGGTCAGCAGTAGAGTATCCTTTGTCCAGAACTTTGAGACCAGCTACCAGAATCTGGAATCTAGAGAACATAGTTTCAATGGATTCAGATTCTTCCATTTTGAACGCCTCATACTTCTGAATGAGCGCCAGAGCTTTTGTTTATTTGACCTGAACGTTGCCCTCATGCGTCATTCTGAGAGAATCAAAAATATTCTTTGCTGTGTCTCTGTTGGAGATCTTTTCATATTCAGTATAGGAGATGGCACTGAGGAGGATGGTTCTGGCCTTGTGGTGATTCTTGAAGTCACGCTTTTGTTGATCAGACATTGTTTTTCTATCAATCTTCTGACCACTTGCATTCACAGGGTGCGTGTATCCATCTGTCACCATATCCCACAGATCAGCATCATGTGCCAGAAAGAAGCTTTCAATTCTGTCTTTCCAGTAATCAAAGTTTTCTCCATCAAAGACTGGAGGTTTGCCACTGAATCTGTCTCTGTCCTCATTGTTGTCATTGCTGATGTGAGAATTGTTTCCTGCCATTGTGTTTTTCTGACGCTGGATCTTGTACTGACACGGTTAAGTGTTTTAGCTCAGAACCAGGCGCTCTGATGCAAATTGAAGTGGTGAAAAACACAAGAAGGGGGGTTGAATTGTAAAACTGAAATCTAATGCAATGAACAAGATATTTTTATCCTGGTTCGTTTGATCTCAAACTACTCCAGTCCACCCGTCAAGGTGATTTCGCCTCTCTCCAATGAGGTCTTAATCCACTATATTCAACTGAATATTACAGACTGCTTTAACAACTGCTAAAGCCTTCTTGATTCAAACCACAACCCGGTTTGTCAAGGTAACACTTTCTTACAAAGAGATAAAACTATGTGTGTGGATGTTTTCTACAAAACTGTATCACAACTGTGATGTATACACAAATTGAAGCTTAGAAACTAGATTGCTAAACAGTAATTGAATATAAGAGTGTGTGGTTTAGCAAAACTGAGAGAACGAAGATTATGGTTTAGCTTTTGTGCCTGTAGAGATTTTGAGAGCATTAGCCATTCCAATCTTCAAAGCCTTGTTTATATAGCACTGAGATGATGAACGTTGGATGCAATATTCTTGATTCAATGCTAATAACAAGCTTTCCTTATTGAGCAGATCTTGTCTGGAATGAGGCCGTTGGAATTAATTTGCTTTCAATGCACAGTACCGTTGCTTACTTAATGCAAGTTCTGGCTTGGCTCATTCTGACTCTGCTTCGCTGCTGATGAACTATTGTGTTTCTTTATCAGAGTGTTGAGCGCAGTCTTGTTCATCAGGCTTCAGCATGTACGTGAGTTGATCATCTGATTTTAACATTCTGATATAGCAACTTCTGATGCTGGTGTCTGAAATCAAGTTCTGATGCTGAATAGATGTGATCTTGCTTATTTCAATCAGAGTATCTGCAAGTCAGAACATAATAATTTTAGGCAGCAGATAGTTCATACATGAAACTTATAAATACTATATCTTTTCACTTTGTTATCATCAAAACTTAAATATAGGGTAGTAGATTCAAACTTTGTTCTAACAACTGCAAACATAAAATATATCAAAGATTAACATGCAGCTACAAAACATCAGAGATTACAACAAGCTCCAACATAACACAAGAGATAGACAGATACAAACATGTCCATTACTCCCCATGTCACACATGATCAATATTCCCCCTCAAGGGAAAACCCAAATCACCAGAATCTCCAAAATACCAAACCAATATGAATTATCCTAGTTCACACATCAGAGGCACATGAAGCAGAAGATAAAATAAGCTCACAAATAGAAAACAATTGCATAGTGTTTTCCATACAAAACTTCAGGTAAGGCAAGATGTTAGGACATCCGGTATGATAGCATGCACATATACCGCCATCAACAATAGCACCACTAGAAATAAACAAGCAAGATAGACAATTATGCTCCCCCTAAATAAACGCATATATCAAGCAACCACAACAACTATTACCCCCTTAGTAGTAGTACAATCATATCAGCAAGCTAATCAACATGTCAAGACATGTGACATAACATCAGGACAAACAGAAATACTAACACTTTACTCCCTCTTTTTAGCTAAAAATTGCAAAAAGAAATAGAGTAAATGTAAAAACAATTGGAAGCACACATATTGCACATAAACAATAAACACATATCGAAACACACACACAAATGGAAACAAACAATAACAATGGGAAAAAAAATTCATTAATGGAAACACATTGTTGAGATACAAACATAAAAAATAAGTGCATACAAAAAAGTCATAAGCCCTTACACAAAATGTTATCAAAACAGACAAGCACAACACAAACTAACAAGAAGACTGCTTATTAAGCACTAATGTTTTTAGTTATTTCTTCACCTTCACTGCTCTCTTAATTTTCATCATCCTTACCAGCAGTCTTGCCTCCATCATCATTACCATCACCAGGATTTTCTTTGACATCTTTTTCAGCCAGAGCTCCAATCAACCTTTCATGTTTGATTTTCATTGCAACATAGGTTTTTATCCAGCCCCTTACAAGTAGCTATTAACTCTGTTATTATGTAAGCCTTGGTAGTGGAAATAACACTTTCCTTTCCAGATGTCTTGATAATGTCTGAGACATGTGTACCCTTAAACAAGTTATAGTAAATAGAAATAGGTGAATCCCTTCTACATATATCATCTGCATCAGTTAAGATTCCTAGATGTTGGCTAAAAATGACTCCACATATTAAGGTTGGGAAAGCAATAGGCATTTTTACTACATAAGAAGTGCCTTGCCTTATGATTTCCTCAAAGATGTAGGTTCTAAAGTCAGTTACTTTTGGTCCCAATAATGTAGATGAACCTTTCCAGACTAGTAGCAATTTAGGAATTATGATTGGTAGGAACCTAGTTACCAACTCCAATCTTGTAAAGAATGACATGTTTCACACTCAGATAGCTTACAAATAGTTTTTCTTTTCTAGGCTAATCCTTAACTTGTTTCCCAGTGATTTATTTACAAATGTTGTTATCAGACACCTCAACTTCAGGTTGTTCTTAATCACTCCTTCCTAGAAACTTGTTAATCACATCTGGAGAGAATTCCAAACACTTACCTTTTACAAACACTTCCCTAAACTCATTGTTTATCTTGTCATTACATTCTTGAGTTATGTTTACAACATACTCCTTTACCAATTTCTCATAACAATTACCTAACTTGAAAATAGTCTTCATTCTTCATTAACCCAACTTGATTAATGAGATCAATAACCTTCTTACACTCTAAGGCATTTTTCCTCAATTCCCTTTCCAGAGAAATACGCCACTGATAGACAAACTCCTATTTCTCCATATTTTATGCAAGATGAGAAGACATATTATATAGAGGAACATCTGGAATATTTGTAAGATTCTTCTTTATCACAGACTTTCATTTGATGTCATGAAGGATGTCTTGAACATCAGCATCAACATCAATCTCTGAATCACTTGGAGTAGCATCCTTCCTCTTTAGGGTTTTCTTCTTTGAGCTGGGAGATAGAAATGTTCTCCAACCCTTAGTTGGTCCCACAATAGTGCTTTTCTTGGGAATTTTGGAGGGAGTACTCTCAGTCATACTAGTATTATTTTATTTCCTATTTCTCAATATCTTGGCAATGCCAGGAGATTTATTTTTTCTAATAGTCTCACCATCAGAATCACACTCATCAATGTTGACAATCTCATTATTTTTGCCTTTACCAACATCTTCCTTTTCTCCTATTTCTGAAGCTACTTCATGCTCAGTTTCAGGAACGTTTAGATCTCCATCTTCCTCAGGATTAGGAAGCTTGTTTGCAGATGTTAGAACATCTAGTGCATCATTAGGATTAGCTTTACCACTCATAATATTTGAAAGCAATCTACGAATGTTTTTGTCTACAACAACATCTTAATGGTTAGATTTCCTTGCATCTTTCACAGTGTTAGAATCTTTAAGACTACCCTTATGACATGTTTCAACATTTTTAACAATTTTAGGGTTTTAAGCATCCCTAGTATTTACTTAAGAAGTATCAACATCCATGGCTACAGATGTATCAAAAGCACATATCTTTTTTACCAGAACAGATGAATTTGAAGGCATACTTACTAGTGAGTGAGTCCTTCTTCCAACTAGAATCTTTGTTATACTTCTCTTTGGAGTGTCACATGGGATGATTGTAATAGGGACAAAATTCATTATAACATTTGAAAAATCTTCTAAATCCCTTGTAGAATTAGGAGCAGAGGTGGACATATCATGTTTTTTTGACATATTCATTTCTTGAATATTTAAAAGAGAGATGTTGAAAATAATATTTTGAATAATATATTTGAGATACAAGAGGTTGGAATAATGTTTAAACTGAGGATTGAGGAATTATGGTTTGTGAATAGTGAAGTAGGTGATGGGATTTGAATAACGTATACATTTAGAAATATCAAATCTTTGTAATGATGTTTCTGATTTTTCGAAGGCCTCTATATGGAGGGGGAAACTATACGTTGCATGCCTCCATATTTCTAATTTCCATAATTTCTTAACAATGTAAACTCCTACTTCACCCCTTAACTTCTCAAGTTGACTTGCATCAAGGACCTTGATAGAATTTTTTACAAGTTTTTTTCTTGTGACCACATCCTTAATATCAACAAATTTGTCACTAATCAGATCACTTATGAAATTATAGAGACTATCACTTTGATTTGTCCAGTCATATTGAGTGAGATTCTTTATTAGATCAGTGCCATTAAGATGATCACAGTCTAATATCGTGACATTCTGTTAGACATTGCATTCTCTCATAATTTTCTGCTCAACTTGAAACTCTTCACATTAGGTGTTAGGGATTTATTATGGTGTCCACATATCTATTTTACCTTCTTCCATTTGTCTTGAACATCCACTGTCAAAGCATCCATCTTTTATTGATGAATATGTGAGAGAAAAATGAGCAATGATATAAATATTTTCATTTTTAAAACTCCATTTTCTTTTATCCTTACTCACTTAACTACTTGAATGTTGAATGCAATGTTTAGAATAACCATACAACTTGTAGCATAAGGGTCTTATGTGACCATATTTTCCACAATGATGACATCTTCTAAGTAGTCTTATGGGTCTGATGGAAGATTTTGGATGTCTCACAGGATGTTGGAACTTTTTTCCTAACATTGTGGCATAATTCCCTTTCTTTGGATGAATATCTTTTGAACCTGAGGCTTTATCAAAATTCATTCTTGTTGAACTTCCAACATTATTCCCAGCTTGGAGTATTTCATCTAATATGTTTGTTCCATTATTTACCATCCTGAAGGATTTGGTCGTGTTTTCAAGCTTAGATGTTAGAAGTAACACTTCATTCTGAAGGTCAGACACTTTGGCAAGAAGTTCCTTCTTCTCACCCAGAATTTTTGAAGAACTGCATCTTCCTGAAAAGGCTTTAACATGCTTGGTAGATTCAATACTTGAATCCTTCTCAGCCTAAGAGACAAACTTTCCTCTTTGTTTTTTCTTGAGTTATGTTGGACATTCTACTCTAATGTGTCCAAAACCTTTACATTCATTACACTGAACCCTCTTATTTTGATTGAATGTGTTAGCTTTGTTTTTCTCTTGAGACTCATAGTTTTTACTGATGTTAGATGAGATGTTCTGGACATATGGTCTTCTTGTTCTTTCTATTTTCTCCAATACATGATTGAATTGTCTACCAAGTAAAGAAATGGATTTGGCCTTTCTTCCTCAGTATCAAAATCAAATTGACTTTCTTCGTCTTCAGTATTGGATACAAAAGCTAAGTTTTTGTTTTTCTTCTCAGACTTATGACTTATAGCTAGTTCAAAAGTTTGAAGAGATCTAACAAGTTCAACAACCCTCATGATGTTGATATCTTGGGCTTCTTCAATAACTATTACTTTCATGTAAAATCTTCTAGGTAGGGACCTGAGGATTTTTCTCACCGGCTTCTCTTCTAAAATCTTCTCTCCCAAAGCACTAGAAGCATTTTCTATTTTAAGAACACTCATGAGAATGTCTTGAATGTTTTCATCATCATTCATCTTTAGATTCTCAAATTTAGTGGTCAGTGACATCTCCATTTTATATGCGCCTTCATGAGTTGTATTGTACCCCAAATTTATCCTACCCCGATGATTTTATTTTTCAAGATTAAAATAATAAAGAAACATTTAATTAAGGATGGTACAATAATATCTGATGGCCCATTCTTAAAATTTAAGTCAACCGGGGGGTGTATTTTAATTCAGGAAAATGAGGCTTTCTAAATCAGAAAGGTTCATAGACTTATTCGCGGAGCATGTTGGCCAATGGCCCATGCGTTTCGAAAATAGAAAATTCTTTCAACAAAGAATAGTTGAGTTCTTATTTATTAAATGGTTGTTAGTAAAAAAAAGGGTGTGGTGTGCAATAACTAAGCCCATTAAGCTTTTAATTGGTCCATCTGCTATTTTTTGGAAAAAGTATTATTATTATTAAAAAGGAAAAATTGTTTATTATTATTGTTTTAATAAAGAAAATAAATAACATTTTTTATAAATGTAACACATTTTTGTTGAAATTGTTTCTTAACCTGTTAATTGTTTTTAAAGATTGTTGTTTCTATTTTAATACATAAGAGAAAGTATTGCTATTACTATGTAAAAAAAATTTAATTAGGAATATTATTGTAATTAAAAGTCATGTCAATAATTATAGTTTGTTGGGTTACGGAAAGGGAATTGGGGCCTAGGGATATTGAAAGCCTTTCTTGCTGTAATAAGAAAATATATTGGGCTGAGCAAAGCAAATATTGGCATTGGCCCAATTGGATTTAAAAAGGTTTTATTGCTGCAAAAAACTGTTGGGCTGATAATAGAATTAATAACGCAGACCCATAAAAATAATAACAGCACGAAGCCCAAATCAGTAACACATACTGTAGCGATCGAAGCCATAAAATTATGCAATAACACTTACTGTTTAGATTGCAATTGAAATGGAATCAAATATAAAAGATTACTAAAATAGATCTTGTGTAGTTAACACAAATATACAGAATACGAATTACATTCAATCAAGTGTGCAAAATCAACAAATTCGAAAATCAATTTTGATCTAAAAAATACAGCAAATCTCAAACGTATAGAATCAATCCCTAATTATTCTAAATAAACCCTAAATCTATGCTAATCAAATTCGTAACAGCAAGCAACCCTAATCCATTTCAAACCCTATAATTACTAAGCAAGAAATTAACAGAGGGAAGGGGGGAGACAGAATTAACAGAACAAAGAGCAAGGCGTTTGATTGCAGAGAAGGACAAAATTGAAGAAGACGGATGCTTGAATACAAAAAGGGAAGACCTTGAAGAACGAGAGTTGAAGAATACGACAAAACTCTAAGAACAAATCTCTAGTCGTTGAAGAAGATGCAAAGGGGACGATTAGGGTTTCAATATCTGAAACCTTAATCATCATTGATTTTCCGCCGCTACACCGTTCACCATCACCATCGCAAAGCCGGAAACTGCAAACAAGAAGAAGGATATGGATTAGCATGAATCCGAAGAAATAATAGATGACGATATCACGAGAAGGGTAAAGTAAACTTAGATTTTTTTCTTGTGTTGTTGTTGTTCTTAGGGTTGGTTGATAGAAGGGTGTCGGGTTGTGGGTATAGCACTGCCGCGAGAGCAAAGGAGGTGGTGAGATTAGGGTTAGCGAGGAAGAGAGGTAAGGTGAGAGAAAGGAGAAGACGATACTGTAAGGGAAAAAACAAAATGAATGAATAAAATGTTAAACGAAAAAAGAATAACTTCTATTTTGTCTCAATCCCATACTTGCGCGACTACAATAATTAGTGTACTCCCTCAATATCATTCGTACAATACACATCAGACGGTCGTAGGCCAAGCCTCACCATAAGCAAGATACACCCTCGCCTCACACGATTAACCAGACCTCTTTTCAATTTGCCTATGGGCCTAACCCAATTGTGAAACACACCCCCCTTTTTTCCCTATTGTTAGTTCAATAATAGCGTTATACCCCCCCTGCCAGCCTGCATATTTGGGCCAACCCAACTGCTATCAGCACCCCTTAGCTTTACTTCATAACTAGAGATGCACCCCCTCCAGGAATTATATCATTTTATATTTTTTAATTATTATATTTTTAATTCTATTTTTCTATTATATTATTTATTCCTTTTCTCTATAATAATTATTTTTATTAATATTAATTTTTATTATAATATTTTATTTACTATTTACTTATATGTAAATATTACTATATTATCATGTAAATAAATAATTTTGATTAAAAAACTCATGCATATATTTTATTATATTATTTGCATTAAATATTTTTATTTTCATGCATTAATCAAGATATTTCGCAATTAACAAGATAAAAAAATACTAACCAATATCAAACTATTTTTTCGAAATAAACTAATCTAATCAACTGTTTTTGCAAAAGGGTTTAAAACCGATTTTGACTTACTGCGCATTTAGTCAAAATCTCCGCAATCACTACTCCCGGCCAAAATGCGACGTGATTCAAAGTACATTTGCGACCCCTAAAAAACACCAACCCCGTATGAACTATGAATTGGGACTCTGATTCCTCATAAGAGGATACGTAGGCATACGATCAAAAATCGTAGCGAGTTCCTTTATAAAAAATTAAAATCCATTTTCCCCTATTAAAAAATTAAAACCCTTTTTTCCCTATAAAAATTTAAAACCCTGTTTACCCCAAACCTGAACCTAAAACCTAATATCCTTGTGAACAAGGTAGATGAAAGGTGCCTAACACCTTCCTTTCGTCTAAAGAAGTCTGAAACCTAGAATATCTGTTTGTGAATTAGGGTTTTATGTTAGATTCCCTTCCCTAGGATAAAAACTAATAGTGGCGACTCTTGATTTAAAAACCAGTTGCTACAGCTGGCGACTTTGCCGGGAACTTCAACTTTAGGTTTTAGGGTTTTTACTTTGGGAGTTTTTTTATTGCTTTATTTATTTATTGCTTTCATTTATTCATTGCATTTATTTATTATCGTCTATTGTTTATCATCATATATACTGCGTGGCGGGATTTTTTATTTCTCAAAATATTTTCAATTACCCTTAGAAAGAAGGTTCGTCTATTAGCTTAGGGGGTACATCATACCTACGAGTTTATGTGACGACTTCGCCTAGAGTCAGTGAACTTCAGAAAAAGGAATACTTATCAAGAGATATCATCTTGACGAGTAGGACTTTGGAAGGTCACCCACGACTCTTTGTAACGACCTTAACCTAAAATCTCATGACGAGACCTTTCACGACTTTGAGACGGAAGTCTCGGTCCGTAAAGAGGCTCCACCTAAGGGAGGCCCTTGTGCCTTTTCCCTCTGGTGTTATTCATGATACCCTTAAGGAAACCACCTTCTGGGAGGGAATATCAACAGTAGGTCAAAATTAAGGAACCTACCTTCTAAGGATACTTATCACAAAACCCCGTCACTCCTACATCTATGCATTCATATACCTCATATATTCGTTATACATTTCATATATTTGTCACTCGTTTCTTTGTCTTATTCATAGGGTACAAAAAATAATAAAATAAAGATCTCAGTGATTGTCTTTAAAAATGGATACCGAAAGAAACAACTTGTCCGCATCAACATGCCAAACATGTCTGAAATCAAAGCCACAAAAGGGAAATAATGTGCTAAAGACTTTCTCAAGTTTTCTCAAGCAAAGGTGGATGGTTTCAAAAGCAGACATCCGCAGGCGCACCTAGAAGACTTATTTCCCTTTGCTTGATTTCACACAAATAAAGTTTTGGTTTAAGATTGTAACATTTTTCAATATCTAAATTATGTTACCTTCAATAAAGGCATTTTATTTCCACATCTTGTTTGCGTATCTATTTTAAAGATAGTCACCAAGTAAAATAATAAGCCAAAGACAAGCATGTACCCAGACGAATAAGACATTTAAAACAAGAAACCATTTCACGTTCTTACATATCCGTTCGTACGCATGCATTCACGAACACCAGCATATCATATAAAAACTCATTTTTTCAACAAAAAAAACTCTCCAGTTAAACCGTTGGTAGAAGAAGATCTCCACCTCCTTGGCGTCCATATCAAACTAGGGCCTGCCAACAAAAAGAAATGGAGCAAATCGAGGAAACTCAAGCTGCATTTAAAGAGGATCTCGACCAAGTAAAGAGTGATGTAAGTTCGATGAAAGGAGACCTGAGTCAAGTTCTCCTAGCTTTGAAGAACATCATCGATCAACAAGATTAGATTTCCAGGGTAGCTTTCGAAGAAGTAGCCCAAACTATTGGTGCATCAAGCGGTCACCAACCAAGAAAAGAGCCAGAAGCACGACTCCAGAAGTCCATCATGGCCCAACAAGAAGCTGAAACTGAAGGGGTTATCCTACCGCCACCAAAAGCAGGGGCATGACACACACTACAGATTCCAGTCAACAATACAGACAACTACTTGGACCTACAATATGGAGATCATGGACCAGAGGATGCCAACCAGGCACCCTTAAAGACGACTGGTACTCATGCTATTGATAATCCACTGGTAATGAATTAGTACAAAGCTCTGGAGGAAATGTTAAAAGCTATGGAGGGTTTTGATACTTTCGAAGTAAACGCTCTCGAAATGGGCCTAGTCCCTGATGTGGTGATTCCACCTGTTGTACCCCAAAATTTGCCCACCCATATTCTTCAAGAAATTGCCAAGACAAGCTACAAAATTCTCCAAGGGTTGCACAGTGTAAGAGTCTCCTAAGCAGTCAAAATTAGGGTTTGTGTTCTGATCAAGAAAATGAAGTTTCCAAAGGTCCAATCAAGTCCCATATGTCTACAAATATGGTCAAGCATCCTCATATCAAGTTTCAAGACATTCAGCACAAGATTGCACAGTCAAAAACCCTAATTGCACTACAGTCAACTGTAGGGGCAAAATGGTCATTTGACAGTCAAAAGTTCAAATTTTTGGTCAACATATCATTTTGAAGCCACAAACATCATTTGATCAATTCTTGATCATGATTCTCAAAGCTTGGCTCAAAAATCATCAAGATGCAAAAGTTTCCTTATTTGGACAGTTGAAAAAGTCAACTGTAAATTGACCAGGGCATAACTTTCACATGGATTATTAGAAAAATTCCATCCAAAGCTCATTTTGAAGATAAAGACATTTCCTACAACTCATCTTCATACTTCAATCCCAAGAAATACTCTCACAAAAAGTTATCAATTTCAACATTATAGGTCATTTTCAAAAGTCAACAAAAAGGGACTTTAAGTCAAAGGCCATAACTTGAGATTGGTAAATCAAAATGACATGAGACCAAAGAAATTGGTTAAATGACTCAAAGACCTTTCTAAAATGTCCAAGAACATGAGCAAAGCTTAAAAATTGAGCAAGATATGCCTTGTGGAAGTTGGGAAATTTTTGGATATTTTGAAAAGTCAACAGTGGTTCAAATGACCTAAAATTGCTAATGGGCCTATTTTTCTTCCACAATTCACTATCCAAGGCATGTGCACGACCACTTGGCCCAAAGGGAAGTATTTCTTCATTTTTTATTTATTTATTTGAATTTTTATTAATAATAATTCATTTAAATCAAATTAAATACATGAAAAATATTTAACCTAAGTTTTACAATCTTTTTGTGCATGAAATCTACTCAATAATTCGTGCCTAATCAAATGTGGAAAGATTTGGAGAGAATTGATCATGATTTGTACAAAAGCACATGGAAAAAGATTGAAAAAGATCTTTGAAAATCAAATTTCAAAAACCATGAATGAAAGAGATTTTGATCAGAATTGTTGACCTAATTTATTCATACATAAGTATAGAATCAAAACCTAATGCCATTAACCATTGAGCTGCGCAGGAACCTGAAGATCATACTCACACTTTTTCTTAAAAAATCTCAATTCTGAAAACGCCTTTGCAAGGCGATTCAAGACAAAATAGTGATTCCATTAGCTTCTTTGAGGATTATAGGACATATTCCAATCATTCCCCAAGCCCCATACTCAAGAAAACGCAAGATCACCATTGAAGTTGGTAAAGAAAATTTTTGAATCGGTTTCTATCATACATGCATTGTTAACATATTTTGTTGTTATTTTTGTGTTTAGAATAATGTTTGCAAGCTAATCATGTACTTTGATTGAAGTTTTACGCACTGTATGCAAAGATGCCATTATTGTTTTCTAGGGTTTACATGACTTGGAATTAGGGGTTTTTGAATGAGGAAAAATTAGAACCCCTGAGTACCACCATTGACACGAGCGCGCTTGGACGAAGAAGACGGCACCCTCGCGCTCAATTTATGAGCATCCATGGCTTAATCGTTATTTTCTGATATGTTGTCTTAGGCAACGCGTGAAAACCGTTGCCAATGTTTTACATGTTTCAGGAAAAAGAAAACCACGCGAAGAAGATGATGACGTGTGGAGTGGTGATAGGAAGATTCAAACTTTCGCGCGCGGAGGCCCCACTAACATTGTTTTATTTTATATTTTTTCTTTTGTATAATATAATCAGAATGAACAAAGTGGCGTAGTGGCATACGTGTAGGCTGGTGACGTTAATGACCTGGGTTCGAGCCCCAGGTCTTCATTCTTTCCATATATTTTTTCCTCTAATATTCATATGCAGAATAAGTGTTGTGGATCATCATACATCCTTCCAAATCCAACGTCCACGCATCTCAGGAGATCCAATCAACGGCCATGATCTGATGAACATCATATTCGTTGGTCAATGAGTCCACATGCCAGCGTGAAAGGTCAACAAAGGCCAAGTCTATTGGGCCTGAATCACTATCAAAAAACCCTCCAATTTGGGGCAGACCCCCTAGGTTTGCAAGTCTTTATTTTTTTTATTATTTTTATTTTCTATTTTCCTTTTAATTATTATTTGTTTAATTAATTAATTATTTTCACAAAAAATATAAAAAACACATAAAAGTCAGAAAAGCCAAAAAAATATAATAAATATTTTTATTTTTAATATTTTCATAAATAAATTGTATATAATTAAACTTAGTTTTAAATTAGGTTTTAATTTTAATTCTTTTAATAAAAATCTAAAAAACATAGAACTAGGGTTCATATTAATTTTTTATCCTTTTTTTCTTTTTTCTCCCATAATAATTAAATAATTAAATATTTATTTTTATAATTAAATTTGTATATAAAAATTAGGGTTAATTTAGGTTAAAATTCAATGTTTTCTTAATAAATTAAAAGCCAGTAGAATTAGAGTTAGTATTTATTTTAGTTAATTCTTTTTTCATTTAAATCATAAAATACCAAAAAAAACAATTTCTTTCTTTTCTTTTTAATTAATTAATTCCATATAATTTTAATTTTGCAAAAAAGGGTCCAACGCCCTCGTTCCGATTTAATTCTTATTCGCATATTTATTTTATTTCTTTATAATATTTATGTATCTCTCCCAAGGCCATGTAACCTTTTAATTTTCTTGCACTTTTCTTTACTTTCTTTATTTTTCTGTCAAAATCGGGTCCTGGTTTAATTTTGGCGATGTGGACCCGCGCCTTTTGTAATAGCTTAGAATTTTACTTTTCTCGCAATTTTTAACTGTTAACAAATGGCATGAAAGAATGTATGGACAAAAATAAAAACAAACGCTAGATCACCAATAACATGACAAGATAAAATAAATGAATCTGACACACAAATCACACACCACCCCTAGGGTACGCCTCACTGTTGCCTTGCCTCGAAAGGTGATCGTCGAGTAGAGGATGTCTTAATAAGTCCTCATGATCCGGGAACCTGGCATGAGGGTAGCTTCTAAGGTGTCTTCCCATTGCTATGGTGATCACCACGTCTCGAACCTCGAATTGACCCGAACACCTCCAACGGTGGTGCTACCTACCTCTCAATGGTGGGATGGCACTACTTTAAGGACATTTACACAGACGAATTCCTTAGGGTAGGTAGACGACTCTAGATACTTGCTCTAATTTCAAAACAAATCAAAAATACTTTTCACACCGACACCTTTTCAAAAAGCTTTCGAAAGCAATTTTTTCAAACACTCTTGAGGACTGATACAAGAGTCGAACTGAAATTTTCAAAGAAACTTTTTAAAACCCACAGTTGAAAAGCAAACAAAACATTTTGAAAACACAAATGAGCAAGTATCTAAGAGCCCATGGATAACCATGGATAGAAAGGGTGCTAACACCTTCCCTTTCTATAACCTACCTCCCGAACCGAGAGCAATCTCTATAAGGAATTTTTCTGTGCTTTTGTCCTTTCCATTTGGAGAAAATAAAAGACGGTGGCGACTCTTGCTTCCGCGACATTTCGCGAACCAGCGTTAAACAGTCAGTTCCAGATCCACCGATCACACCACCAAAATTTAAAAGTACTTGACTTTAGAAAATACAAGGGGATAACTTGTCCAAGAAATCATCTATGCATGTATTGCAGGAAGATGCATACCCATGCCCATGATCAAAAGTTGATGATTCACTGTTTTCAAGATAGCTTGAACGGGGCATCCTTAGACTGGTACATGCAATTAGAGCAAACACATATTCGAACCTGGGCAGATCTTGCTAATGCTTTCATAAAGCATTACAAATATAACCTGGACATGGCGCCTACCCGCATGAAAATTCAGAATATGTCCCAGAAGAAAGAAAAATCCTTCAAAGAGTATGCTCAGGGATGGAGGAAGATGGCATCCTGCGTGCAACCACCACTATTAGAAAAGGAGTTAGTAGACATGTTCATGAGAACTTTGCAAGGGTTGTATTATGAGAAGATGGTTGGAAGTATCTCTTAGGGATTCTTATATATTGTGACTATCAGAGAAAGAATCGAGACTGGAATAAAGAGCGGGAAAATACCTCGGGGACCATCAAACGCCCCCTACCATTCAAGAAGGCCTGCTTCAAACATCCCCAAAGGAAAAGAGGGTGAAATTAATGTTGTAGTGTCACAACCCAGGGTACAATAACCATTAGTGATCCCACAGAGGAAGCAGCAAGGCAGAAGGACGCAAAGAAATTTTGATCCACTCCCGATGCCACCCAGTCAGTTATTACAACACCTGGTCAAGGCATCCTTAGTGGAACTCAAGCCTCTGTCTCCCCCAGTCGGGCCACTCCCATGAAAGTACAATGCCAACGCCAGATGTGAGTATCAAGATAATTCTCCCGGACATACCATAGGGAAATGTTGGCCATTCAAGCATAAGGTCCAAGATTTGTTAGAATCTCAAGACACCACTTTCGAGAAGCCTAACATCAAATCAAACCCTATGCCTCCGCATGATGGTTCGACAATAAATGCAATTGAAGTAGTCGTCGACTGTGGGGAAACCAGACAAGCAAAAGCCCATATAAGCTTGTTGAGGGAATATCTATGGGAGTGTGGGTTCCTATTGGATCATGATGAAGCCTTCGAGAAAACTCCGCTAAAGCTAGTGGACCATCGGATAGTCCAACTTGGACAATACCCTGAAGAAAAATATGTAGCTACTCTAAGGGATAAAGCATGGTTCTCTCCAATCCAAAAAACCTTTGTTAACAAAGGAATAGAGCATGGCAGACATGTGGAAAAGATATCCAACAAAGTCAATACCAAAAGGGGCCAATGACTTCATTTGAGAATGCGCCCCAGGAGAAGAACTCAAAAGATGGATTGCCGTGGAGATTCCCGAGATCTTTTTCTTTCCTAAGTAACTTTTCTTGTTTTTGAAAGAACCTATGTCAAGCCCGAGACATAGGGGTTGCTTATAAGGGTTCCCCCATTTTGTTTCAGACAATATTGGCAATTAATAAAAGTTAAATTTTGTTTTCAATTAAGATCCCCTTCTTTCTCTTGCATTTATATCTTAAATTTAAAAATGGCAATACGTTCTCTGCATATGCATTTTCAAATAATCATGTACTAATCTGCGCCAAAACATGATAAAGGTGCAAATCCATGCCCAAAAACATCGATAATGCTATTGCTGCGACCCGATATAATTTTGATGCTCCTATCAACCAAGCTAAAGAGGAAGATGATAAAGATCTTGGACTCTCTGAGGAAATGGCGAGGGAAATAAAACGAAAGGCTGACAATATACAATTGTATCAAGAGGCTATTAAGACCATTAAACTAGGCACAGGGGAAGATCCGAAAGAAACCGAGGTAAGAGGAAATATTAGAGCGGAGCCACAAAGAAAAACTGATCAAATTATTGCACATATCTGCTTGGTCCTACAGAAACAGGCCAAGGTTAGATACACACATGATGGTGGACATATCACCTCTTAAAAGAAGGTTGTTCGCCAGTTAGGAAAAAATAAGCGACTACGAAATACCAGGACCTGACGAAGGACCCGAGCCAGGGGCACGCTGGACACTCACGTTCGACGGGGCTTAAAATGCATTGGGGCACGATATAGGGGCAGTCTTGACTTCTCCAAATAATTATCACAAGCCATATACTGCAAGGTTGTGTTCGTCCTAGTAAACAAGCTTTGTACTTGGTGACTCCGCATTAGTCATATACTAAGTCAACAGCGAATGGAATACTAAAGAATCCAAAAACTAATTCCATATCGGGATCATGTTTTGAAAACTGACTGCAAAATTCACAAATACGGAATTCACAAAGATCACTTTCAGTCACATCCCATGAGAAGAAAATGCAGATGCTCTGGAAACTATATCAGCTATGTTCAAAGTAACTTGTTCAAACCATGAAACACGCATCACAATCAGGAGCCCGCACATTATCTTGCTATCAAAGAAAGACCAAATGACAAGCCTTGTTTTTATGACATCAAGAAGTACCTGGAAAAACAAGAGCATCCAGAAGATGGCTCGATCATTGACAAGCGGACCCTACGAAAGTTCGTCCTCGAATATTCAAAACAGGGGATCTGGCGCTCAAGAAGATTCTGCTACCTTGCCTCGACTCACGTGGTAAATGGACACCCAACTACGAAGGTCCATACATACTGAAAACAACATTTTCCGGAGGTGGTCTTATCGTCACAACAATGGATGGGGAAGAGCTACCGCATATGGCAGATTCAAACTCAGTCAAAAAATACTATGTATAAGAAGCTCGCTAAGCTCGAACCCTAAAAGAGCGACTTAGGCAAAAAGGAGCGTCTCGGTGGATCAAAAACCATAAAGGGCGATCCAGGAAAAACTAGGGGCATATAACAAAAATTATCCCGGTGGATTGAAAACCCGAAAGGGCAATCCAGGAAAAAATTAGGGATCATTCAAAAAGAAATAAAGAATAAAAAGACTGCAATCTAAGAACTACGACTACGCACCACGAAGGGGGAGATAGATCTGAATCATATAACTCAGAAGCAAAGGAGATAAAGAGACATTAAAAGGATATTGGGAAACAGCAGCAACAATTATCATTTTTTATTGCCATTTACAGTTTTAAAAATTTCAGTAATTACCTCTTTATAGGAATTGCATCTTGTACATTCCCCTATTCAGAGGGATATCAACAAAACATTTGCTTTCTTTGCATCTTTCAAATTGTGTTTTTCTTTTCTCTGACTTGTTTACAAAATAATACGATTATATTACTTGTGAATATTATCTTAAAATCATTTCGAGGAAATTAACAAATAAAAGCTTTTGATAAAACATCGGGAAAAAAATTTTGTTAGAAAAATATCGAAAGAAAATCGACGTCTACGTCCACGTACATGTCTACTCCTGCATCTACAATACAAATTCTATACACATGTCCATGTATATGCCTGCGCTTACAACTTAAAAGTCTACGCATATGCCAATAGATACGTCTACACTTACACCTGTGCTTACAACATACAAATCTACGCATGTTCCAATACATACGTCTACGTCTACACCTGCACTTAAAATACAGAAAATCAATGTTCAAAATTTTTCTAACATTATTCATTGCGTTCAAATTCAAGAAAGCTACAACGATACAACATATAATGCCAGGGGATTGGTAACTCTAATCCAATGGTTTAAAGGAGAGAATGCTAGAAATAGTCTTCATAACATTTCAAGGCATGCGCGCATCTTACACAAATTTCATACATACATTTTGCATATCCAAAGCATACATACACTATACATTTTTGCATACAATACACATATATTTAGGGTTCCATATCAATGTCAAACATCATACATACACAGAAATTCAATACACATATTCTCATGGTCCCACCTCAATATCAGACATCATACACCTATATCACACAGCAAACAAACAGCCTCACCCTCAATTTAGCTATCTAAGGGTCAACCAACAAAACACTTCTCCTACGACTCAACCCGTCACCTAAGTCTTCATGCCGTGACACGTTCATCCCATTGCCTAATGTTGTACCCCAAAATTTTCTCTCCCATATTTCTCAATACATTTCAAGTGAGGTCCTCAAAATGCTCAAGGAGGTCCAAGGGTTGACCAGACAAACTCTCTCCTAAAGCAGTCTACCTCAAATTAGGGTTTCATTTTGCATCAAGATGTTTGAGTCCAAAGGATCCCAAATGATCAACATTATCCTAATATGTTCTCAAGATCATCCATGTCAAGTTTCAAGCCTTGCAGAGGAAGTTTTCTCAGTTAATTGCTCAAAGGCCTGAAAATCGACTATGCTAGGGCAAAAGTCAATTGTGGCCCACATACAGTCAAACTTCAAGATTTTTGTTCAACATTCTCATTTTGAAGTATTATTCATCATTTAATCAAGGGTTGATCATGATTCCTCAAGGATTGCTCACAATTCATCAAAACCCAAAAGTTGCTAAATTAGGGTTTTGTAGGAAAAGTCAACTCAACTTTGATCAGGCATAAATTTCTCATACTTTATCAAAAATGACCCATCTAAAGATAATTTTGAAGAGGATTTAATTCCATACAATCCATCTTCATCTCCCAAGTTCAAAATATGCACTCACAAGAAGATATGAATTTGGACATTATAGGTCATTTTGAAAAGTCAACAAAAACACTTTTTGGGTCAAAGCTTCATACATGAACATGGAAGACTCGGTTGAGATGAGACCAAAATTTTTGCTTATAGGACATCTTAAGATTTCTAAAAAGTCCAAGAACACATCTCTAGGGTCAAAATTGAAGGAGTTATGCATTGGCCAAGTTGACCCATTTTGCAAAATTGCCAAAAGTCAAATGTGTCCCAAATTGCATTTTTTTTCAAATGGGCCCAACTTTTTATGCTTGCACTGAGTTTGTAATGTGACCCACGACCCATGAGCCTTTCCATTTGTCATTCTTTTATTTTTGTCTTTTATTTTAATTTTTATTTCATTTAAATCAAAAAAAATCAATATAAAATAGTAAAAATATCAAAATCTAATTAAATCTTGAGATTTTGTGCATGATTAGGTCCATTACACAGCTGGAAGTAAGATCAAATTGTGCAAGACTCATATGGACACAAAAAGATTGGATTTGCTTGATTTGGAAAGATTTTGCAGAAGGATCAAATCATGAATCAATAATCATAATTCAGGGAGATTTGATACAGAATTGTAACCCTAATGCATTCTACTATACATAAGGAACAAGTGCAGACCAAAGACAAGAGGTTGGAGGCGTGCAAGAGAGGAAACAAGTTTCAAAAATTCAAGAGAAAAGTTGCAAACCAATTTCCACGTTTCAGATCTCTTCAAGGCATTCTAGTCATCCCAAATCGATTGTTGGACTCCCTAAGATCAAGATCCAATTGCTAGCAAGCCTCCTCACACTCAGAATCGCGCTGTAAGGTTCATACGGTTTATCACTTTTCTTGAATTCGAAAATCTTAATTCTGGCATCTTTAACATGATTGATTGGCATATTCTTAAACCTTGTGATGTTTGCAAGCTAATGGTTATATTTAATTGTGTTTTTACTGACTGAACATGAAAAAGCCATGGTTAGGGTTTTTGCTTTGTTTTAAGGGGTTTCTAGTACATGTATAATTAGGCATTAATAATGGTACCACGATGCTCGTAAGGTTGCAACGAGTTTATTGGTACCATTGGTTTTGATTTATCATGCGTATACAAGATTTTGGAAGGAACAGGGGCTGTAGTTACACTCAGATGTTCGTAGGTAAAAGCTTCAAGGGCCAACACGACGGTGGGAAGAAGAAGAAAGTAACGTGGCACTCCCTGACTTGCCAATTCAAATTTCGCGCATTTCAGAACTTGGCCTTTTGTTTTTATCATATGATATTCATTTGTTATTATTTGTACAACTAACATAGCTAGTTCAGATGGCAAGCGCGCAGTGTGATAATGCTCCAGGACCTGGGATCGATCCCCAGGTCCCAACATTGCTTCATATTATTTTTTCTTACATATTCAGGTGCACATGTATCCCCTGCATCCAACATACATCATCAACGTCCAACCATCAGATCATCAAGGCTTCAGATCCAACGCCTTCTCCCTGAAGGACTACCATGCACTTAAGTCAAGCTGACATACACGATCTGGCAAAGTCAATGGGGCCAAGAGCATTGTTGGGCTCAGAATTGCCAACCATGCCCCCTTTCTTGCTAAATAGCAACCAGGCCCATTCTTATTCTTTTTTCTATTTCCTTTTATTTATTTAATTTGTTTAAATTATTTTCTAACAAAATTAATTTCTTTTTTTCACAAAAAATCATAAAATCAAGTTTCACAAATTTAGAATTAGGTTTTTTTATTTTATCAAATTTAATTTAATATTAGTTTAAATTTAATTTTGGGTAATTCTAACCTTTTTTTTATAATTAAAATCAATTAGAAAAAATTAGGGTTAGACTTGTGATTTAATTTTTATTTCTTTTCTCAAAAATATAAAAATACAAAAAAATAGGTTAATTTAATTATTTTTCTTAAATTTAAAATTAATTAGTAATTAGGTTTTATTTTTTATTTATTCAATTAAACTTTATTTTCTCAAAATAATCAAAAACAACACAAAAAAATGATTTTTTTTTCTTTTAAATTGCAATTAGGCTTAGTTGGGGTCAAAACCCTAAATCTCTCGTTCTCGATTCATCGTGCGCGTTTGTTATTTTTGCAAATATTAATGTGACTGCTCACGGTATGTAATAGTTTAATCTAGGTTTTTCTTTATTTATCGTCTTTTACGAGTTTTTTGGCTATGTAATTAATCCCTATCCTGAAGCCTTGTAATAGCGTAGGTTTTTATTTTCTCGCATTTTAATTCTCGCAAATATTAACTGTTTAGATGTATGTTAATAGGATTGTATGACAAGATTGCATGATAATTTAAAATGGCTAGAAAACCCTAATGTGCAAAGATAATAACTGAAATCAAATCACTCGCACATGCGCACTCTTAGGGTATACTCTCACTTCGGTTGCCTTCGGTAAACGATCATTAAGTATAGGGTGTCTTAGTGGTTGCCCTCCTGTCTAAACAAAGATCAAAAGTCCCGTTCAGAAATGTTGCCTCAGAAATGTTGCCTCGAATATGATCTCAAGACATTAGGGTTATTACTAAGACGTCCTAACATTGCTTTAGTGATCGTGCGTCCCTTTCGATAGTCCCTTACAAACTCCAACGACGGTGCTACCTATTTCTCAATAGTAGGATAACGCTGTCTAAAGGAAACAAGAATAGAAATGATCCTTTTTCGAGTAGGTAGATGCTAGTAGGTACTTGCTCAAAATCAAACTCTTCACACTTACACTCTTTCAAACAAAGTTTTCAAAAAACAACTTCGTAACACTCTTGAGGACAGAAACAAGGGTTAAAACGAAGTAAAACAAAACTTTTCAAAACAAACATGTATAAGAAATTTTAAAAGATGAGCAAGTACCTAAGACCCCATGGAAAACCATGGATAGAAAGGGTGCTAACACCTTCCCGTTCTATAATCTACCCCCCGTACCCAAATCTCGAAAAAGGAATTTTTCTGTTCTTTTTTCCTTTCTGGTTGGATAAAATAAAAGTCGGTGGCGACTCTTGCTTACCGCGACATTTTGCGAACAAAAACGCAAAACGCAAACCAGCATCTTTCAAAACAGTCGGTTCTGCCACCGTATCATAGAACTGGCGACTTTGCTGGGGAGTTAATAAGTGGGGGTATACCTTAGGACTTAGTTCATCATATTTGCTTCTCTTGTTTGTTTTGGTTGCTTTACTTTTAAGGGATTTTTTTGGGAGTTACAATAGATCCTAACTCGGATCTGGGGACACCTTTTAGGTAAGTAGCAATAAACTGTGAGGGAACTGTACGGCGTAGACCGATACGATTGAAGTAGTAGCTACATTGATGTGGCACATTGGTTGGTACCGGTATCCCTTGTAGAGAAACGAGGAGAATACGGGGCCTCTATGTGTGTCGTTAAGCATCAATTGACCTTAGAACCTTTAATCGACCAACTTGACCATTAGAAAGTAGTGAGATAGCCGGCCTCGTTGTAAAGCTAAGAACTGGTTGATACTCGATGCTACACTCATTGAGACCATACTCTCGAGATAGTTCCGGCTGTAAGAAAAGATTGTGTGAGCTGAAACCATGACTGATGGAGGATGGTCAGTGATATTGAGAACCTCTAGAACCTGGTTACTTTTGCTAGGACAGGTTGAAACCAACTGAACTTCGAGAGGGTAATACCTTAGACCCCATGCAAGCCTTAAACTTAAGGGCTTTTGTGTGACTTGTTTTCCTTTGCCATGCCTGTTATCTTCTATACCTGTTGTTTTTATCATGACATCATGCATCATAACATGGCATTAATACTTCATTATACTAACCATTTCAAAGACCAAGGGGATTTATCTTTGTTCTGTTTTGCAGATTATGGCTTCCGTGCACAGAAATACCATCCGAGTTAACTTTGTGCAAATACCTGCTCAACTTAAAGAGTTAGCCTCAAGAGTTTCTGAGACTTCTATGTTCATTAAGAGACATGGTCAGCTTCTTAGCCTGGTCACCTTAAAGTTTGATGAGCAGATGATGAGTGTACTTTTCCAGTTCTTCGATCTTGTGCATCATTTCTTCACCTTTCCAGATTATCAGCTGGTTCTCACTTTGGAAGAGTTCTCTCACTTATTGGGCATATCCATCCTTGAGCAGGTACCCTTTACATGTATGGAGGAGACTCCTAGACCAGAAGACATTTCCTCAGCTCTGCATCTGAAACGGGCTAATGTAGTATCCAATTAGGAAACACGAAGCGGGGTCGAAGGTTTCTTAGCCAAGTTTCTGATAGATCAGGCTCAACTATTCTGGGATAATTTGGATTTTCAGGCTTTTGAAGACATCTTGTCTCTCCTTATCTACGGTTTGGTTCTCTTCCCGAATCCAGATTCCTTTATAGATGTGAATGCAGTCAAGATTTTCCTTTCTCGCAATCCTATGCCTACTCTACTGGGTGATATCTTGCATGCCCTCTACACTCGTACTGTGCGAAGAAGAGGGACTCTTATGTGTTGCATGCCATTGCTGTCGAGGTGGTTTATTTTGCACCTCCCCAAATCTGTGTTGAAGAACGAAGAAGGTTTGGGATGGTCCTACAGGATAATGTCATTTGCCCATACATACATTCTTTGGAGCTCCCGGGCTATGGAAGACACTGCAGTAATTGATCGTTGTGGGGGATACCCTAATGTCCCATTGCTTGGAATCAGAGGGGGTATAATCTACAGTCCTTGTTTAGCTTTGTGACAATTTGGTCGTGCTCAGAGAGATGGTCCCCGTGAGCTACTTCTTGAGGATATTGCATTTGACTACAAGGAATACGTTGACGAGCACCGTCGGAGGTTTATACGAGCTTGGGGCATGGTGAACAGATCTGACCCCTAAGAGTTGGGACCAAGGACTTCCCTTCCTATGCAGCCTTACCTCCAATGGGTCCAAGCTCGTGCCCAGAAGCTTGGGATGCCCTATGAAGCAGTATTTCCAATAATTGTGGAGCCCACCAATGAAGAAGGCATTCCTTACACAGTTCTTTATCCTTACATGCCCACCGATCCTGGGGCATTGCAGAGGTATTGGATTCAGCTGAAAGAGGAGAGGGATACTTACCGGGAAAAGTATCATGAGCAAGAAAGGAAGATTTTGAAGCTCACCAGACAGCTTGAGGAAGAAAGAGTGATCAATTACTACGTCAACACAAAGAGGAAGTGTCCTTGGGACTTTTGATTTTGCTTTTTCTAGTTTAGACTTGTTTTCCATTTATTTCTTTGTAACGCCTCAAAGGAATTGTTGAACCTTTTACAAGTTAATCTAATAAAGTTTGTTTCTTTTTTGGTTTGCAAATTTAAATCTCCCTAAGTCTTTGAAATCATTGCATGCGCATCCCATTATCATGCACATCATTACAGGTACCATTATAGGTTTCTCATCTTCTTCACTGTTTATTTCAACGGAAATGTCTTCTGATCAAGCCATCAAAGATCTTCAGGCACAAAACGCCCAATTCCAACAGATGTTCTTAAGCTTGGCTAAAGGGCAAGAGGATTTGAAGACCTTGATTCTGAAAGAGAAGAAGAAGAAGAAGGTCGTTCTTCTGAATATGGGCAAAAGGTTTGGGGATAGATTGAAACAGCAAGCTGATCTGACCTCTTCATCCAAGGAAGGGGAGAACCAAGAAGAAGAAAAGGGCCCCAGTCCTGCCATCTCTGATAACGATACTGATTTTGATGATGAGCAATATCCTTCTGTCGAGGATAGGTACAAGAAACTTGAAGACCGTCTGAGTGATATGGAGATTCAGAAGATCCATGGTTTGGATTTCGGAGAGCTAGGACTGGTATCAGGAGTGGTGATCCCTCATAAGGTCAAAGCTCCGGTTTTTTCCAAGTACGACAGAGTATCCTGTCCAAAACTCCATCTCCGCTCGTATGTCAGGAAAATCCAACCTCACACTACTGATAGAAATTTGTGGGTACACTTCTTTCAAGATAGTCTATCAGGGACTCAGCTTGAATGGTTTTATCAACTGGAAGGAGCCAATATCCGAAACTGGGAAGACCTTGCTGCTACTTTTTACAGGAAGTATCAGTATAACGTCGACCTTGCTCCCACTCGCACTCAGCTTCAGGGTATGTCTATGGGTGCAAGTGAAGGTTTTAAGGACTATGCTCAAAAGTGGAGAGACTTGGCTGGAAGAGTCCAACCCCCTTTGTCTGACAGGGAGTTGGTTGACATGTTTTTGGGGACGCTATCTGGTCCATTCTTCAATCATCTGATCGGCAGTTCGTCATCTGGGTTTACTGAGTTGATCTTGACTGGAGAGAGAGTAGAAGCTGGTATCCGAAGTGGTAATATACAGAAGGACACTTCATCAAGTGCAGTGAAGAAGTCTTTCACCGGTAAGAAGGAAGCTAGTGCAGTCTACGGCCCGAGGGGCCAAAGCAGACCTGAACACTGTCAAGCAGTAAATGCGGTAGTGATATCAAGACCCACAGTTGCTCCACAATGCAACAATAAAAAAAGGGTGGAAAGACCACAGAGGAAATACACTGGACTCAATATGACCTTGTCTCAAATCCTACCATAATTATTGAAGACCAACCTGGTAACTCTAAGGGAAGCCCCGAAGAACCCTAACACCACTTCTCCCCACTATAACCCGAGTTCCCGCTGCGCCTATCACTCTGAAAGTCTAGGTCATGATACAAACAACTGTTGGGCCTTGTAAAACAAGGTGCAAGACTTGATCGAAGCCAAAGAGATTAAGTTTGACGCTCCGGAGAAGCCCAACGTCATAACTGCACCCATGCCCAAGCATGACTCGGGAATCAATGCTACTGAGGTTGTCTCCGCCACAGAAGATGCTGATGATGAGAACCCGGATATCGACAGCTGGATTTACCCGACTACCAATGGTGGACTGAACAACTGGACGACGAAGGACTTCATACCTGTTTCTTTTATTCCACAGTAATTGAATTTTGTTTTGAAAGTTGTAATAGACAGTTTGAAACTTTACGGCCGGGTGCCTTGCCCGAGGCACCTAAGCTTTGCTTGTGAGGGCTTATTATTTGTCATTTCATATTTCATTAATAAAACATTGAACGTTTCTTGCATTACAAATTTTATGCTCCTTGTTTTTATTTTTCTCACTTTATCAAAGCAGCTATTCTCTTACACACACTCACATATCATAATGCAGATCCATATCCACTCTGGATCCCATTGAAAACAACTCTGCTACTGCCAGTTTTGACTTCAAAAATCTGATCAACCAAGCTGAGGACGAAGGTGAGGATGATTATGAGGTGCCTGGAGAACTTGTTAGACTGTTACTGCAGGAGGAAAAGTTCATACAGCCTCATGAAGAGCCTGTTGAATAAGTGAATTTGGGTACAGAGGAAGACAAGAAAGAGGTTAAGATAGGTGTGAATCCGGAGCCCAGTGTCAAACAACGGTTGATACAAATGCTACGCGACTATGTTGAGATCTTCACTTGGTCTTATGAAGATATGCCTGGTTTGGACACTGATATTGTGGTTCATCGCCTGCCAACCAAAGAAGATTGTCCTCCGGTAAAGCAGAAGGTTCGTTGTATGCATCCTGAGATGTCTGAGAAAATTAAAGCTGAGGTCATGAAACAGTTCGACGCAGGATTTTTAGCTGTTACTTCTTATCCGTAGTGGGTCGCCAACGTTGTTCCGATGCCTAAGAAGGATGGTAAGGTATGGATGTGCGTGGACTATAGAGTTCTGAGCAGGGCAAGCCCCAAGGATGACTTCCCACTTCCTCACATCGATGTTCTGGTCGACAACACTGCGCAACATAAGATCTTCTCTTTCATGGATGGTTTTTTTGGTTAGAATCAGATCAAGATGGCTCCCGAGGACATGGAGAAGACAACCTTCGTTACACAGTGGGCACCTTCTGTTACAAGGTAATGCCTTTCGGGTTGAAGAATGTTGGGGCAACGTATCAGCGCGTCATGGTCGCTTTGTTCCACGACATGATTCATCATGAGATTGAGGTTTATGTTGATGACATGATCGCAAGGTCCCAGACTGATGAAGAGCACCTTGACCATCTCCAGAAACTGTTCGACAGGTTGAAGACGTACAAGCTAAGGTTTAACCCGAACAAGTGCACCTTCAGGGTAAGGTCTGGTAAGCTGTTGGGTTTCATCGTCAGTGATAAGGGTATTCAGGTGGACCCTGCCAAGGTAAAAGCCATACAGGAGATGTCGGCTCCTCGCACAGAAAAGGAAGTTAGAGGTTTCTTGGGACGTCTGAATTACATTGCCAGGTTCATTTCACATCTGACCGCTACTTGTGAGCCAATCTTCAAGCTGTTGAAGAAAGATCAAGTGGTAGAATGGAACGATGAATGTCAGACCGCCTTCGAAAGGATCAAGGAATACCTCCAAGAGCCACCAATTATGATGCCTCCAGTTGAAGGAAGACCTTTGATCTTATACTTGACAGTACTGGATAATTCAATGGGGTGCGTGTTGGGGTAGCATGACGAGGCTGGCCGAAAAGAGCATGCTATTTACTACCTTAGCAAAAAGTTTACCGACTGTGAGACTCGATACTCATTGCTCGAGAAAACTTGTTGCGCTTTGGCATGGGTTGCTCGCCAGCTGAGACAGTATATGCTGACTCACACTACCCTATTGATATCAAAGATGGATCCAATTAAGTATATCTTCGAAAAGCCTGCCTTGTCCGGAAGAATAGCAAGATGGCAGATGATCTTAACTGAGTACGACATCCAATACACAACCTAAAAAGCAATCAAGGGGAGTGTATTGGCGGATCATTTGGCGCATCAGGCAGTGGATGACTACCAATCCATGAATTTCGAGTTCCTGGATGAGAGCATCATGTTGGTGACCGACTGTGAAGAACCTGGATCGGATGAAGGACCTGAGGAAGGATCCCGATGGTCTATGTATTTTGATGGAGCATCAAACGTGTTGGGTAATGGCATTGGTGCTGTTATCATATATCCTGAAGGCTGTCATACTCCATTCACCGCCCGATTATGTTTTAACTGCACCAACAATATGGCGGAGTATGAAGCATGTATCCTAGGTCTTCGAGCTGCTATTGACCTGAGGATTAAGTTCTTGAGTGTATTCGAAGATTCTGCTCTAGTGATCAGTTAGATCAAAGGTGAGTGGGATACAAAGCACCCAAATCTTATTCCTTACAAGGAGTATGTACTGACATTGCTCCCACACTTTGAGGAGATAACCTTTGAACACTTCCCGAGAGAGGAGAATCAGTTAGCGGACGCGCTAGCTACCATGTCTTCTATGTTCAAGGTCAGGTGGGACAATGAAGCTCCCCAGATTACCATCGAGAGGTTGGACAAACCCGCACATTGCTGTGACATCGAGACTGAAGAGGTAGCAGATAAGCCCTGGTTTCACGAGGTAAAGAGGTATCTTGAGGCTCAAGAGTACCCCGAGGGTGCATCTGTTAATGATAAGAAATTTCTGAGAAGGTTCGCTGCAAAGTTCTTCATCAGTAATGGTATCCTCTATAAGCGTAACCATGATTTAACCTTACTACGGTGCGTAGACAAGAGCGAGGCAGAAAGGATTATGGCAGAGTTACATGAAGGTACCTTCGGAACTCATTCCAGTGGACATACCATGGCAAAGAAAATCCTACGGGCAGGATATTATTGGTCTACTATGGAAGCCGATTGTTATCAGCATTCTCGAACCTGTCATAAGTGCCAAGTCTATGCTGATAAGGTGCATGTACCTCCGGTTCCTCTGAATGTTTTGATAGCTCCTTGGCCCTTTGCAATGTGGGGCATCGACATGATCGGCAAGATCAGACCTACTGCGTCCAACGGGCATCATTTCATTTTGGTGGCTATTGATTATTTCACGAAGTGGGTCGAGGCAACTTCCTTTGCTACAATAACCAAGAACGTCGTGGCGCGGTTTATTCGACACAATCTGATCTGTCTATATGGTGTACCAGAGAGGATCATTACGGACAATGGTACAAATCTCAACAATACGATGATCACCGAGCTCTGCAAACAGTTTAAGATACAACATCATAACTCTTCTCCCTACCGGCCGAAGATGAATGGGGCTGTTGAAGCGGCTAACAAGAACATCAAGATGATTGTGCAGAAGATGACGGTGACATACAAAGACTGGCACGAGATGCTACCATTCACTCTTCATGGGTACCGTACCTCGGCAAGTACATCGACAAGGGAAACACCCTACTCCTTGGTGTATGTCATGGAGGCAGTCTTACCCATTGAAGTCCAGATACCCTCTCTCAGGATCATGAGGGATGCGGGTTTGAACGAGGACGACTGGATCCAGACCCGACTTGATCAACTGAACTTAATCGATGAAAAGAGACTTACTGCTATTTGTCATTGTCAGACGTATCAAAAGCGAATGATCAAGGCATTTAACAAGAAAGTCAGACGACAAGAATATCAAGTCGGGGATCTGGTAATCAAATGCATCGTACTGCCGCAAGGTGATCCCAAGGGAAAATGGACCCCCACGTACGAAGGGCCATTTGTGGTTAAGAACATTTTCTCGGGAGGAGCTATGATTCTAACCACCATGGATGGTGACGACCTTCCTCACCCCGTCAATGCATACATAGTGAAAAATACTACGCCTAATCAAAGACCCGCTAGGTTGACTGGCCTAGGCAAAAATAAGGGCTTCCTGGTGAACCAAAAGGGTTCGGGAAAAAGTAAGGGATGAAAATGAAAAAACTGTACACCCGACAAGTCGAAAACTTGAAAAGGCGACTTGGGCAAAAAAGGGTATCCCGGTGGACTGAAAACCCGAAAGGGCGGTCCAGGCAAAAATTAGGGATCAAAGCGTGACACTATGTCTCATTGGATCATCTTGCAACTATACTTCGGTATCGACTATCAAGTTTGGACGGCGCCAATTAATCTGATCTACCTTTGTTGTAGCCCAAAATTTGCCCTCTCATTTTATCAAGATTTCCCCTCACAAGACTTCTTGGACTCAAGACCAAATTAGGGTTTGAGTTTGCACAAGTATTTTTGGACTTCCAATGCCTCATGTGACTTTCATACTTCATGTTAGACCTCTAATATTACTTATACCAAGTTTCAAGCCTTGAATCACTTTTTTGACCACTCATTTGGACAGTTGACCTAAAAATCAGCTGTATTGGGGAAAAAGTCAACTATGGCCAATTTACAGTCAAACTTCATAATTTTTTATCCACATAAACATTAAAGGCTCCTATGTACCATTTGATCAAGTTTGGACCATAATTCCTCAAGAAATTTAATCAGATCATCAAAAAGGCAAAATGGTCAAAATTAGGGTTTTGACTGGAGAAAGGCAATTTCTGATTTTTCACCTAGCCAATGGCAAATTGGGTTCAATCATGGTTTCAAGGACTCAATGTCATCATCTTGACCTAATAAAAATGTTCAAAAGATCTCAAAAGCATAGGATTGGCAAATGAATTTTCCAGTTAACTGATCAAAAATCAACTGTACACTGAAAAGTCAAACTTTGACTTTTTGGTCAAAATCAAGTGCCAAGGGTCATATTTCATCAAGATGTGTCAAAACATGAAACTTTTTCACCAAGAAACCTAACTTTTAAATTTAGGGTTTAAGTTTGACAAAAAATTTTCCCAACTTTTCCCAACTTTTTCACCATGATGCATTTGGATTCAAAGAAAACTTCCAACATGAAAGTTGTATTACTCCACAAAATATAAAACTTTTATTCACAAAGTTTTCCAAAAAGATGCTTGGATCTCAAGTTATGATTTTATGAATAGGGGTCCAAAAACTTTTTAACTTAGTGAAATTTTGCCCTAGTTTAGGCAGATTTTTGACCTAACTTCATGGAAACTTTTCACCTAGTTCCAAGAGGAATCTCAAAATTCATTTCAAAGATGGATTGTATAGCATGTTCCATGCTTTCCAAAATGTCCAAGAACTCTCCAAGATCATTTATGGTTAGGGAGAATCGAAGAAATGAAAATGGCAAATTATCACTTTTGTCCAAGGCATTTTTCACATTGGTACAATTTGCAAATCAGTTCCAAACATGCTTGTACTTGGTTTTACAGGTACTAATACCTTCTACGCTTCAAAATTGAATGAAAACACAATGGATAATGGTCTTATTTTGATCTTTGAAGCATTACACAAAGAATTATTCCAAAAATGGCATAAAGGTTACAATGCTACTTTGATAAAGCATGCTTTTTGCAATTTTGTTTATCTTGAGCCATGGACCTAATCTCTTTTTGCAAACAAGATCCATAGTTATCAGGAAAAGTTTACCAACTATGTGCAACTAAGGAACTAGCAAGTATAAGCTTTTGAGCTTTGTCATTTCAACTTTCTTCAAAAGTAAGCAAACTTGCAAAAGTCCACACAACTGGTCCATCTGATATAACCAAGACTTTGTATCATTTCAAACGACCGGAGAACATTGTTGCAAGTCTAAGACACGAATTGCTCACCCCTCAAACACAAAAAACCCAAGTTCCTGCCCAAACAGGGCATCATCTGCAGAACTTAAGCCATTTCCATTTTGCCTCGTGCATTTTACTTTGAACCACTTCAAACACATTACATACATCCCATCCAAGCTATCCAGGCCCCTGTCTTGCAACTGTGAGCTCATTTTCACACTTCACCATTTTCATTTTGAAGGTTTGCAGGTTGACTCGTGCAAGGAATTCTAGCCATCTACAAGACCAGCTGAGCATTGGAGAAGCTTGAGGGAACCTCAAGGAAGCTCACAAGAACTTCAGGCCTCACTCAAAGTTGCTACATTGCCATATCCAAACTCAACTGAACAAGGTATTTGTCAAGTTTCTATCTCTCTATTTAGACATCCTTAGGCTTAGGTTTGTGAAGCAAAAATGTAGTCCTTAAGTTGCTTGAGTTGTACATATGCATAGTTTGTATTTATATTAACTGAGCTAAGAGTATTTGGATGTTGAACATGCTGAAAATTTTAGGTCAAAAATTAGGGCCATTAAAATTCTCTCTGATCTTTGAGATTTAGGTCATGTTCTTTATATCATTGGAATCGTGTGATCATGAGCTACATTTATCATGTTATAAGTTTTTGATTTTATGCAAAGAATAGCAAGAACATGATTGGATTGCAGAGCGCGCGCGTTTGGTCGTTTGGCTGAAGGACAGGGATGAAGATGTCTTGGGCCTGGGCGCCTTGGGCCTATTTCTATTCACATCCCCCTTTTTTGCTTTTGCACCCCCTTTTGCATTTTCTTATATTTTTTATATTTTCTTGCATAATTTATATTTTCTGACTTTATTATTTTTTCCTGAACAAATAAAAATTCCAAAAAACATTTTCTTTATTTTTAACATTTTATCATTTTTTTTTGCATAATAATTAGTTTATTAGGTTTAATAGAATTTATTTTCTTGAATAAACTTGTAAATAATACTAAAATATCTTATATTTTTATTTTTATTATTTATACACTTAAAATAATATTTTCATACATATTCAATTTTTTAACATTTTGTATATATTATTATTTATTTTTCTTGAACAAAATGAATAAAAGGAATAATATTAAAATATATTTTCTATTAAACAAAAATTAGGGTTTTCACCCTTTCAAAAATAATCATTTTATTTTCTTATTTTTAAGACATAAATAAATTTATTTTCTCATACATAAAATTAATACAAAGACATTTCTTGCATATTTACATTTAATTGCATATTTAAATATTTGCTTATTTATTTATTTGTACAATAAATTCAATTTGGTTGTAATAATATTTTAGGGTTTTATTTTAAGAAATATCCCCCTATTCAAAACTTGTATCCCCCTCCCCATAATATTGTTGTAATAGTTTAGATTTACTTTACGCATTTTATTGCTTTCATATACCATGATAGTAAACTAGGGCTTTGTATGCAAAGACCAAAAATCAAAACAAATAGCAAGATCTAATACAAGACAAAAATGCATGAAAATGACAACACATTGCACACAAGCACCTCTAGGGTTTCACCCACTTGGTTGCCTTAAAACATGGCCATGGTATGCATGCTAGGTATCTTGGCAAAATCAAACAAAACAAAAGATCATAGTCCCTCGATGACACTAGACAAGTTGCCTGAAACAAATGATCTTAAGTCCCTCAAAACTTGCTAAAGATACTTGGCAATATTGTTAACATGGTCATACGATGACCCACGCCCGTCCCGTTTAACATCCAAAGATAAGGCTGATTACCAAATGCAATGGTAAAACAACAATGTCAAAGGAATAAAAATGTTAGGAAAGACTTTTGAGTAGGGTAGATAGCTCCTAGTTACTTGATCAAACTTGCAAACCATCCTTGCTATTTTTCAAACACACACAATTTCAAAACATTTTCCAAACAACTTTCAAAATATTGAAACATTTTTCAAAAGACAAACATCTTTGTATACATTCTTACGAACAAGAATCATTACAAAGATTTCCTAAATGATGACCTCTTTTAAAAATACTTTCAAAACCACACAAAGCACCATTTAAAACAATTGAAAAAGCAAAGCAAGTGATCTAAAACAAGTAACTAAGAGCCCATGGAAAACCATGGATGAAAAGGGTGCTAGCACCTTCCCTTTTCATAATCTACCCCCCGAACCCAAAAACAATCTCAAAGGTCTTTCCTGTGCTTTTTTATCTTTCCTTTTGGATAAAATAAAAGTCGGTGGCGACTCTTGCTAAACCGCAACATTTGCGAACACAAACGCAAAACCTTCAAGTCAGTTCTCCCACCGTATCACAGAACTGGAGACTCTGCTGGGGATAATAGATAAAAGTGGGGTTACCTTAGGGTTTTAGATCACCTTTACATGCTTATCTTGCTTGACTTGTATGCTTTACACTTTGGTTCTATTGTTTGGGTTTGAATCCTCTACCCGGATTTGGGAAACATTCATAGGTAAATAGCAATACATTATGGGAACTATGCGGGGTATACCGATAAGGTCTAAGCAATAGCTATGTTAGTGCGACATATTTGTGGGTACCGGTAGCCTTTGAGTCAATCAAAGAGAATACGGGGCCGCTGAGTGATGTCATGAAGTACTAATGGACTTTTAGAACCTTTACTTGACCAACTTGGCCTTTTAGGATGTAGTGAGATGACCTACTTTGGTGCAGTCCGAAGTTGGTAGATACTCGATACTACACTCATTGAGGGTTGTTTTCTTGGAATATTTCAGTCGCCAATAAAGTGGCTAAACTAAAACAATGAACACAGAAAACAATCCAGTGATATTGAGCTCCTTAGAACCCGGTTACTATTTCTAGGACAGGTTGAGCCAACTAAACTTCAAGAGGGTACTTACCTATGAAACCCCATGCAAGCCTGAAACTAGGAACTTGTGTGACTTGTTTGTACATATATACTTGTGCATAACATCATGGACATCATGAAGCATCATATGCATCCACTAACCATTTCAAGGATTTGGATTTTCATCTATGTTCCTGTTTTGTAGGTAATGGATTCACTTCGCAGGAAAACTATCCAAGTCAACCTTGTAAGAATTCCTCCACAACTCAAGGAGCTAGCTTCAAAGATTCCTGAGAATTCTCCATTCACTGAGGAGGATATGCTGAAAGTTCTCTTCCAGTTCTTTGACCCTTTGCATCATTGCTTCACATTTCCTAACTACCAACTTGTGCCTACTTTAGAGGAATTTTCCCAACTCTTGAGGATTCCTATTCTCAACCAACTACCCTTCAATGGTACGGAAAGAGATCCAAAGCCAGAAGAGATTGCTCAAGCCTTAAACTTGCACTCCTCTGATGTCACAACACATTGGGAAACTAGAAGTGGTGTCAAAGGCTTCTCGTCAAAGTTTCTGTTTGAGAAGGCCCAAAGCTGTTGGAATTCTCTAGACTTGCAAGCTTTTGAAGAGATTGTAGCTCTTCTCATCTATGGGATGGTCTTGTTCCCTAACCCTGACCAACTTAAAGATGTGGGTGCTGTCAAAATCTTCATGGCTCGTAACCCGGTGCCTACATTGCTTGGGGATATCCTCCACTCTTTTCACACTCATACAATGAGGAAAAGAGGTGTTCTCATGTGTTGCACTCCTCTACTGGCAAGATGGTTTATTTCTCATCTTCCCCAATCAGTCTTGAAGAATGAGCAAGGTTTGAGGTGGTCACAACGATTGATGACTCTTACCCATTCAGATATTCATTGGTGTTCTCTATCAAAAGAGAATGTCATTATCATTGACCGTTGTAGAGAATTTCCTAATGTCCCTCTACTTGGTATTAGGGGAGGCATCACCTACAACCTTTGCTTGGCTATGAGACAGTTTGGTTATGCCCGAAGGGATGGCACACATGACATGTTGATTCAAGGTTTGGTTTTCGACTTCGACAACGACAATCAAGGACTCCGACAAAGGTTCATCCGAGCTTGGAGGATGCCCAACATGGTGGACAGTAAGACCTTGGGACACAATAATTCCATCCCTCTTGAGCCTTACCTCAAGTGGGTACGAACCCGCGCCCAAAGTCTTATGATGCCTTACCCCTCCATTCTCCCTGTGATTATAGAGCCTGTTATGGAAGGAGAGGTTCCATACACCCTCCTACATCCTGACATGCCAACATCACTCGAAGACTTACAAAGGAGTTAGATACAGCTCAAGAGAGAGCGTGATACTTTCGAAGCCCAATTCTACGCAAGTGAGAAGAAGGTTTTGGAACTCACTCGTCAACTTCACGCAGAGTAGACTCTCAACACCTACATTGCACCAAAGAGGATGCGCAACGTCTTTTTACCTTAGAATTTTGTATTATTTTTCCCATGGGGCATTGATGTACTAACAAATTCTATCTTATTAATATGACGTGTGTTTCTTTTTTTGTTTAAAACAAATTTGAATTTCTGGATCCTTGAATGCATTACATGAATACATATCATTCATCATATGCATAAACAGGTCTTCACACCAAGTTTCCTCATCTCTCTGCTGTTTATTTCAGCAAGATGGATATTGAACAAATGGTCAAAGACTTACAAGCTCAGAATTCACAGTTTCAACAGCTACTTCTGACCTTGGCCAAGGGGCAGGAGGAGCTCAAGACTCTGCTATAAAAGGAAAAAGAGAAAAAGAAGAAGAGGAGAGCTGGTGTGGCTACCTTGGGTGGAAGATTTGAAGGTCAAGCCAGAAGGGTCCTAGATTTTCCATCAACCTCTGATGAAGGGGTAAGAAAGGGAAAAGAAACTGCAATGCCATCTGATTCTGAGGAAGAAGAAGAAGAAGAGGACGAGGACTATTCTGAACAGCAGTACCCTCCGGCCGATGACAAATACAAGAACTTGGAAGAGCGTCTAGCTGCCATGGAGATACAGAGAGTGCCTGGGCTGGACTTTGAAGAGTTAGGGTTGGTTTCTGGAATTGTAATCCCTCCTAAATTCAAAGTACCTTTGTTTGCTAAGTATGATGGGTTGTCTTATCCCAAGATGCACCTACGATCTTATGTCAGGAAAATTCAACCACATTCTTCTGACAAAGACCTGTGGGTCCATTTCTTCCAGGACAGTCTGTCAGGTATGCAACTGGATTGGTTCTACCAGTTAGAGAGGTCTGATGTGCATAATTGGGAGGACTTGCCGGCCGCCTTCTATAAACAGTATCAATACAATGTGGACTTAGCACTAACCTGTACTCAATTACATAGTATGGGCATGGTCTCAAATGAAGGTTTCAAAGAGTATGCCCAGAAATGGAGGGATTTGGCAGGACGAGTACAACCACCTCTATCTGAGAGGGAGCTAGTAGACATGTTCTTGGGAACTCTGTCAGGGCCTTTCTTTAATCACCTAATTGGAAGTTCGTCTGCGGGGTTCACTGAGTTGATTCTAACTGGTGAGAGAGTTGAAGCCAACATAAAAAGCGGAAAAAATCAGAAAGATGCATCTACCTCTGCTGCTGCAAAAAAGCCTTTCACTGCAAAGAAGGAGGTGTCAGCTGTCTATGCCCAAAGGAATCATGGAAGAGTTGAAAGACGACCAATAGTGGGGGCCGTCATGATTCAGAAGTCTGCAGCAGACCAACCGAGAAACAGTCAACTGAGAAATGATCAACCCAAAACCAACTAAACAAGGGTGGAAAGGCCTGTACGGCAATTCACCCGGATCAACATGACTCCTGCTCAAGTTCTACCCCATCTCTTGAAGTTAAACCTTTCCAGTTTGAAAGAGGCCCCGAAAAACCCGAATACTACTTCTCCGTACTACCATTCGAACGCCAAGTGTGCTTATCATTCAGATAGCCCGGGGCACGACACCAATAATTGTTGGCCCCTCAAGAATAAGATTCAGGATTTAATAGATGCTAAAGAAGTTGAATTTGACGCCCCTGAAAAGCCGAATGTAATCTCTGCTCCAATGCCAAAGCATGGCCACAATGCTCATGTTGTTGAAGAAGATCTTTTTATTGCTATTGTTGATGATTTGATGACTCCGCTACCGATAATCAAGTTGAATTTGCTGAAGGCTGGGATTTTCCCAGGTTGTGAAGAAGATTGCTGCCTTTGTTCATCCTTACCAACCGACTGTCCATTGTTGAAGTTAGGCATCCAACGCCTAATGGATAACCAAGAAATCCTTTTTGAAAAGACTCCAGTATCACCGAATCCTGTCAATGATGTTTCAATAATAACCATATCCGCCAATCTTTCCAAGGTCTCCAAAAGACCTGTTAAGATTAAATCCGCTCCGAAGACTGTACCTTTGAAGATAACCATGCCCGGGTCCGTCCCATACAAGTCCGACAGATCAGTACCGTGGAACTATGGTGGAGAAATCTATTACCACGGTATTAAACAAATTGAATCAACTAAAGAGAGTTCTGATGAAGAGACTTCCGACATTGGAAACATTGCTGGAACGAGCAAAATCACTCGCAGTGGAAGAATTTTCTCTCCATAGATTGCCCCTCCAAAGGAAACCTTTGGACCCTCAGTTGTTCCTAAAATTACTCCTGCACCGGTAAACATATCTGCGAGAACTCCAATTATTGAAGAAGTTGTAACTCCTGTGGTTGTCCCCTCTGTTGCTGCTGATGATAGAGGGAAAGGGATCCAAGAAGAGCCCGTCAGGACGAGGGCTCAACAATTGGTCATCCCTGAGACCTCTCAAAAAGAAATGGAAGAGATTTTGAAAATAATCAAGAAAAGCGATTATGATGTTGTGGAACAACTGGGGCAAATGATAACGAGAAATCGTATCATATAATTACTACACTTTTTATCGATTTTCATAATACATTGAGTTGTTTAACTCCCGATTGTTCCGAGTTTTTGTGTCTTTTCACAGCTACAACATTTGTCAACTCAAATCAATGAAAAAGGATCACATGAAGGAAGCTAACCAAGAATCAGAAGAAAAAGAACCAAATCTGCAAAGTCTGCAGATTTTGTAGCTGTGACGACCGTCACACCCTATGACGACCGTAACGCTCCCACAACTAGAAGGACGCTCGTCACACATCATTGACGAGCGTAACGCGCTATCTAAGCGCGTTACGACCGTCACCCCCTCGTGACGACCGTCACACGCTTAAAAACAACGTTATAGAATACAGAGAGACGTGGGCAACGTTGTGGGCAGTTTCTTCTCCTATATTTCCTCAAGTTCAGTAACCATGAATCCGGGTCTTCCTCCACTCAAGCTGTTCCAAAATTTTCTCAACTGCAAAATCTTCTTCTATAAATATGGAGCAGTTCAATGGATGAGGGTCGAAGAATTTTCTACAGAGCCAAATTTCTATTTTTCTGCATTATTCTATTTTGTTGCTTTTGAACCTTTTTTATACCTACTGTAATTTTAGTTTCCAGAATTAGTTTCTAGAGTGTTAGTTCTTCATCCAAGAATTAACACAGGTATAGATTTCGATTAAATTGCAAGGAATTTGTAAGCATCCAAGATTACCACAACAACATTATTTACAGGTTTTTTATGCAATTGATTTTTTATTTATTCTTGTGGTATGCCATTTATTTTTATGAATTATATTTTAAGTTGCATAGTTACTAAATATATTATGTCCGACTAAATTAATTGATACCGATATGTGACTCCTAAGTACCGAATTCCCGAAGTCCGACTATCACATACCGGTATAGCTATTACTATTATTTTTAATTAAACTATTTCCCCCTAAAACCAAATATTCATCGCTTAGTTAAACAATTGTAGCATTAGACCGTATGCGATTGATCCTCAGTCTCTGTGGGTTCGATAATCATTTAAAACTAGAACGACTAAACTGTATACTTGCAGTTAGTATCCCAATAGACTCGTAAAGTCCCGATCAAGTTTTTGGCGCCGTTACCGGGGACTGATTAGTCAATTAAGTACGATCCTTCTGTTGCGCGTTTAGACTAGGCAACAGAAACCCTTTTTCGATTTGTATGCTAAGGACTCGCTCACAAGGCGAACCACTTGACAAATCGACGGACGAACCTGAACGCATCCTTTCCATAAGACGAACAGTCAGGGATTACTGTTTAAATCACGCTATTCCTTTACCCAAACCCGAAATTAAGATTGATTCCGAAACAGATTCTAATTCTTCCTCTGAAATAGAAACTAATCCAGAAGTAGACATGGCTGAAGAACAAAGGACCCATCCACTGAAGGAGTACGCAGCTCCATCACAACAAGAACCCCACAATAGCATTGCTGCTCCAGCAATAAATCAAAACGATTTTGAGTTGAAACCGTCATTGATATCAGCTATCCAACAACGCCAATTCTCTGGAAATCCTACCGAGGATCCAAATGAACATCTTACAAAATTCGTTCAATTTGCCGACACAGTTATAGCAAATGGTGTTAGTAAAGATGCAATAAGATTACGTTTTTTCCCTTTCTCGCTAAGAGATAGAGCTTGGGCTTGGTTGCAATCCTTGTCGTCAAATTCCGTCACTACGTCAGAAGGACTTAAGACTGTATTTTTAGCACGATACTTTCCCCCAAGCAAGACTGTTGCATTAAGAGCTCAAACCAACGAATTTAGGCAGAAAGATACTGGATCGCTATTCGATGCATGGGAACGCTACAAAGATATGATGCGAATGTGCCCACATCACGGACTAGAAAAATGGTTGATCATCCACACGTTTTATAATGGACTCTTGTACAACACAAGACTCTCTATAGATGCCTCCGCAGGTGGTACACTGATGGACAAGCCTTACGACGAAGCTAACCAACTCATTGAAAATATGGCTCAAAACCACTATCAGTGGGGAGGAGAAAGAACACCTGTGGAGAAAACTCAAACCAAAAGTGGGATGTACGAGATTAGTAGCCTAGATAAACTTAATGCTAAGGTAGATGCTCTTACCCAAAAGATAGAAAGCTTGACCTTACCTCCTGCAGCCACCGTGGCTGCAGTTACCCCAAACTGTGAAGTTTGTGGAGTTCCTGGTCATGTTGGAACCGAATGTCAAATCTTAGCAGGAATATCAGCTGATCAGGTGAATTACGCTCAAGGTAATCCTTATGCTAATACCTATAATCCTGGTTGGAAGAACCATCCTAACTTCTCGTACAAGAATAATAACGCTTTATATGCACCTGGCCAAGCACCTGCTGTACCTCCAGGTTATCAAAAACCCACTGTTAATGTTCCTAACATTCCTAAGAAATCTAACCTTGAAATCGTAATGGAAAATTTTATCGCTAATCAAGCTCAACAAAACAAAGAATTCCTCAATCAAAATGTTCACACCGGTGAACAATTGAAGCTATTAGCAAATAAGGTAGATGCCCTAGAAACTCACAATAAAATGTTAGAAACCCAAATCTCCCAAGTAGCACAACACCAAGCTAGTTCTGCCGCACCTGCTGGTACGTTTCCTGGACAGCCACAACCCAATCCTAAAGGACATGCTAATGCTATCACATTATGAAGTGGGACAACACTCGATGGACCGGTAGATCCTAGACTCCAAAATCCGACCATGTATCAAAAACCTGAAAAGGAAGCAGAGAAATCGAAAGAACAATCTGAGAATGTAGAGGAAGACGCGAATGAGAACATAGAGGCTTCAGAAAAACCTTACGTACCTCCACCGCCATATAAACCACCAATTCCATACCGTCAAAGACTTGCAAAATCCAAAAACGAGGGGAAATTCAAGAAATTTGTAGAACTTCTGAAACAATTAAACGTTACCATTCTGTTTACAGAAGCTATAACCCAAATGCCGTCATATGCTAAATTCCTAAAAGAAATATTGTCTAATAAGAAAAAAATTGTTGAAAACGAAATTGTTATGCTAACTGCCGAATGTAGCGCCATAATTCAAAATAACATGCCTCCAAAGCTAAAAGATCCTGGTAGTTTCTCCATACCATGTGTAATTGGAAAATCTGTCATAGACAAAGCTCTATGCGATTTAGGAGCAAGTGTTAGTCTAATGCCCTTATCTATTTGTGAGAAGCTCAAACTAGGTGACATGAGACCTGCCAAGATGTCCCTACAACTAGCCGACAGATCAGTCAAATTCCCTGTTGGTATGCTAGAAAACATTCCTGTCCAAATAGGACAATTTTACATACCGACTGACTTTATAATAATGGACATCAAGGAAGATTCAAACATTCCCATCATACTAGGAAGACCATTTTTAGCCACTGCAGGAGCCATTATTGACGTTAAGAAAGGAAAGCTTACCTTCGAGGTAGGAGAAGAAAAAGTAGAATTCATTCTTTCCCAATTCTTCAAAGCCCCTGCTATAGATGACTCATGTTGTCTCCTAGATATTATTGATGAATATGTCAAAGAACTAGAAAGCCAAGAAGACACCTATTCTGGGATGTTAAAAATTCCGACACCAAATATCTTCAAGGACGATGACTGGAAATAAGAATATCAAGATGCCAATCTAGGCGAATGTTTTGCCTTAACACCCGATCCTACCCCAACTGATAAGAAAACTGGTATAGAACTTAAAACGTTACCTGAAGATCTTAGGTATGAATTTTTAGATAAAGAGCTCGAACGACCAGTTATAGTCAATGCCAATTTAGGGAAGATCGAAACCAAAAAACTTCTTAATGTGTTAAGGAAGTATCCAACCGCGTTAAGCTATAATATATTAGATCTAAAAGGAATAAGCCCTTCTCTCTGTATGCACCACATTATGCTAGAGGAGGACTGCAAGACTTCTAGAGAACATCAAAGACGAATAAATCCTATCCTAAGTGAAGTCGTTAAGAAAGAAGTACAGAAACTACTAGAGGCAGGCATCATATACCCAATATCAGATAGCAACTGGGTCAGTCCAATTCACGTAGTACCTAAGAAGGGAGGTGTTACAGTTATAACAAACACAAAAGGCGAATCGGTGGCACAACGTACCCAAACAGGATGGAGAATGTGTATCGATTACAGAAAACTAAACAAAGCTACACGCAAGGACCATTTCCCATTACCATTCATTGATCAAATGCTCGAGCGCTTAGCCAAACATTCCCATTTCTGCTATCTTGACTGATACTCGGGATTCTTCCAAATTCCCATTCATCCTGATGATCAAGATAAAACCATGTTCACATGCCCCTATGGTACCTTTGCATACCGAAGAATGCCATTTGGACTATGTAACGCACCTGCAACTTTCCAACGATGCATGATGGCGATTTTCGCAGACTTTTTGGACGGAATTATGGAAGTATTCATGGACGATTTTTCTGTCTGTGGAGAAAGTTTTGACAAATGTTTATCAAATCTTGAATTAGTACTGAAACGCTGTGTCAATGTCAACCTAGTGCTCAATTGGGAAAAATGTCACTTCATGGTAAGACAAGGAATTGTGTTGGGTCATATTGTATCAAACAGAGGGATTGAAGTCGATAAAGCAAAAATCGAGGTTATCAAAAACCTTCAACCACCCAAAATAGTTAGAGAAATAAGAAGTTTTCTAGGACACGCTGGTTTTTACCGACGTTTTATAAAAGATTTCTCTAAAATCACTAAGCCGCTAACTGAATTATTGATGAAAGAAGCCGAGTTTATTTTCGACGATAAATGCTTAAACGCATTTGAGACGCTTAAAGAAGCCTTAATTTCAACACCTATTATGCAACCTCCTGATTGGAACCTACCATTTGAAATAATGTGCGATGCGAGCGATTATGCTGTAGGCGCAGTCCTAGGACAACGCAAGGATAAAAAGCTTCACACTATCTACTACGCAAGCAGAACACTCGATCCCGCACAAATGAATTACGCCACTACGGAGAAGGAACTCTTAGTTGTTGTATTCGCATTGGATAAATTTCGTTCCTACTTAGTGGGCGCCAAAATCATTATTTACACGGATCATGCTGCGATCCGATACTTACTAAGTAAGAAAGACGCCAAACCACGACTACTCAGATGGATCTTACTCCTACAAGAGTTTGACTTGGAAATAAAAGACAAAAGAGGGACTGAAAATGTGGTAGCGGACCATTTATCAAGATTGGATGGAATCCAAACCGAGAATGTTCCCATAAACGGAGATTTCCCATATGAACGCCTTATTGCTAAACTAGAGATAGCTCCTACCGACAATTTAGATCAACGCAATGAACATTTAACAACTGCGGTAGTAAAAGCCATTTGTACCAACACCACATTACCATGGTACGCTGATTTCGTCAACTATTTAGCCGTCGGTGTTTTACCACCCGATTTAACGTACCAACAGCGGAAGAAATTCTTCCATGATATTAAACACTACTTTTGGGATGAACCACTACTCTTTAAAAGAGGCGCCGATGGTATCTACCGTCATTGTGTTCCTAACGATGAAATAGACGACGTCATTGCCCATTGCCATTCCGCCCCTTATGGTGGACACGCTAGTACATCGAAAACTTATGCAAAAATACTTCAAGTTGGCTTCTTTTGGCCTACTTTATGGAAAGACGTCCACATAGCAATTACGAATTGCGATAGATGTCAGCGCACAGAAAATATATCTAGACGTGACGAAATGCCGCAAAAAGGGATTCTTGAAGTAGAAATTTTCGATGTGTGGGGAATTGATTTCATGGGACCGTTCCCCGCATCTTTTGGAAATAAGTATATATTGGTAGCTGTTGACTACGTATCGAAATGGATTGAAGTCGTCGCTGCACCCAAAAATGATACACGAGTAGTACTTAAACTATTCAAGCATGTAATCTTTCCATGATTCGGTATACCAAGACTAGTAATCAGTGATGGCGGTTCCCATTTTATCTCTAGAATTTTCGAAAAACTACTTTCAAAATATGGCGTTAAACATCGCATAGCCACACCATACCATCCTCAAACGAGTGGACAAGTGGAAGTGTCAAATAGGGAAATTAAACAAATCCTTGAGAAAACCGTAGCCACATCCAGAAAAGATTGGTCCTCCAAGCTAAATGATGCTCTTTGGGCATATAGGACAGCTTTTAAAACCCCTATCGGAACAAAGCCGTTTAAATTAGTTTATGGAAAATCTTGTCATTTGCCAGTAGAATTAGAACATAAAGCTTACTGGGCCATTAAAACCCTTAACTTAAATTACAAGATTGCTGGTGAGAAACGAATATTAGACATCCATGAATTAGAAGAATTGCGTTTAGACGCTTATGAAAATGCTAGAATCTATAAGGAGAGAACAAAAAAATGGCACGATAAGCGTATCTCGCGGAAAGAATTTAAGGAAGGAGACATCGTACTCCTATTCAACTCTAGACTGAAACTTTTCCCGGGTAAATTACATTCCAGATGGTCAGGACCATTCAAAATTAATAAAGTTTTCCTAAGTGGTGCGATAGAAATTAAAGGAAATTTTATCGAACCATTTATAGTCAATGGCCAGCGCTTAAAGCACTATTTTAACGTCGGAAATCTAAACTATTCGGCTTATCTGCAGTTAAGTGAGCCACCTACCCCGATACCTAACTGAATAGGTACTATCTGTCGAGCCATCGACATAAAACAAAGGCGCTTCATGGGAGGCAACCCATGTTTTCTTTTAATTATTTTTATTGTTTTAATATGTTTTTATTTTTCTTTTCTTTTTCTTAATCTTTAAAACCTTCATGTTGCATCCCTTACTCCTTTTTATTTTCCTTTTTTCTTTTATTTTTATTTTTCTTTTAAACTTTCTTTTTCTTTTTGATTTAACTTCGGCATTTTTAACCTGAAAATACTAACTTGGTCTTTCATATATTTATTAAACATTTTCAAGGGTAATTATTTAGCTTTAATATTTAGCTCCGTGGCACGAGTAAACTACATGAACATAACCTTGAGAAGTAGGCACCAGAGAAGACGCTTTGAGGATCTAGCTGAGCGTGAGATGTGTCCTACAATTTATGCTGATGACCATGCTATGACTGCTTTAGGAATTCGTGAGAGTGTCATGTATCTGCTACACCAAATAGGCTGGGACGTTACTCCTATTCGGAGACGTTATTGTACCTACAGAAAGTTGACCCTTGAGTTCCTGAGCATACTGAGTTACCTACCAAATCATGGGTTAGGGTTCAACCGCGGGCTGATCACCTTCAGACAGTTTGAGATGGACTACCGCTATAACCATAGGGAGTTTGCCAACCTGTTAGGATTCCCTTATGGCCTTGATGTTATTACCATGACCCAAGAAGACCTATTACTTGATATTGACCTTGATTTCTTCTGGGGTAGCATTACTGGAAACAACCATCCCGAGCCAACTGACCTTTACTCGGAGTCCATCCACAACCCTGCCATCAGGTATTTCCATAAGATCATTGCCCACACCCTTTTTGGAAAAGAGCAAAATGTTACATCAGTGTCACGTGATGAGCTTTTCATCATGTATTGTGCTTCTCAGAGTCATCCAGTAAATGGTGTTGCCTATATGCTTGCTAATATGGAACGTATTATGCAAACACCAAATGCCCCAATCCTTTTAGGTGGTTTAGTCACTATGATCTCTAATGCCATTGGACTCCGAAGGCCTATGTTAGGATCAAATCCGCACTATGGAATCAAGCCAATGAATATTGAATTTTGCTTCAACACTAGTTTTATAGGAAATCTTGGGCCAGATGAATTCGAGCTGCTCATTAACCATGAAACTGTCCACCAGTTTGTACTCCTGAACCCTATAACTAGTGTCCACAATAGAGAAAACTGGCTTTTTGATCTCCACCATCCTCCTACACCGCCTTCATCTCCTTCCACTGTTGACATCTATGAAGTACCTAACACCTCTCGAGATGCTGAAGATCCCGAGACACCACCGGGATACCACCAGTTTCCCAACCTATGGAAGCAGCATGTAGTTTCTACTAAGACCATCCAGGCTCCAGAGATACCACCACCGTCTCCACCTACTATCACCCTCGACTCTTTGCATGAAGAAATTACCGGAATGTGGGGTGAGCTTACATCTCTACGTGTGGATTTCATCGCTTTTATGGATTTGGTGACAGACCAACTGGATTTCATGCACCAGCATATGTTCCCTACTCCTCGTGGCTAGAGATTTCCGTTGTTATGCTGATTTATTCTTCTCTTGCATTTGTATACACAATGAGGTCACTGTTTAGTTTAAGTGTGGGGGAGGAATCTAGTTTGTTTTAGTATTTTATCATTTTATTATTATTTAAGTTATTATTTCCAAACAATTTTTTACTCGTTAATGAAATTTCAATTATTCATCAAATTCTATTGCCTTACTACCATTATTTCATTTCATACATGTTATTTCAATTTCAGTATATTTTTCATTTTTTTAATAATTTACTGTTCATATTTTCTGCAAAAATTTTGTCATATGACGTGTGTTGGAAATATTGTGCATGCTTACTGTGCTAGAATTGTGAGTTATAATATTGGAAATTAAAAGTGTCACGTTCCTTTCATTAATATAATGAAATTGAACGTGTGACGCTCGTAACGCCCTCATGACGAGCGTAACACGTGTTTCACCGTGTTACGCCCGTCAGCCATTTGTGATGACCGTCACGTGCGCCCTATAGCAGAACCTGCTATTACAGAGCCGTTCCATCTTTCCTCTAAAACTTCCATTCTTCCAAAACCGTAACACACCCACTCAATTTTTTTCCTCAACTTCCAACACTCTAACACTAAAAACTCTATCAACCCACTACTCAATCCACATTCCAAACCTTTTCCATGATTCAAACCTTTTACACGCACTATGGCCAACAATCAACAAGTTCCCACTCTCACTTTCAGATCCGGAGAACAAGGCGAAACCCAACGTCTCAAATTCCAGAAGTTCCAACGCTGCGGTCTCCAACCTACACGGTATGTTGATCTTGACTGTTTGAGGAATTTGGGACTGCTAGACAGCGTCCGACAACTGTTGCAGAGCGTGAATTTATGGAACTTGTGCCGCGAACCGCAACCCATTTATGAAACTCTAACCTTTGAGTTTCTGAGTTCCTTTACGTACATCACTCCCCCTGGTGCCACGAACAAACTCTCAGGCGTGGCAAAATTTTGTATGTTTGGAATTAAGCATCAGCTACCCCAAACCAACATCGCACGGCTATTAGGTTTCTGTTCTGACGAAGGTGTTCACCTCCGGGTGCCGGATAATTTCGGCGAGGAGGCTTTTAACTTATGGCACAGTATGACGAACATTCGTGCCGGATCCTACGACCACCTCAATGCCATGCACATTCATAATCCGGCTATCTGATACTTTCACCCCATCCTCTGCAACACCATTTTCGCCCGTGACAGCAACCACAAGCTCAACTCCAAGGAGCTCTTCTTCATTCATTGCGCATTCACCGGGCAAAAGATCAACGCCGCCCCGTTTTTACTGGCTCATATTCACTCTATTTGTGCTAGAGGCGGAAAACCCTTCTATTTCGGAGGGCTTGTCACTTCTCTTGCCATAGCCCTGAATTATGGTGCCGCTCTCGCGGATATGCCTTCTATGGCACCGACTTTGCTGACTATGGACCACTACAAGGCAGCACATCTCATTTATGAGCAGGAGGATGGCAGATTCCACCCTGTGATCAGAAACACTGTTTATCATAACATCACTTTGCCTTGCAGGGACCGAATCGATCCACAAAATAGAGCTAACTGGTTGTTCGATCCTACAGCTCCCGAGGGGCGTGCTCCTACTCATGAAGACCAGCCTAATGCCTCTACAGACGAAATGCAAGAAGAGCTGGACAGTGCTGCCCCTGTCCACGAAATTCCAGGACCTTCATCCGCACCACCTCCTATTACTCTTGAAGAAGTCCTTCACGCCATCCATCTGCAGAATCAAATGAGCGCCGCGCTTAAAAGAAGACAACAGGAACAATATGAGTATTTATGCGCTCAAAACACTCAGATCTTGACTGGACAGCGGAGCATGAATGAGAGGTTAGACGAGGCCCTGTCGGAACTCAACGCCTTAAGGTTGGACGTCAGCACCCTTGGCTACCAGGATACTGACACAGAAGCCACTCCTACCAGACGCTCTTGCACCAGGAGTAGAGGACGTGGTCATCAGTAGTTTTCTTTATTTTCTAAGTAGCTTACTTTTTCTGTTTCATTTCCTTTCTGTTTGTTTTTGTAATTGTACTTCCCCGCCTATATACCGCAACATTGAGGACAATGTCGGATTTAGTGTGGGAGAGGTACCTTTCCATCTTCTATAAACAAGTAAATTTTTATGATACGTCTCAATTCAAATTCTTCGCTTTATTTAGCCATACCGAAATTTTTTACTTTATCTTCGCATTAGCCTGACATACCTATTTTAACGAAATCCCAGTTGAGGAAGCTGAAAACGAATCAACAAGATCGATACGGTTATGACATCGTAGACTTCCTACTTACGCGATCCGTTTCAATAACCATTATACCTATATCTTGAGTTTTAGTTCTAAAAGTAACCCCTAGTAGTTTATACTAGCAGTCAGCACCGTCTTGACACAAACCACATGGAGAATCGATGAATATAAGTGTTTGATGTCTGAATCATAGAAATATCCTTCTTATCTCGCTGCTAAAAGAAAAGAAATTTCGTGCACCAAAATATACGGTCACATATAAGAGTTGAGCAAATAATGAAGGAATCCACTGTTGGTTGGTTCAGAGGTATCTGGTTCTGAACTCGGTAGGGCGTGCTACGGCCCGATCCCCCATAACCTCCAATTTGGATAACATATGTAGGGTTGCCACATTCGTGTACCAGACCCCGTGCTAAAAGGATCAAAGTCACTAACCGATTACTCCACTACGTGCGTGCTAAGACAAAGGGCTTAATGTGATTGCGCCAGAACGAAACTGGGTGAAATAGATACGAGGAACTCTGGGCAGAATTATAACGGAACTGTTGGATAGTTCATTTGAAATGGAAGCCTACGACTAAGCTTATTGCTTGTATCATCAGCGTATCATTAGTGTTTCACTCAAGTATCGGCCGAACTGATGAGGATTTCCCGAAATTGCTTTAAAAATCGAAGGTATGTCATGCATATGCGCTTGACAAAACTTGTCCGATCTTTCTAATGACTATTTGCTTGAGGACAAGCAAAGGTTTAAGTATGGGGGAATTTGATAACGAGAAACCGTATCATATAATTACTACACTTTTTATCGATTTTCATAATACATCGAGTCGTTTAAATCCCAATTGTTCTGAGTTTTTGTGTCTTTTCACAGGTACAACATTTGTCAACTCAAATCAATGAAAAAGGATCACATGAAGGAAGCTAACCAAGAATCAGAAGAAAAAGAACCAAATCTGCAAAGTCTGCAGATTTTGTAGCTGTGACGACCGTCACACCCTATGACGACCGTAACGCTCCCACAACTAGAAGGACGCTCGTCACACATCATTGACGAGCGTAACGCGCTATCTAAGCGCGTTACGACCGTCACCCCCTCGTGACGACCGTCACACGCTTAAAAACAACGTTATAGAATACAGAGAGACGTGGGCAACGTTGTGGGCAGTTTCTTCTCCTATATTTCCTCAAGTTCAGTAACCATGAATCCGGGTCTTCCTCCACTCAAGCTGTTCCAAAATTTTCTCAACTGCAAAATCTTCTTCTATAAATATGGAGCAGTTCAATGGATGAGGGTCGAAGAATTTTCTACAGAGCCAAATTTCTATTTTTCTGCATTATTCTATTTTGTTGCTTTTGAACCTTTTTTATACCTACTGTAATTTTAGTTTCCAGAATTAGTTTCTAGAGTGTTAGTTCTTCATCCAAGAATTAACACAGGTATAGATTTCGATTAAATTGCAAGGAATTTGTAAGCATCCAAGATTACCACAACAACATTATTTACAGGTTTTTTATGCAATTTATTTTTTATTTATTCTTGTGGTATGCCATTTATTTTTATGAATTATATTTTAAGTTGCATAGTTACTAAATATATTATGTCCGACTAAATTAATTGATACCGGTATGTGACTCCTAAGTACCGAATTCCTGAAGTCCGACTATCACATACCGGTATAGCTATTACTATTATTTTTAATTAAACTATTTCCCCCTAAAACCAAATATTCATCGCTTAGTTAAACAATTGTAGCATTAGACCGTATGCGATTGATCCTCAGTCTCTGTGGGTTCGATAATCATTTAAAACTAGAACGACTAAACTGTATACTTGCAGTTAGTATCCCAATAGACTCATAAAGTCCCGATCAACAAACCCCCTCAAAGATCTCTATGTTGGCCCTGCTGCTTTGTTCAGAGGCTCATGCTAAAGCTTTGGTCAAGTTTTTGAAGACGACCCCCCTGCCACAAGAAACCTCCGCTGATCAATTCCAAGAGTGTGTGGCCAGTTTAACAGCTGACAATGGCCTGGGGTTTTCCGATGCAGACTTGACCTCTAAAGGAAGAAAGCATAATGACGCGCTACATGTCTCGGTGGAGTGTAGGGGAACCACCCTAGCTCATGTTTTGGTTGATACTGGGTCATCTCTAAATGTCTTACCGAAGAAAGCCTTGGATTGATTGGATTGTGAAGGCTTAACCCTGAAACCCAGCAATATCATTGGCAGAGCCTTTGATGGTTCTAAAAGGATGGTCCATAGAGAGGTGGACATCCCGATTAAAGTGGGAACTGAAACCTTCAACTCCACATTCTATGTGATGGACATCTGTCCTTCCTATTCTTTCTTGTTGGGAAGACCTTAGATTCACAATACTGGAGCCATCACTTCTACTCTGCATCAAATGCTCAATTACCTTGTCCAAGGGAAAATTATAACTGTTCACGGCGAAGAGGAATACATGATAAGCCATCTAAATCCTTTCTGCTATGTAGAATTGGATGGAGAATTCATCGAAACCCCTTTTCAGTATTTTGAAGAGGTAGCTCAGGAGATTGTGGCAACCAAGACAATGTCTTTTGTACCTATGATTACCAGACCTACGCCTCAGATGTCGTCTCTCAAAGATGCAAAGGTTATGATTGAAGAAGGAGGAAACACAGTCTGGGGGCAGCTTCCCGACTTTCCTTTCAAATCAGATAAATTCGGCTTGGGATTCACTTCTTCTGCTCAAAAGGTTTTACGCCGCTCCCATGCTGGAGGGCCACCAGTGAAGATCACCCATCATGGAGTCAATGCTTTGGAGGATAGTTGTGATCGGTGGAAATAGAACTGACTGTTTTTTTAGTTGGTTCGCGAAATGTCGCAGTAAGCAAGAGTCGCCACCGTCTTTTATGTTCTCCAATATGGAAAGGACAAAAGCACAACAAAATTCCTTATTCGAGATGTCTCTCGGTTCGGGAGGTAGATTATAGAAAGGGAAGGTATTAGCACCCTTTCTATCTGTGGTTATCCACGGGCTCTTAGGTACTTGCTCACTCTATGTTTTAAAAAATTGTTTGCTTTTCAGATGTGTGTGGGTTTTGAAAAAAAGTTTCGTTTGAAAAATTTCTAAGTAACTCTTGTATCAGTCCTCAAGAGTGTATGAAAAATTTGTTTGAAAACTTTTAGAAAGTGTGAGTGTGAAAAGTTGTTTTGTTTGTTTGAAAAGAGAAAGTACCCATGAAAATCTACCTACTCTAAGGAATTAGGCTGTGTAAGAGTCCTTTAGATAGTGCTATCCCACCATTGAGAGGTAGGTAGCACCGTCGTTGGAGGTGTTCGGGTCAATTCGATTAAGGGACAATGTGGTCACCGAAGCAATAGTAGGACACCTTAGAAGTAACCCTAATGTCCTAGATCCTTTTTATCCGAGGCAACCGTTTCGAGGCGACTGGATCTTTAGACAGAAGGGCGACCTCTAAAACACTCTATACTTGACGACCACATTCGAGGCAACCAATGAGGCGTACCCTAGGGGTGGCATGTGCTTGTGTGTTGTTTTCATGTTAATGTTTGTCTTGTACATGTTATTTGTGAGATACGGATTGGTTTTATTTACATACATTCTTTCATGCATTGTTAACAGTTAGGAGTGCGGAAAATTAAAGTGCGGGAATGTAAAGCTACGCTATTACAAGGCGCGGGTCTATACATCGCCAAAAAAACAAAGACCCGTTTCGTAAAGTAAAGTGCGAGAAAATTAAAGAAAGCAATAAAATCCTAATTACTATTACATCCTCTGTACAGATACAAAAATATAATCAAAAGAAATGAAAATGCGCGAATGGAAATTTAATCGGGAACGCCTTAAGGGTTTTGACCCTTTTAAGAAAAGAAATGAATTTTTTGTCCTTTTTTGTGATTAAATGAAATTAAAATTAATGATTAAACTAATTAATTAATTTATTAAAAGAAAAAAGGTTTTTTTGTATTTTTATGTTTTTAATGAAATAAAATAAAAGGAAATAAAATTAAAAGTTAACCTAATTCTAAATTATTTTAATTATTTAAGAAAAAAAGTTAAAGTTGCCTAATTAAAATTAACTCAATTTATTAGTTATTTATTTACAAAAATAAAATGAAATTAATAATAATAATAATGTTAGTTTTTTTTTTGATTTTTTATGAAAATATTAATTAAGTTAATAATACTAATAATTAATAATAAAAAAAGGTTATAAAAGAAAAGAAAAATAAAGAGATAAAGAGAAATAACAAAACCAAAGGGAGGTGTGGGCCAGAAATGGGTGTTTGATTCTGGAATTCAGGCCCATTAAGCACAAAGTCCGTTGACTTTCTGGATTGAGTGGGGCGCTGGCTGACCAGGAGTATGGTATGCTCCCTCTCTTAGCCTTTAGATCTGCTTCTGAGGGACACTTGGCGCGTTGGATATGAGGTTTATGGTGAGTTGCTTCACGTTGCCTGCACACAAGTATGTGAGAAAAAAATGGAAATAAGCATTTGGGGGACCTGGGAATCGAACCCATGTCCCAATGGTTGCACACCACGCCACCTTCCACTGGGCCACTTGAGTGTTTTTGTTAACATAACAAACAAAGAAAATTAAATATGAAAAACAAACGTTATTCTGGAAATCAAAAAATCCGCGCGTTTATTTGAATCAACCAGCCAGGCATGGACACCTCATCATCGTCTTCGTTTTATCTGCAAAATAGAAATAAGATAGCGGGGGTTTTTAACCCCCACTAACTACAACGACAGAAAATAGCGAATAGAGTTAGGGATAACATAAAAAAGGCGCGATGGTATCAATGGATTCGTCTTGTTCTGACGAGTTTGACCATATATGTCTTGAGGTCTAATTTTACACTATGTAAAAAACCCCAATTCAAAAGCTTTAAAACCCTAGAACTCGTTAATGGTAGTTTCGATTCCAGGGCATAATAATCAAATTAAATTAAATAGAAAGCTTCGTATGGGTCCTGTGAACATAATACAATCAATGAAAAATGTTAAAAACGCATGAATTGATGATTGTGATTTTGAAAAAAGAAGGTGAACCGTATGACTGTGTAGCACGAGTTCTTGAGTGTTAGGACTTGTTTATGCTTGCAATAGGTTCCTGGAAATGCTGGGAACATGTTTGGATCAAAAGAAATGCTTGAATTGCACTGGAAGATTGATTTCAGTTTGTGACTTTTCTTTGGAATTTTGGAAATTGGTTTTGCTCTCTCAGAGGTTTTCTAGGTCGTGTTCTTGGTCTGGAGCATTTGCATATGTGTCTATGACTGTAATCAAATGACTTTAGGGGCCTTAAAACCAATGCAATGATGTTTGAGATTTTTCCATAACCACCATTAAAGAAACTTGCCATTTTTGTCCAAATTTGAATTTTATGCTTAAAATGGACCTTACACGAAATTGGTAGGTGGATTATGATGTATCAAAGCCATTCAAGCCACAAGATATCCCTTAATTAATTTTTTTGATTTTTATTTGAATTTTATGGATTTAAAATGAATTAAATCAATAAAATTAAATAAAAATAGAAAAATTAATTTTTAATCTTGAGATAAATCATGGGAAACGTGGGTGGCATGGCAAAGCTGAATCAAGTGGGAAAAGTGGGCCCTTTTTGTCAAAAATTGAAGTTTCAAGGATAGTTGACTTTTGCCATTTCACAAAAATTTCCCAACTTCTCCAATGCATATTTTGCTCAATTTTGATCACATGAACATGTTCTTGGACATTTTGGAAAGGTCTTGAAGTCCTCTAACCAATTCCTTTGGTCCCATGTCATTTTGATTTACCAATCTCAAGTTATGGTCTTTGACTTAAAATGCCTTTTTGTTGACTTTTGAAAATGACCTATAATGTTGAAATTGATAACTTTTTGTGAGAGCATTTCTTGGACTTGGAATGTGAAGATGAATTGTAGGAAATGTCACCCCCTTCAAAATGAGCATTGGATGGGATTTTTCTGATGAACCATGAAAAATTTATGCCTTGGTCAAGTTACAGTTGACTTTTCAGCTGTCCAAAAATAGAAACTTTTGCATCTTGATGATTTTTGAGCCATGCTTGTGAAATCATGGTCAAGATTTGACCAAATGATGATTGTGGCTTCAAAATAAGATGTTGACCAAAAATTTTGACTTTTGACTGCCAAATGACCATTTTGCCCCTACAGTTGATTGTGAAGCAATTAGGGTTTTTGACTGTGCAACTTGACCTTGTGAGCTTTGAAACTTGACATGTAGGTGCTTGACAATGTATATGAGCATATGGGACTTGATTGAGCCCTTGAAAACCTCAACTTTCTTGCAAGAACCAAAACCCTAATTTGACTGGCTTAGGAGGGTGTTTGAACTGTGCAACCCTTGAGTAGACTTGAGATGATGCTTGCCAAAACTTTGAAGAATATGGGAGGGCAAATTTTGGGGTACAACAATAGTGAAGAGGAGAGAAACTTGGAAGACTGGATTTTCCCTACTGTTGACGGAGGACTGTGCAACTGGGAAGCAAAAGACTTTGTTCCGATTACTTTCATACCGCAGTAATTTATCTTTCAAACATTTCTGTTGGTTTGTAATAATTCTCAAACAATTCGTACACTTTTAACCTTGTGCCTTACCCGAGGCACATAGGTCCATTTGTAAGGGTTTGATTTTTCATCTTCATATTCCATTTTAATGAATCATGGACGTTTTCACATATAAACTTTTGTGTTCATTGTCTTTATTTTTATATTTTATTTGTTTAAAGGTGGCTATCCCTTACACACACCCACACTCACAAATGCAGGTACCCTTCCATTCCGAATTCCAAGGGTAACAATTCTGCTATGGCCTTCAGTGATTCTGAAGATCTGGTCTACCATGCCGAATACAAAGGTGAGGAAGATTGTGAAGTGCCAAGAGAATTGGCTAGGCTGCTACAACAGGAGAAAAGTTTATTCTACCTCATGAGGAACTGTTAGAGACAATCAACTTGGGTACTGAGGAAGACAAAAAAGAAGTCAGAGTGGGTTCCAACCTGAGGTCGAGTGTCAAAGAGCGCTTAATTCAGCTGTTACATGAATATGTTGAGATCTTCGCCTGGTCTTACGAAGACATGTCGGGACTTGATACAGACATTGTGGTACACTGTCTACCCACAAGAGAAGACTGTCCACCAGTCAAACAAAAAGTCTGCCGCATGAGGCATGACATGTCAGAAAAGATCAAAGCAGAAGTTATGAAGCAGTTCAATGCTGGATTTCTTGCTGTTACTTCCTATCCACAATGGTTTGCTAACATTATGCCCGTGCCTAAGAAGGACGACAAAGTGAGAATGTGCGTGGATTATAGAGACTTAAATAGGGCCAGCCCTAAAGATGACTTTCCACTTCCGCACATTGACATCCTGGTTGACAACACAGCTCAGCAGAAGGTATTTTCTTTCATGGATGGATTCTCACGCTATAACCAGATCAAAATGGCCCCTGAGGACATGGAGAAAACTACTTTTGTTACACATTGGGGTACATTCTGCTACAAGGTGATACCATTCGGACTGAAGAATGTCGGGGCAACCTATCAACGCACCATTTGTTTCATGATATGATACATCATGAGATAGAGGTCTACGTAGATGACATGATAGCCCGATCACAAACTGAAGAAGAACACCTTGATCACTTGCAAAAGCTGTTTGTCAGGTTGAAGGAGTACAAGCTCAGACTGAATCCAAACAAGTGTACATTCGGAGTCTGGTCCGGTAAACTCTTGGGTTTCATTGTCAGCAACAAGGGCATCGAGGTTGATCCCGCCAAAGTCAAAGTTATACAAGAAATTCCCGCTCCTCGCACTGAGAAGGAGGTCAGAGGTTTCTTGGGATGCCTAAACTACATTGCAAGGTTCATTTCTCACCTAACATCTACCTGTGAACCAATCTTTAAACTGTTGAAGAAAGATCAAGTAGTTAAATGGAATGATGACTGTCAAGTTGCTTTTGATAAAATCAAGGAGTATTTTCTAGAACCTTCTATCTTGATGCCACCCGTCGAAGGAAGATCGTTAATCATGTATCTGACTATCTTAGAGAATTCAATGGGGTGCATACTGAGCCAACATGACGAGTCTGGACGAAAAGAGCATGCCATTTATTACCTTAGCAAAAAGTTTACCGACTGTGAGACCCGATACTCACTACTCGAGAAAACTTGTTGCGCTTTGGTATGGGCTGCTCGCCGGCTAAGGCAGTATATGTTGACTCATACCACTTTGCTGATATCTAAGATGGATCTGATCAAGTACATCTTTGAGAAGCCTGCTTTATCTTGAAGAATAGCTAGATGGCAGATGATCCTAACGGAATACGATATATAGTACACAACCCAAAATCTATAAAGGGGAGTGTGCTAGCTGATCATCTGGCTCATCAAGCTGTCAAAGATTACCAATCCATGAGGTTCGACTTCCCCGACGAGGATATCATGACATTGGACAACATTGAAGAGAACAGACCATATGACGGACCTGAACAAGGATCCCGATGGACCCTGTACTTTGATGGGGCCTCTAATGCACTTGGCAACGGTATCGGCGCGGTACTCATCTCCCCAGAAGGTTGCCATACACCTTTCACTGCCCGACTTTGCTTTAACTGCACCAACAACATGGCCGAGTATGAAGCTTGTATCTTTGGTCTCAAGGCTGCAATAGACCTGGGAATCAAATCTTTGGTTGTGTTTGGAGACTCAGCTTTGGTCATCAGTCAGATCAAAAGAGAGTGGGACACTAAACATCCCAATCTCATCCCTTACAAAGAACATGTCTTGACATTGTTACCACATTTCGAGCAGATTACCTTCGAGCACTTCCCGCGAGAAGAAAATCAGTTAGCAGATGCTCTAGCTACAATGTCATTCATGTTTAAACTTAACTGGGATAATGAGGCTCCCCAAATCACCATTGAACGGATGGATGAACCTGCACACTGTCACGAGATTAATACCGATGAAGTAGTGGACCAGCCGTGGTTTCACGAAGTCAAAAGGTATCTTGAGGCACAAGAATACCCTAAAGGAGCTTCAGTCAACAACAAAAAGTTCTTAAGGAGATTCTCAGCTAAGTTCTTCCTGAGCAATGGTATTCTGTACAAGCGCAATCATGATTGCATTCTGCTCCGTTGTGTGGACAAGATTGAAGCTGAACAGATCATGGCTGAACTGCACAATGGTACCTTTGGCACTTACTCTAGCAGGCATACGATAGCTAAGAAGATTCTACGGGCAGGCTATTACTGGTCTACCATGGAAGCTGACTACTATCAACATCTAGGACTTGTCACAAATGTCAAATCTATGCGGACAAGGTACATATACCTCCAGTTCCTCTCAATGTCTTAACAGCTCCTTGGCCATTTTTTATGTGGGGAATCGACATGATTGGAGAGATCAAGCCTACAACATCCAATGGACATTGTTTCATCCTGGTGTCCATTGATTACTTCACCAAGTGGGTCGAAGCAGCATCCTTCGCATCAGTTACTAAGAATGTTGTTGTCCGCTTCATCAAGCAGAACCTTATATGTCGGTACGGTATCCCCGAAAGGATCATCACTGAAAATGGTACAAACCTTAACAATACTATGATCACCTCCTTATGCGAGCAGTTCCAAATTCAACATCACAATTCATCTCCCTATCGGCCAAAGATGAATGGTGCTGTTGAAGATGCGAACAAAAATATCAAGAAGATCATACAAAAGATGACAGTCACCTACAAGGAATGGCATGAAATGTTACCGTTTGCTCTTCACGGGTACCGTACCACGGCACGTACATCAACTGGGGTAACACCCTATTCTTTGGTATATGGCATGGAAGCTGTTTTACCTATCGAGGTTTAGATTCCCTCCTTGAGAATCATGAAGGATGCTGGTTTGAGTGAAGACGATTGGATTCAGACCCGGCTTGATCAACTTAATTTGATTGACGAGAAGCGACTTACTACTATTTGCCATGGTCAGGCGTATCAAAAACGGATGATCAAGGCTTTCAACAAGAAAGTCAGACGCCAGGTATATCAAGTCGAGGATCTGGTAATCAAGCGGATCATCTTGCCGCAAAGTGATCCTAGGGGAAAATGGACTCCTACCTACGAAGGACCATTTGTGATCAAAAATATCTTTTCTGGTGGGGCAATGATCTTAACCACCATGGACGGTGATGACCTGCCGCACCTTGCGAATGCAGACATAGTCAAAAGATACTACGCATAAATGACCCGCAAGGTTGACACGCCTAGGCAAAAAAGGGCATCCCAGTGAATCGAAAACCCGAAAGGGCGGTTCAGGAAAAAGTTAGGGATAAAAAAAAAATTTGTACACCCGGCAAGTTGAAAACCCGAAAGGGCGACTTGGGCAAAAAATGGTTTCCCGGTGGATCGAAAACCCGAAAGGGCGGTCCAGGCAAAAGTTAGGGAATTAAAGTGTATGATTATGTCTCGTCTGATCACTTTAAGGACAATCTCCTCACAGACAAGCTACGGGCTTCTGATCAACTCAATCATCTTCGGACGAAGTAGCAAATGGACAAGATATTCAGAGTTACGAAGGCTATAGCAGAATGGGAACCCCATGGAATTTGCACACATAGCCGTCTTTCTTTGTATAAATTTTTCTCATTTTTATGACAAAGTTCTCTTACTGGGATGTATGTCTCCTTTGTACAAAATACTTATACAAAGTTAATACAAAGATACTTCAAAGTGCAGAAAACTATTTGCCTTTTATTCTTTTTTACACTTGTGTTTATTTGAAAACGTCCAATGATTTATTAATGAGCATATGCATTTGAATATAATCATTGTTTACAAATAAACGAAATGGGAAAGAATAATTACTGACAGGTTGAAAGTATAGGAAAACGTCTTTAGACTATTCCAAGAGAAATCCCCTGCAGTACATCATCTAGATCCCCAGCGAAGCTAAAACCTTGAAATCAATCCCCAGCGGAGTTATAATTTCAAACCCTTAATTCCCATCAGAGTTAAAACTTCAAACTCACAATTCCCAGCGGAGTAAAAAACTTTGAACTACAGACCCTCAGCGGAGATGAAACCTTCTTCCCAGTCGAGTCAAATCTCCAACTATCAATCCCCGGCGGGAACCATTCAGTTTTCCCCAAATTCCCCAGCAGGTTGTCTTAAAAGTCTGAGAATCAACCAGATAACATTTAACTTTTATCCCCAACCTAGGATAACTCCCCAGTAGAGTGGCATACAACCCAAACTCCTGAACTTTTTCCAAACAGGAATAAGCTTTTTCCCCCAGAGTTCTGAACTTACTCTCCAGCAGGAAGCCTTCTTCCCCACAGAGTTTTTCACTCCCCAGTAGGTTGAAGATTCTCATTCTCATTTCCCCAGTGAAGTCACCAAAGTCTTCGTTACTCCTCAACAAAATAAAGATTCTCATTCTTAATTCCCCGCAGAAATCATCAGAATTTTCCCTATTCCCCAGCCAAATAAGGATTCCCGTTATTTAACCCCTAGTGGAAGTCTTCAAAGTTCTTTGGATTTCCTAAGCAGGTTTCCCAAGCAACACTTGGCATTATTCTCACAACAGAATGTTTATCATCCTCCAACTTCAAGACATGAAGGATTCTCACATTTCCACAGAAGTTGTCAGGGATTTTTCCATCCCTAACAGTCACCAAGGATTTCTCATCCTCAGCAATCAAAGATTTTGAATCTCCAGCAGCGGTCAAGGATTTATTTTCCCCGGCAACAGTCAAGGGTTTTATTATCTCCAGCCATCAAGGATTTATTTTCCTCAGCAATACAGTGAATCAGTTTACATGCACACACATTACACTCATATATCATAAACATTGATAAAACACATTTATTGCATCATACATTTCATGCAACATAACTTTGTGTTTCAGCTAACATTTTACCCTTTTCAGGATAAGATTAACAATTATCTTTAACAAATATTCAAATATTTCAGATACAGTACGGATACACTCCAGACATGAAAGTCATTATGTTACTCATTCAGATCTCTTATTCAGATACAATAAAGATACACTCCAGACACGGAAGTCATTCTGATACTTATTCAGATTTCAAGTCAAGATACAGTTCAGATACGCACCAGACACGGATGCCATCCTGATACTCATTCAGTTTCAACTTGAAGATCTCTTATTCAGATTTCAAGTCAAGATACAGTTCAGATACGCACCAGGCACGGATGCTATCCTGATACTCATTCAGTTTCAACTTGAAGATCTCTTATTCAGAATTCAACATCAAGATACAGTTCAGATACACACCAGATACTGATGCCATCCTGATACTCATTCAAATTCAACTTGCAGATCTCTTGTTCAGATGCAGTCCAGATACGCCCCAGACACGGTTGCCATTATGTCACTCATTCTGATTTTCCCCAGCTCAGATACACTCCAAATATGGAAGTCATTATGTCACCTATTCAAGATACAGTCCAGATACGCTCTAAACACGAAAGCCATTCTGTCACTTATACAAATTCAATCTCCAGATACAGTTCAGATACGTTCCAGATATGGACACCATTCTGATACTCATTCTTTTGACTCATAACTTGCAGTTCAACAAACATTCTTGGATGGCATCTACAAGCCCATCTCCGACAAGATTCTGTCACCTCTCTAAATGGCATCTTTAAGCCCATTCCCTCAACTATAATTTGACGAGTGCAAATTTACGGGAACTCTAGTGTCCAATCATATTTTACCTTCGAGTCACGAACGGAAAAACTCGCCAATCTAACTCTTCAGGTTCAAGAAGATTGAACAGGGGCAGCTGTTGTACCCCAAAATTTGCCCTCTCATTTTATCAAGATTTCCCCTCACAAGACTTCTTGGACTCAAGACCAAATTAGAATTTGAGTCTGCACATGGATTTTTGGACTTCCAATGCCTCATGTGACTTTCATACTTCATGTTGGACCTCTAAGATTGCTTATACCAAGTTTCAAGCCTTGAATCACTTTTTTGACCAGTCATTTGGACAATTAACCTAAAAATATGTTATATTGGGGAAAAAGTCAACTATGGCCAATTTACAGTCAAACTTCATAATTTTTGATCCACATCAATGTTATAGGCTCCTATGTACCATTTTATCAAGTTTGGACCACAATTCCTCAAGAAATTTGATCAGATCATCAAAAGGGCAAAATGGTCAAAATTAGGGTTTTGACTGGAGAAAGGCAATTTCTGATTTTTCACCTAGCCAATGGCAAATTGGGTTCAATAATGGTTTCAAGAACTCAATGCCATCATCTTGACCTAATCACAAGGTTCAAAAGATCTCAAAAGCATAGGATTGACAGATGAATTTTCCAGTCAACTGATCAAAAATCAACTATACACTGAAAAGTCAAACTTTGACTTTTTGGTCAAAATCAAGTGCCAAGGGTCATATTTCATCAAGATGTGTCAAAACATGAAACTTGTTCACCAAGAAACCAAATTTCGAAATTTAGGGTTTAAGTTTGAAAATTTTCATAACTTAGAATTTTTCTAAGTTATGAAAATTTCTTATTTTTTCCCAACTTTTTCACCATGATGCAATTGGATTCAAAGAAAACTTCCAACATGAAAGTTGTAGTACTCCACAAAATCTACAACTTTGATTCACAAAGTTTTCCCAAAAGATTCTTGGATCTCAAGTTATGATTTTGTGAATAGGGGTCCAAAAACTTTTTAACTTGGTGAAATTTTGCCCTAGTTTAGGCAGATTTTTGACCTAACTTCATGGCAACTTTTCACCTAGTTCCAAGAGTAATATCAAAATTCATTTCAAATATGGATTGTAGAGAATGTTACAAGCTTTCCAAAATGTCTAAGAACTCTCCAAGATCATTTATGGTTAGGGAGAATCAAAGAAATGAAAATGGAAAATTATCACTTTTGTCCAAGGCATTTTTCACATTGGTACAATTTGCAAATCAGTTCCAAACATGCTTGTACTTGGTTTTACAGGTCCTAATCCCTTCTACACTCCAAAATTGAATGCAAACACAATGGATAATGGTCTTATTCTGATCTTTGAAGCATTACACAAAGAATTATTCCAAAAATGGTATAACTGTTACAATGCTACTTTGATAAAGCATGCTTTTTACAATTTTGTTTATCTTGAGCCATGGACCTAATCTCTTTTTGCAAACAAGATCCACAATTATCAGGAAAAGTTTACCAACTATGTGCAGCTAAGGAACTAGCAAGTACAGGCTTTTGAGCTTTGTCATTTCAACTTTCTTCAAAAGCAAGTAAACTTGCAAAAGTCCACACAACTGGTCCATCTGATATAACCAAGACTTTGTATCATTTCAAACGACCGGAGAACATTGTTGTAAGTCTAAGACACGAATTTCTCACCCCTCAAACACCCTGAAACACAAAAAACCCAAGTTCCTGCCCAAACAGGGCATCATCTGCAGAACTTAAGCCATTTCCATTTTGCCTCGTGCGTTTTGCTTTGAACCACTTCAAACACATTACATACATCCCATCCAAGCTATCCAGACCCCTGTCTTGCAACTGTGAGCTCATTTTCACACTTCACCATTTTCATTTTGAAGGTTTGCAGGTTGACTCGTGCAAGGAATTCTAGCCATCTACAAGACCAGCTGAGCATTGGAGAAGCTTGAGGGAACCTCAAGGAAGCTCACAAGAACTTCAGGCCTCACTCAAAGTTGCTACATTGCCATATCCAAACTCAACTGAATAAGGTATTTGTCAAGTTTCTATCTCTCTATTTAGACATCCTTAGGCTTAGGTTTGTGAAGAAAAAATGTAGTCCTTAAGTTGCTTGAGTTGTACATATGCATAGTTTGTATTTATATTAACTGAGCTAAGAGTATTTGGATGTTGAACATGCTGAAAATTTTAGGTCATAAATTAGGGCCATTAAAATTCTCTATGATCTTTGAGAGTTAGGTCATGTTCTTTATATCATTAGAATCGTGTGATCATGAGCTACATTTTTCATGTTATAAGTTTTTGATTTTATGCAAAGAATAGTAAGAACAGGATTGGATTGCAGAGCGCGCGCGTTTGGTCGTTTGGCTGAAGAACAGAGATAAAGATGGCTTGGGCCTGGGCACCTTGGGCCTGTTTCTATTCACACCCCCTTTTTTGCTTTTGCACCCCCTTTTGCATTTTCTTATATTTTTTATATTTTCCTGCATAATTTATATTTTCTGACTTTATTATTTTTTCCTGAATAAATAAAAATTCCAAAAAATATTTTCTTTATTTTTGGAATTTTATCATTTTTTTTTGCATAATAAATAGTTTATTAGGTTTAATAGAATTTATTTTCTTGAATAAACTTGTAAATAATACTAAAATATCATACATTTTTATTTTTATTATTTATACACTTAAAATAATATTTTCATACATATTCAATTTTTTAACATTTTTTATATATTATTATTATTTTTTTTCTTGAACAAAATGAATAAAAGGAATAATATTAGAATATATTTTCTATTAAACAAAAATTAGGATTTTCACCCTTTCAAAAATAATCATTTTATTTTCTTATTTTTAAGACATAAATAAATTTATTTTCTCATACATAAAATTAATACAAAGACATTTCTTGCATATTTACATTTAATTGCATATTTAAATATTTGCTTATTTATTTATTTGTATAATAAATTCAATTTGGTTGTAATAATATTTTAGGGTTTTATTTTGAGCAATATCCCCCTATTCAAAACTTGTATCCCCCTTCCCATAATATTGTTGTAATAGTTTAGATTTACTTTACGCGTTTTATTGCTTTCATATACCATGATAGTAAACTAGGGTTTTGTATGCAAAGACCAAAAATCAAAATAAATAGCAAGACCTAATACAAGACAAAAATGCATGAAAATGACAACACATTGCACACAAGCACCTCTAGGGTTTCATCCACTTGGTTGCCTTAAAACATGGCCATGGTATGCATGCTAGGTATCTTGGCAAAATTAAACAAAACAAAAGATCATAGTCCCTCGATGACGCTAGACAAGTTGCCTAAAACAAATGATCTTAAGTCCCTCAAAACTTGCTAAAGATACTTGGCAATATTGTTATCATGGTCATACGATGACCCACGCCTGTCCCGTTTAACATCCAAAGATAAGGTTGATTACCAAATGCAATTGTAAAACAACAATTTAAAAGGAATAAAAATATGTAGGAAAGACTTTTGAGTAGGGTAGATAGCTCCTAGTTACTTGATCAAACTTGTAGACAAACATCTTTGTATACATTCTTACGAACAAGAATCATTACAAAGATTGCCTAAATGATGGCCTCTTTTCAAAATACTTTCAAAACCACACAAAGCACAATTTCAAACAATTGGAAAAGCAAAGCAAGTGATCTAAAACAAGTATCTAAGAGCCCATGGAAAACCATGGATGAAAAGGGTGCTAGCACCTTCCCTTTTCATAATCTACCCCCCGAACCCAAAAACAATCTCAAAGGTCTTTCCTGTGCTTTTTTACCTTTCCTTTTGGATAAAATAAAAGTCGGTGGCGACTCTTGCTAAACCGCAACATTTGCGAACACAAACGCAAAACCTTCAAGTCAGTTCTCCCACCGTATCATAACCTTCAACCAAGTAGCAAAGTGATGAGACGCTCGAAGATATAAGGGCAATAGAAGAGTTGGAACCCAGTGGGATTGTTTCATATAGCTATTTTTCTTTATTTTACACAAATTATATAAATTTTGTTCCCTCGACAGTGTTCTCTTACTAGGACGTCAACCTCTTGTACAAAACGCCTGTTATAGACCAACTTCAAAAATCAATACAATTCAATTTCACAAATTTCAACGTGTTTTTTCTTTTTTTGTTTTGTTTTGCAAGAACATCCAATTATTAATTTTTGATATATGCATTTCAAAATAATTGATGCTCATAAATATTTACATACGATACAAAAGACAATTACTCGTAATTCCAGGAACAGGGGCAAACAAGAAATGTCCAAACCTTACAGTTGCTCTACCCACCAGGTACAGGGATAGAGCCAGCTTGAGAATATGACTGAAGGTACATATATTCCCCGCAGAGTAGGAAGCATCCGAAGATAGTGGTGTTAGCTATACCCAGCCGAGGTTCATAATCACGAATGAGTCGGCAAAATTCTCCTCAAGCAGAGTTTGTCTATCACCAGCAATAGAAGTTCGCCACCAGTGGAGTTTATTTCTCCAAATCAGAAGATCGTCCAAACAGAGTATCTCTCTCCCCCAAAAAGTCATTCTCCCATAGGATTATTCCCAAACAGAGTCTCTCCCGGCAGAATTTTCTCGAGCAGAACGGACCAAGTCTCCAACTAATCATCTTTGGTCACTATCCCCAGCGAGAACGAAGAACTCAACTCCTTGTACTCTCTAATAGCAGTCCAGGATTTATTCTCCCCAGCCGGAAGATATCGCAAGAACATTGCATATCCATACATCATGGCATACACATATGCATCATACAGCATAATCTCATTTATTTTGAGAACATCATTACTCAATACGTTTCGTACATCATGACATTACATACGACTAACTCTTTACCTTTCAGGGAAAGATACATTCAAGTTCTCATAAATTTTCTCTGGTTCAGTTAAATCGATACTAAGATTTCTATTCCAGTTGAAGCTATGAAGCCCGGAAATCGACCGGATAATATCTTGATTTCTCCAAAATACTATGAAGCCTGGAATCGATCAGATAGTGGTATATCTTAAATACAAGCTATGAAGCCCGGAAATTGACCGGAAAACAACTTAACCCTCAGCAAGTTATTGTGAAGCCTGGAAATCGACCAGATAGCAATACAAGACACCATGAAACCTGGCGCACGACCAGATAACAGTATAAGACACCGGGAAGATTGGATCACGACCAGATAACAGTATAAGACACTAAAGCCTGGGACACGACCAGATAACATTATAAGGTACTGTGAAGCTTGGAATTCGACCAAATAGCGATTTACTCGGCCAATTACTATGAAGCCCGGAAATCGACCAGATATTAGTATGCCTTAAATTCAAGTTGAAGTCCGGATGCGACCGGATAACCACCTAATTCCTTCTGAAGCCTGGAGCACGACCAACTAAGAATTGAGAAATTGTAAAGCCTGGAAGACGACCAGATATCAAGCCTAATCTCATCTCCCCAGTAAGTCGCTGTGAAACCTGGAGTACGACCAGATAGCAGTCAGTCTTATTTTCCTCAGCAAATCACTATAAAGCCTGGAGCACGACCAAATATCAGTTCATTTTCACCTCCTCAACTAATAGATGATTCCCCAGTAGAGTAACGGACTACTGAAGTTCCTAAAATTCTACTTTTCCCAAGACAGAGACCAGCATTCCCCAACGAAGTCCTCCTTAACAACAGGTATACGGGCTCTCGCAAAGGAATCTCTTATGCGATCGACACTTCTTCAGATGGCATCTTTAATCCCATCTTTCATCGTTGACTTCCAAATGGCATCTATAAGCCTATTCCCGATATCACAAGACAAGTACCACTTCATGCGAGTGCAAATTTCTGGGCACTCTAGTGTTTAATCATTTTCCACCTTCGGATCACGAAAGGTAGACAAGCCAATCTACATCCTCGGGTGTAAGAAGATTGAACAGGGGCAGTTGTTGTACCCCAAAATTTTCTCTCCCATATTTCTCAATACATTTCAAGTGAGGTCCTCAAAATGCTTAAGGAGGTCCAATGGTTGACCAGACAAACTCTCTCCTAAAGCAGTCTACCTCAAATTAGGGTTTCATTTTGCATCAAGATGTTTGAGTCCAAAGGATCCCAAATGCTCACCATTGTCCTAATATGTTCTCAAGATCATCCATGTCAATTTTCAAGCCTTGCAGAGGAAGTTTGCTCAGTCAATTGCTCAAAGGCCTGAAAATCGACTGTGCTAGGGGAAAAGTCAACTGTGGCCCACATACAGTCAAACTTCAATATTTTTGGTCAACATTCTCATTTTGAAGTATTATTCATCATTTAATCAAGGGTTGATTATGATTCCTCAAGGATTGCTCACAATTCATCAAAACCCAAAAGTTGCTAAATTAGGGTTTTGTAGGAAAAGTCAACTCAACTTTGATCAGGCATAACTTTCTCATACTTTATCAAAAATGACCCATCCAAAGCTCATTTTGAATAGGATGTAATTCCATACAATCCATATTCATCTCCCAAGTTCAAAATATGCACTCACAAGAAGATATGAATTTGGACATTATAGGTCATTTTGAAAAGTCAACAAAAACACCTTTTGGGTCAAAGCTTCATACATGAACATGGAAGACTCAATTGAGATGAGAAAACAAAAGGTTGCTTATAGGACATCTTAAGCTTTCTAAAAAGTCCAAGAACACATCTCTAGGGTCAAAATTGAAGGAGTTATGCATTGCCCAAGTTGACCCTTTTTGCAAAATTGCCAAAAGTCAAATGTGTCCCAAATTGCATTTTTTTGTCAAATGGGCCCAACTTTTTACGCTTGCACTGAGTTTGTAATGTGACCCACGACCCATGATCCTTTCCATTTGTCATTCTTTTATTTTTGTCATTTATTTTGATTTTTATTTCATTTAAATCAAATAAAATCAATATAAAATAGTAAAAATATCAAAAGCTAATTAAATTTTGATATTTTGTGCATGATTAGGTCCATTACACAACTGTAAGTAAGATCAAATCGTGCAAGACTCATATGGACACAAAAAGATTGGATTTTCTTGATTTGGAAATATTTTGCACAAGGATCAAATCATGAATCAATAATCATAATTGAGGGAGATTTGATACAGAATTGTAACCCTAATGCATTCTACTATACATAAGGAACAAGTGCAGACCAAAGACAAGAGGCTGGAGGCGTGCAAGAGAGGAAACAAGTTTCAAAAATTCAAGAGAAAATTGCAAACCAATTTCCATGTTTCAGATTGCTTCAAGGCATTCTAGTCATCCCAATCGATTGCTGGACTCCCCAGAATCAAGATTCAATTGCTAGCAAGCCTCCTCACACTCAGAATCGCGCTGTAAGGTTCATACGGTTTATCACTTTTCTTGAATTCGAAAATCTTAATTCTGGCATCTTTAACATGATTGATTAGCATATTCTTAAACCTTGTGATGTTTGCAAGCTAATGGTTATATTTAATTGCATTTTTACTGACTGAACATGAAAGTGCCATGGTTAGGTTTTTTGCTTTATTTTTAGGGGTTTCTTGTACAGGTACAATTAAGCATTAATAATGGTACCATGATGCTCGTGTGGTTGCAACGAGTTGATTGGTACCAATGGTTTTGATTTATCATGCGTATACAAGATTTTGGAATGAACAGGGGTTGTAGTTACACTCAGATGTCCGTAGGTAAAAGCTTCCAGGGCTAACACGACAGTGGGAGGAAGAAGAAACTAACGTGGCACTCCCTGACTTGCCAATTCAAATTTCGCGCGTTTCAGAACTTGGCCTTTTGTTTTTATCATATAATATTAATTTGTTATTATTTGTACAACTATCATGGCTAGTTCAGATGGCAAGCGCGCAATGTGATAATGCTCCAGGACCTGGGTTCAATCCCCAGGTCCCAACATTGCTTCATATTATTTTTTCTCACATATTCAGGTGCACATGTATCCCCTGCGTCCACCATACATCATCAGCGTCCAACCATCAGATCATCAAGGCATCAGATCCAACGCCTTCTCCCTGAAGGACTACCATGCACTTAAGTCAAGCTGACATACAGGATCTGGCAAAGTCAATGGGGCCAAGAGCATTGTTGGTCTCAGAATTGCCAACCATACCCCCTTTCTTGATAAACAGCAACCAGGCCCATTCTTATTCTTTTTTCTATTTCCTTTTATTTATTTAATTTGTTTAAATTATTTTCTAACAAAATTAATTTCTTTTTTTCACAAAAAATCATAAAATCAAGTTTCACAAATTTAGAATTAGGTTTTTTTATTTTATCAAATTCAATTTAATATTAGTTTAAATTTAATTTAGGGTGATTCTAACCTTTTTTTTATAATTAAAATCAATTAGAAAAAATTAGGGTTAGACTTGTGATTTAATTTTTATTTCTTTTCTCAAAAATATAAAAATACAAAAAATAGGTTAATTTAATTATTTTTCTTAAATTTAAAATTAATTAGTAATTAGGTTTTTTTATTTATTCAATTAAACTTTATTTTCTCAAAATAATCAAAAACAACACAAAAAAATGATTTTTTTATATTTTAAATTGCAATTAGGCTTAGTTTGGGTCAAAACCCTAAATCTTTCGTTCTCGATTCATCGTGCGCGTTTTTTATTTTTGCAAATATTAATGTAACTGCTCACGGTATGTAATAGTTTAATCTAGGTTTTTCTTTATTTATCGTCTTTTACGGGTTTTTTGGCTATGTAATTAATCCCTACCCCGAAGGATTGTATGACAAGATTGCATGATAATTTAAAATGGCTAGAAAACCCTAATGTGCAAAGATAATAACTGAAATCAAATCACTCGCACATACGCACTCTTAGGGTATACTCTCACTTCGGTTGCCTTCGGTAAACAATCATTAAGTATAGGGTGTCTTAGTGGTTGCCCTCCTGTCTAAACAAAGATCAAAATTCCCGTTCGGAAATGTTGCCTCGAATATGATCTCAAGACATTAGGGTTATTACTAAGACGTCCTAACATTGCTTTAGTGATCGTGCATCCCTTTCGATAGTCCCTTACAAACTCCAACGACGGTGCTACCTATTTCTCAATAGTAGGATAGCATTGTCTAAAGGAAACAAGAATAGAAACGATCCTTTTTCGAGTAGGTAGATGCTAGTAGGTACTTGCTCAAAATCAAACTTTTCCCACTTACACTCTTTCAAACAAAGTTTTCAAAAAACAACTTCGTAACACTCTTGAGGATAGAAATAAGGGTTAAAACGAAGTAAAACAAAAGTTTTCAAAACAAACACGTATAAGCAATTTTAAAAGATGAGCAAGTACTTAAGAGCCCATGGAAAACCATGGATAGAAAGGGTGCTAACACTTTCCCTTTCTATAATCTACCCCCCGTACCCAAATCTCGAAAAAGGAATTTTTCTGTGCTTTTTTCCTTTCCGGTTGGATAAAATAAAAGTCGGTGGCGACTCTTGCTTACCGCGACATTTTGCAAACAAAAACACAAAACACAAACCAACATCTTTCAAAACAGTCGGTTCTGCCACTGTATCACACCTAAGTCTTCATGCAGCAATGTGTTTCTTTATTCTGCGATACAGACCATCACCTAAGACTTTATGCAGCGATGTTCGAAAACCAAATTTAGCTTATCGCCTCAGGCTTCACGCAACGATTTGCAAACCTAACCCATTTCCTAAGACTTCATGCATCAATGTGTTTCTTTATTCTGCGACACAGACCATCGCCTAAGACTTCATGCAGTGATGTTCGAAAACCAAATTTAGCTTATCACCTCAGACTTCACGCAGTGATTTGCGAACCAAGCCCATTGCCTAAGACTTCACGTAGCAATGTGTTTCTTTATTCTGTGACACAAATCATCACCTCAGACTTCATGTAGTGATGCTCGAAAACCAAAATCTATCCAATCGCCTCAGACTTCACGCAGCGATTTGCGAACCTAACCCATTGCCTAAGTCTTCATGCAGCAGTGTGTTCCCTTATTCTGTAACCCATACCATCGCCTCAGACTTCACGCAACAATTTGTGAACCTAACCCATTGCGTAAGACTTCATGCAGCAATGTGTTTCTTTATTCTGTAACATAGACCGTGGCCTTAGTCTCCAAGCAGTCATGCATCATCAAATTTTGTTTTATTCATCTCCCTAAATAGATGAACAAGCTAAAGCAAAACCAAGACATACGAGATTGCTCTCTCGAGCTCAAGACTATCTGCCTCAAACCCTGGTAAGTAATACATCATCAACTTTGCCTACTTCCTTGAGACTCATAAGGGTATGCTATATTAGTGTAACCTTATCTTTATCGGACAAATTTTGGGGTATTCCAAGTATTCAATAAACTCCCAATCAGGATGCGCCAAACCCATGTTTTCTCGCGCTATTCGAATGGAAGATAATTGAATAGGGGCAGTTGTCGTACCCCAAATTTGTCCTACCCCGATGATTTTATTTTTCAATATTAAAATAATAAAGAAACATTTAATTAATGATGGTACAACAATATCTGATGGCCCATTCTTTAAATTTAAGTCAATCGGTGGGTGTATTTTAATTCAGGAAAATAGGGCTTTCTAAATCAGAAAGGTTCATAGACTTATTCGCGGAGCATGTTGGCCAATGGCCCATGCATTTCGAAAATAGAAAATCCTTTAAACAAAGAATGGTTGAGTTCTTATTTATTAAATGGTTGTTAGTAAAAAAAAAGGGTGTGGTGTGCAATAACTAAGCCCATTAAGCTTCTAATTGGTCCATCTGCTGTTTTTTGGAAAAAGTATTATTATTAAAAAGGAAAAACTATTTATTATTATTGTTTTAATAAAGAAAATAAATAACATTTTTTTACAAATGTAACACATTTTTGTTGAAATTGTTTCTTAACCTGTTAATTGTTTTTAAAGATTTTTGTTTCTATTTTAATACATAAGAGAAAGTATTGTTATTACTGTGTAAAAAAAAATTAATTAGGAATGTTGTTGTAATTAAAAGTCCTGTCAATAATTATAGTTTGTTGGGTTACGGAAAGGGCATTGGGGCCTAGGGATATTGAAAGCCTTTCTTGCTGTAATAAGAAAATATGTTGGACTGAGCAAAGCAAATATTGGCATTGGCCCAATTGGATTTAAAAAGGTTTTTTTGCTGCAAAAAAAATGTTGGGCTGATATTAGAATTAATAACGCAGGCCCATAGAAATAATAACAGCGCGAAGCCTAAATCAGTAACACATACTGTAGCGGTCGAAGCCAGAAAATTATGCAATAACACTTACTGTTTAGATTGCAATTGAAATCTAATCAAATGTAAAAGATTAGTAAAACAAATCTTTTTTAGGTAACACAAATATACAGAATACGAATTACATTCAATCAAGTGTGCAAAATCAACAAATCCGAAAATCAATTTCGATCTAAAAAATACAGCAAATCTCAAATGTACAGAATCAATCCCTAATTATTCTAAATAAACCCTAAATCTATGCTAATCAAATTCGTAACAGCAAGCAACCCTAATCCATTTCAAACCCTATAAATACTAAGCAAGAAATTAACATATGGAAAGGGGAGACAGAATTAACAGAACAGAGAGCAAGGCGTTCGATTGCAGAGAAGGACAAAATTGAAGAAGACGGAGGCTAGAAGACAAAAGGGGAAGACCTTGAAGAACGAGAGTTGAAGAATACGACGAAACTCGAAGAACAAATCTCTGATCGTTGAAGAAGACGCAAAGGGGATGATTAGGGTTTCAATATCCGAAACCCTAATCGTCGTTGATCCGCTGCCGCTACACTATTCACCATCACCATCGCGAAGTTGGAAACTGCAAACAAGAAGGAGAGGGATTAGCATGAATCTGAAAGAAAGAATAGAGGACGATATCACGAGAATGGTAAAGTAAACATAGCTTTTTTTTTCTTGTGTTATTGTTGTTCTTAGGGTTGGTTGATAGAAGGGTGTCGGGTTGTGGGTATAGCACTGCCGCGAGAGGAAAGGAGGTTGTGAGATTAGGGTTAGCGAGGAAGAGAGGTAAGGTGAGAGAAAGGAGAAGACGATACTGTAAGGAAAAAAACAAAATGAATGAATAAAATGTTAAACGGAAAAAGAATAACTTGTATTCCGTCTCAATCCCATACCTATGCGCCTACAATAATTAGTGTACTCCCTCAATATCAACCGTACGATGCGCATCAGACGGTCGTAAGCCAAGTCTCACCATAAGAATGATATATCCTCGCCTTACACGATTAACCAGACCTTTTTTCAATTTGCCTATGGGCCTAACCCAATTGTGAAACACATCCCCCCTTTTTTCTCTATTGCTAATTCAAGAATAACGTTACACCCTCCCTGCCAGCCTGCATATTTGGGCTAACCCAACTGCTAACAACACCCCCTAGCTTTACTTCATAACTAGAGATGCACCCCCTCCAGGAATTATATCATTTTATATTTTTTAATTATTATATTTTTAATTCTATTTTTCTATTATATTATTTATTCCTTTTCTCTATAATAATTATTTTTATTAATATTAATTTTTATTATAATATTTTATTTACTATTTACTTATATGTAAATATTACTATATTATCATGTAAATAAAAAAAATTATTAAAAAACTCATGCATATATTTTATTATATTATCTGCATTAAATATTTTTGTTTTCATGCATTAATCAAGATATTTCTCAATTAACAAGGTTAAAAAATACTAACCAATCTCAAACTATTTTTTCAAAATAAACTAATATAATCAACTATTTTTGCAAAAGGGGTTCAAATAGATTTTGACTTACCGCGCATTTAGTCAAAATCTCTGCAATCACTACTCCCGGCCAAAATGCGAGGTGATTCAAAGTGCGTTTGCGACCCTTAAAAAACACTAACCCCATACAAACTATGAATTGAGACTCTGATTCCTCATAAGAGGATACGTAGGCATACGATCAAAAATCATAGTGAGTTCCCCTATAAAAAATTAAAATCCATTTTTCCCCTATTAAAAAATTAAAACCTTTTTTTCTCTATTAAAATTTAAAACCCTATTTACCCCAAACCTAAACCTAAAACCTAATATCCTCGTGAACAAGGTAGATGAAAGGTGCCTAACACCTTCCTTTCGTCTAAAGAAGTCTGAAACCTAGAATCTTTGTCTGTGAATTAGGGTTTTCTGTTAGATTCCCTTCCCTAGGATAAAAACTAATAGTGGCGACTCTTGATTTAAAAACCAGTTGCTACAAGTTTTCCAGGGAATTTCCTAAGCATCTTTAGCTATAGTACATGAATTAATCAATCTGAAAATATTCTTGTCCACTCCATTGAATAGACCATTCAAAGCCTTGGAATTTCCAAGAGCTAATTTATCTTCTTCTTCATAAAAATATTCATCTGGCTTTAAGGACCCATTCCCATCTTTGTCCTTCACAACAGGATGACTCCATTCTTTCAAAACAACCTTCCAAGATTTGTTGTTCATGGATTTCAGAAAAACCACCATTCTAACCTTCCACCAATCATAACTTGAACCATCTAACAGAGGTGGTCTGTTATTGTATCCTCCTTCCTTATCTATAGTACCAGAAAATATGCTCCCTGGAGCTCACCCAATAAACAAAACATGGTGCCTGCTTAGATGCCAATTGAAATTCTAGAACTTTAAAGACATATGCCAAGACTGATGTCCCAACACCAAACACAATGTCAAGACAGATGTTATAACATCATATACTGACATAACAATTTTACCAAAATAGAAATAATGCAGAATTAAATTGTAGAAGGTAAAAATAACACAGTTAATTGTTAACCCAGTTCGGTGCAACGTCACCTACTCTGGGAGCTACCAAGGCAGGAAGTAAATCCACTATAATAGTATTATTTCAAAGTCTAAACAATCCCAATTTATAACTTATCACCTAATCACTCCCATATGCAATTTCAACCTAGGATCCTCCTAAATATGAGAACCCCTTCTCACTTCCCACAATCACCTCATTGATAAAACCAGTCACAAACCCGTGATAAACCAAAACTAGAAAATTACACTTCCAATACAATAATACTCAACTCTTTGCTTAAAAGCTCATGAGTTAGAATAATACTTAGTTTTCCTTAAAAGCTTTTAACTAAGATCAATCAGTCTACCTCAATGTATCAGAAGGTACATGAGTGACATATAAAGAAAAAGATAAAAACTCTAAAAGACTCTCAAAACCCTTATGCACCCACAGTTTTTTGTTGTGAATGCTTACGGTTTTGGGTTTAGAAAGTCCTTATTTATAAACACTTGCAAAATGGGCTTGAACTCTTCAATCAAATCTAATCTTCTAATTTTAAATCAGTTGCAAGATCTTCAAGAAAAATAGGAACTAATCTTAAAAGTCTCCTAATAAATCTCAAAGATCCTTTATAATGAAACCAAATCAAATATGCATTGTTCCTAAAATATCCTTGATTAGTTGCACCTGTATGAGGACTAAAACAATCTAGAATATCATATTTTTCAATAAAATCTTCAAGGAAAAATAATAGTAGCACCTACTGTACAGTTGGCCAAGGTGTCAAGACATCTGGCTCAACATCTTTCTAATATACATGATAGCAGAATCTGTCATGACACTTGGTTAAGATGTTGTGACATCTTGCTCAACATCAGCTAAGAACCATGTTTTAGAAAAATTGTTGTCAATCCTAAAACTATGGATCTAACACTTTCTTTTCTAAAAAGTTAAGATGGATACGCATACAATCTTTCCAATAACCATCATTTTCGCCATTGAAAATAGGTGCTCTACTGTATGCCCCTTTTGGTTCGAATCCATTATCTAATAAGCGATTTTGAAGCACAAAATAAACCGGAGCTCTAATACCGCTTGTTAGACAATAGGCTACGATCTAGAAGGGGGGTTGAATATATCACAAATAAAATTTTCAATTAAAAATTATATTTTAAAAATGTTTAAACTATGGCGCACGGAAACAAATTTGGTTCGAAAATCGTCTATCTGAACCGATACTGAAAAGACCTTATATGCGTTAAACCGATAGAATGAGTTTACCTATGATGATAAAAACAACTGATATATTTCCAGCAAACCAACTTTGAATAAGCCACACTATAGAAATTTGTTTCCAATGAAATGATCGACAAAAGTTAACTAAGGCAATTTATCGAACACTTGGGGTGCAATTAATACAAACTAGATTTTTGTTTGATTTTATTGATGATAAAAACCAATTACAATCACAAATATTGTAATCAAATCAAAAAAACAGTTTATGATATTAACCTAAGATATTATCTTTATGTATCGATAGCACAATTGAAGTTTTCATAATTTGCAATAAAACATAAAGTAAAGAGTAGGAGAGAAAGAGAGTGACACAAAGATTTATTTATGCAGTTCTCCAATCGGCCTCATTATGGATACATCTGCCCCCAATTATATTCAGAATTGAGATAATGAAAATTAGACTTTGCAAAATATTGATACAATAGAACAAGTAGATCCCCAACAAGCAAACCCCTAAGTATGTTGTTTATTCTATCTTATTTTCTCCCCTTGATCTTGAGCTCGATCAAGTGAACCTGATACTTCCAATTTGATCATTCGTCCCACGTTACTCCTTTGCAAGAACCCCCGTTCTTCAAAGAATTCACCTGGTTGAATCCAAATTATGAATGTAAAGATTTACCAATTTGGTCATTTGTCTCGCGCTACTCCTTCGACCGAACCCAGCGTTCTTCGATGCTTTCACTCTACTGAATCCAAATTGTATAATATTGTCCAAAACCTTCAAGTTATCAATTGATCTAGAAGTAAAACCTTACATTGGTTTTCTTATTTGAAACCTCAAAAAAAATCTCAACCTTATTGATTACAATGAACCCTAATTGGGTGTTATCAAGCTATCTCTAGATGGTACCAAAACAAAAAATGATTATGTGTAATTTATTTGTATGCATACACACACACACACACACACACACACACACACACACACACACACACACACACACACACACACACACACACACACACACACACACACACACACACACACACACACACACACACACACACACACACACACACACACACACACACACACACACACACACACACACATATATATATATATATATATATATATATATATATATATATATATATATATAGAGAGAGAGAGAGAGAGAGAGAGAGAGGATGAAGATGATGAGCAATTGCTTTATATATTTGTGGTTTCGTATGTTAGAAATGATGCATGAATGACTATATATAGATGTAAGTGTGTGAATGAATGAAAAAAAGAGAATAAGATTGCAAAATGACAAATTTGGACAATTTGATCGGTAGGAATCGACCCATTCAAAGTGGGAGTCGACTCCTAAGGACAATGGAGTCGGTCCATATAGCCTAGAAGTCGACTCTCATTAGACATAAGTGATTTTTAAAAATAAGCTTCAGTAGGAGTCGAGACATACACGTGGGAGTCGACTCATTAGTGTTATGTATCGACTCCAAATAGACAAGGACTCGACCCATTTGGGACAGAAAAAAAATTGCTGTCAGTAGAAGTCGACCCACAACTTGAGGGAGTCGACTCCTTCAGTTGTGTCTCGACTCCTAACATTGTATGTATCGGTCAATTTTTAACAGAAAGTTCCTTTTTAAAAAAGCTTTAGAGGGAGTCGACTCCTAACATGAGGACGTTGACTCCAAACACAAATTTTCATAAAAATGCATATTTTTGAAATGTTTGACTTGTCTAAAAGCTTTTGACATGATTCCTAATTGTCCTAAGGTGAAAATGCAACCTAGACACAGGGAGATACCGTTTAATATATAAATACTACATATTTTCTAGTTTTGACATTATTCAAAGCATCTGACAGAGGATATTACACTCACAATATTCACATGTAGTGGATGCAAATACTTTTAATTATTTAATTATTCTTGTATTACATAAAGGTTTAATTTGCACATGATGGATGTTGTAACAGCTTATTTTTATGGCTCACTTGATAGTGAAATTTATATGAAGCTTTCTAAAGGGTTTAATATGCCCGAGGCACATATTTTTGGATCACGAAAAAACTACTCCATCAAATTCAACAAGTCTAACTATGGACTAAAACAATCTGCACGTGTGTGGTATAATCGTCTCAATGAATTTTTAAATGATCAATATACAAATAACTTTATTTGTCTTTGTATTTTTGTGAAAAGATTTGAAAAACAATTTACTATAATCGTTGTCTATGTGGATGATATAAATATTATATGAACTCCTAAAGATCTTTCAAAAGCTATAAATTGCTTAAAGAAAAAATTGAGATGAAAGACTTAAGAAAGACAAAGTCATGTTTAGGTTTACAAATTGAACATTTAATCAATAGAGTATTTGTACATCAAGAAATTTGAATAGAAAAGGTATTAAATGTTGCTATATGTATAAATATCATCTATTGTCTATCTCAATGATTGTTAGATCATTGGATATGGAGAAAGATCATTTCAGATCTCGAGAAGACGTTGAAGAACACTTGATTGTGTCAAGTACTATATCTCACTTTGATTGTAGCTCTAATGTATCTTTTTTAATTATACATATATTGATATATCATTTAATGTCAATCTATTAGAAAGGTATAGTTATTCACCTACGCGAAGATATTGAAATAGAATCAAACATATACTTTACTATCTTAGAGGTACAATATACATTAATTTGTTTATTTCAAAGTATTCTGATTAAAATTTACAGGTTATTTGTTTACTTATCATTATATAATTATTTTTACAGAGATATGTGGGAAAAAATCATGGTAACAACTTGTTCAAATATATAGAAAAACTTTTAACATTACATAAAACAAATAAAAAATATATTTGGTTGACGTCTCTAATTTAACACATACAAAATATTGGTGGTTTGTCTTCATTAAAAATAACTTTTAATTTAAAAAGTTATTTATTTTATTTTAAAAAATTAGTTAAAAACCTAATGACAAGAATATTGAAGTAAAATATTAAGTTTTTTATCCAATTTAATAATGACACCTTTAATTTCTTTCCAATTGAATAATGACACGTCACTCCAACGTAATTAAAAATAATAGGGATGAAGAAAAATTTTAGACATGGTAAATAAAATGACTAAAATGTGAATTTTAAAATAGAGTACTAATAGAATATTTTAAATTAAAATACAGACAAAAACGAGAAGAAACATTATATATATATATATATATATATATATATATATATATATATATATATATATATATATATATATATATATATATATATATATATATATATATATATATATATATATATATATATATATATATATATATATATATATATATATATATATATATATATATATATATATATATATATATATATATAATTTTACATAAAAAATATATAAAAGAAAGAGTCATTAGTAGATGATTTTATTGAAATATTTTATTTTATAATGTATTTGTAGGTGTTTAGGTATTGGCTTGCATTTTTGTTAAATCCCAAGTGTATGTGTGAATGTCATGACCGATGTCATAACATTCTAGTTCAGGTTGTACTAACTCAATAGGTACATGTGCAGAAAAATATTGTAATTCAAATACTGATGTTTATAAGTGTGTATCTGAGCATGTTTGCAAAATGATCACATTTTGCTAAATCAGTAGACAGGTTTTCTCAGATGTCATAACAGATGTTATGACATCCTGTTCTGAACTAACAGGATTGCAGGATTGGATAAGTCTGAGTTTTTTCAGGAAATAACTCAGTCCCCTCTAAACAGAATCCTGCGTTTTCTGAGGAGTAACCTAGCTCAATCCTAACCTGATCAATAAAGTACTGTGACCTGGTCTTTAGGTCAAATGGAATCAACCCTAGGTTTTTGGAAACCCTAACTGAAGTTGCAGCTGCTATATATTCAACAGAGCTGCGGTTTTTCAAGGTATCCCTGCTGATTGATTAGAAGATCAATTTTGTAATCTGTATAGATTTGTTTATTGTACTCCAAGCAATTATCATTGTGATAAGTGTCTTGGAATAGGTTTCAATTGTAAGGGTTGTGTAGCACTCAAAGCTTTGAAGCAAGAGTGTTTGAATGTTACTTGACTAAAGCTGTGAAGCAGAGTCAAGTTAGTTGTGTACATCACTCAAAGCTGTGAAGCACGAGTGATTGTGTTACTTGATTAAAAAGCTGTGAAGCTTAATCAAGTGTGTGTTTTGAAGAGTGTCTTCATCAATTCTCAAGTCAAATTGGTTTATGTATCACTGCTGTGATTGAGGGGGAGTGAGTAGGAACTCAGGTTTAAGTTGTACTTAGATTAGAATTGCATTGGGTAGGTCTTAAGTGAAGGAGATAAACTGGTTGGTTTATTCCTGAATTAACATCTCTTATAGTGGATTCTCTCCCTGGCTTGGTAGCCCCCAGAGTAGGTGTTGTTGCACACTGAACTGGGTAAACAATTGACTGTGTTATTTATTGCTTTTGTATTTACTGTCATATAGTAAGTCAGATACGGTGTCATAACATTGGACGTGACATTGAGTATCTGTAGCCAGAATTTCAATTGGCATCAGAGCAGGCACCCTGCCTGTATTACTGGGTGAGATCTAGGGATATCACTTTCTGGCACTATGGACAAAGAAGGAGTTTTTGGAAATAGACCACCCATTCTGGATGGAACTAATTATGACTACTGGAAACCTCGTATGATTGCCTTCCTAAAATCTCTGGACAAAAAGGCTTGGAGAGCTGCTGATAAAGGATGGATACATCCCACCATAACTGAAAGAGATGGGACAATCAGACTGAAGCCTGAGGAAGATTGGAGTAAAGAAGAAGATGAGTTAGCTCTGGGAAATTCAAAAGCCTTAAATGCCTTGTTCAATGGAATTGATAGAAACATCTTCAGACTAGTACATCAATATGAACTGGCCAAGGAAGTTTGGGACACCCTCAAAACTACTCATGAGGGCACTTCCAAAGTAAAGATGTCAAGGCTTCAGATGTTGACCACTAAGTTTGAAAATCTAAAAATGATGGAAGATGAAACCATTCATGAGTTTCACATGAACATCTTGGAGATTGCCAACACCTCAGGAGCACTGGGAGAAAAAATGTCAGAAGAAAAACTGGTGAGGAAGATTCTCAGATCCTTGCCTAACAGATTTGCAATGAAGGTAACTGCCATAGAGGAAGCCCAGGACATTAGCAAGTTAAAAGTGGATGAACTTATTGGGTCTCTTCAGACTTTTGAGATGGGGATCACTGATAATGGTGACAAGAAGAACAAAAGCATAGCACTTGTATCCAACACTGATGTTGAATACAAGGAGGATGAAGAAGAAAACATATCAGAAGCCATTGCCATGCTTGGAAGACAGTTCAACAGGCTCATCAAAAGAATGGACCCAAAGTCAAGATCTAATGTTCATAACATTCCTTCTGACATTGACAGTTCCAGCAGAAGACCAAGGTCAGAAGATAAGGAAAACCAAGGCAGAGGTATTCAATGCCATGGATGTGAAGGATATGGACATATTCGAGCTGAATGTCCTACCTTTCTTAAGAAGAAAAAGAAAGGAATGACTGTTACTTGGTCTGACTATGATTCAGAAAGCAATTCTGAAGAAGAATCTGCCAAACTAGTTACTGCCCTAACTAGTGTTTGTACTTCTGAAAGTGACACCAGTGATGAAGAAGTAACATTTGAAGAACTGGCTGATACCTACAAGAAATTGTGTATCAGAAGTGGTGAAGTCTGTGTGCAAAATGAGAAACAATCAAAACTCATTGTAAAGCTGGAGGCTGAAAAGAGGGCAAATCTTGAAACTATAAGTCATTTAGAAGGAGAAGTTCAACTGCTGAACTCACAACTGAATCAAATGACCAAATCTGTCAAGATGTTGACCAATGGAACAGACAAATTGGAAGAGATCCTTCAGGCTGGTCAAAATATGGGAAATAAATCTGGCCTAGGATTTGTGGAAACAAAGAAATTTGGTACCGGGAAGCAAATGTCAAAACGGATGTCTCAACATTACTCTCAACATCAGGGACAGAGACATATGAAGAAAAGGTACCAAAGATGGAGATGCCATCATTGTGGGAAATATGGTCACATAAAGCCCTTCTGCTTCAGATTACATGGATATCCTAAACAGAACTCAGATGTCAAACCTAAGTCTAAAAAGGTACCACACGCTCCTCAATGGATGAAAAAGGCTACTGCACTGATAGCACACACTTCCCTGAAGATCTCTGCAAAGGAAGATTGGTACTTTGACAGTGGATGTTCCAGACACATGACTGGATTCAAAAATCTCCTCAATAATGTTATGCCTCACACCACCAGTTTTGTGACCTTTGGAGATGGTGCTAAAGGAGAAATCAAAGGAGTTGGTAATTTGGACTACCCTGGAGTTCCAAGTCTGAATAAGGTACTGCTGGTAAAAGGGTTGACTACTAATCTCATCAGCATCAGTCAATTATGTGATCTAGGATTCATGGTCAACTTCTCAAGATCTGAATGTCTAGTGTTTAATGAAAAACTAGATGTTGTAATGAGAGGAATCAAATCCAAAAATAACTGTTATGTGTGGCAGCCTGAGAACACTGATATCTCCACTATGAGTCAAATCATCAAAGAAGAAAAAGAGATGAAACAGTGGCAGCATAAGCTTGAAGGAATGAAAAGAGATATTCCTATGGAAGATGTCAGAAGAACTCCTAAACTACAGGCTGATAATATATGTGATGTGGCAAAGAACAAGTCTCATAAATTTTGTTCTCAAAAATTCTGGTCAAAACAGATGCTACCTGAGGACAATGTTACACAAGATGTTGTGACATTGTGGTGTGATAATCTGAAAACATTCAACATTTCCTTGAACCCTATTGACTTTGGAGAAAAGAAGTCATTTGAACTGGAACATAGTTTCTCTAAGCTTCAGCTAACTGATTCTTCTACCAAGGCGCTTGTTGGAAATAAACTTGAAAATTTGAGGGGCAGATTGGGTATTCACCAACATGAGAAATTATAGCAATTAGTTTTGCTGAAAACAAGGGTTGAAGGGATTAATTTTATTAAGTCTATATTTAGTGGGTTAATCATATTCATTCACAATTCCTTCAAAAGCCTTAAGAAGTTGAAGAGACTCCCTTGTACTCCCTACCTCTCTCATCCTTGCAACCTGTTTCCTCCTCCCAATCAAAGAGTTTTCTCAAACTGCTACTATCACTCAACGTTACACACAATGTCTCAGACATCGTCTTCCACCATGGCGGCTTCGTCTCACTCATCATCGTCATCATCTGATCAAGATTCTAGGGCAATCACTACATGCATAGAATCTGAAGTTCTTGAGGTCACTCCTCTCAGGGAGATGGCAACTGACCCAGCCAGAGTCAAAAATCTCAGGACCAGACATGCAGGAAGAGCTCAAGCTACAGTCTCTGGTAATTCTTCTCTTCCTTCGTCTTCTACACCTAATAAAGAAGGATCAGTTCAAGTACACCAAGCTATTGCTAGACTGGTTTCTAGCATTCTGAGTGGCAACCAATCTGTACCGGGGATTTCTATCCCTTTGAATCAATCAGAAAGTCCAAATGTGGAAGGTTCTGAAAATATAGATGTCACTGAGGATGTTGTGACACCAAAAGACAACATTCAGAATCCCTCTGAAAAGGCTGCTGATCCACCTATCATTGATGTGGATGAAGATTACTCAGATAATGAACTGATTGCTAATGTGAACCCTAGCATTGCTAGGAGATTGATGAAAAGAAAGAGTAGTGAGACTGTTAAACCTGATGCTAAGAAATCCAAGGCTGAAGGGATGGCTGAGAAAATTCAGACAAAAGGGAAGAAGGCACAGGTGCAGACTGCTAGACAACCAATCTCCAAGAAAAGTAAAGAACCTGAAACTTCTGATTCTGATGATGAATCAGAATTTGAGATTGACATTGACAATACTCCCATCAGAAGGAAGCTCCCCTCCAGCAAGATTGCTAGAGTGCCTGAAGTGCCAACAGACAACATCTCCTTTCATCATCCTGATAATGCAAACAGATGGAAGTATGTTTGCTTGAAGAGAATAGCCTTGGAGAGAGAACTCAACAATGATGCCTTGGAGTGCAAAGACATCATGGAGCTGATCAGGAATGCTGGGCTAATGAAGACAGTGATGAAGTTTAGCAAATGTTATGAAAATCTGGTTAAAGAGTTTGTAGTGAACTTGTCCAATGATTGTGCTGATGGGAGGTCAGCTGACTTTGAGAGTGTGTTTGTTAGAGGAAGAAGGGTCAAGTTCTCTCCATCAGAAATCAACAAGTTTCTTGGAAGAACAAATAAGGACTGTCCTGATCTAGAGGCAACTGACAATGAAGTATGTTTGACCATCATTGCCAGGCAAGTAAAGTGCTGGCCATTGAAAGGGAAGTTGAATGCTAGTAAACTCAGCATGAAATTTGCCATCTTGCATAAAATAGGTGCAACAAACTGGGTGCCTACAAATCACAAATCAACCATCTCCACAGGATTGGGGAGATTCATCTATGCTGTAGGAACCAAGACTGCCTTTGACTATGGAAGGTACATCTTTGAACAAACCTTGAAGCATGCTGGCAGTTTTGCTGTCAAAGGACCAATTGCTTTTCCCTCCCTCCTTTGTGGAATCATCCTTGCACAATACCCTGACATCCTTGTAGCAAGAGATACAGTCTGCAAAAGAGCCCCTGCCCTTGGCCTGCACTACAAACTGTTTCATGGATCCCATGCTCCAGACATTGTCATAACTTCAGCTGAGACATCGTCTGCAAAGATCCAGTCCAAAACATCAGATGTCATAGCTGTTTTAAAAGAAACTTGCAAAGATCTGGATGCTAGAAAAAGGACCCTAGAAGCTCTAATTGCCAGGCTAGAAAAGGAAGAAGCTGAAGAAAGCAGAAGGGAAGAAGATGAAGGACAGCTCAACATTGAAGAAATTGGCTCCTCTGAGTCTGATGACAGTGCTTGAAGGATGATTGCTGCTTGGTGGTGTTGCTGGTGGAGTTTGGAAGTGTGTTCTGCTGTTGTCTGCTGCTGATCTCATTATTTTGTTTTGGATAACTGTATAACTTTATAAACATGTAATCTTTGGCCCATTTGTGGCTAAAGTGGGGGAGAATATTTTTGGTACTGCTTAATTAGTACTTGACACTATATTTTTCTGCTGTCACTTATTTCTGCTGCTATCTATCTATCTCTGATTGTTTAGGGACTTTAGCCAAAAATCTGCCAAAGGGGGAGTTTGTAGGTGTTTAGGTATTGGCTTGCATTTTTGTTAAATCCCAAGTGTATGTGTGAATGTCATGACCGATGTCATAACATTCTAGTTCAGGTTGTACTAACTCAATAGGTACATGTGCAGAAAAATATTGTAATTCAAATACTGATGTTTATAAGTGTGTATCTGAGCATGTTTGCAAAATGATCACATTTTGCTAAATCAGTAGACAGGTTTTCTCAGATGTCATAACAGATGTTATGACATCCTGTTCTGAACTAACAGGATTGCAGGATTGGATAAGTCTGAGTTTTTTCAGGAAATAACTCAGTCCTCTCTAAACAGAATCCTGCGTTTTCTGAGGAGTAACTTAGCTCAATCCTAACCTGATCAATAAAGTACTGTGACATGGTCTTTAGGTCAAATGGAATCAACCCTAGGTTTTTGGAAACCCTAACTGAAGTTGCAGCTGCTATATATTCAACAGAGCTGCGGTTTTTCAAGGTATCCCTGCTGATTGATTAGAAGATCAATTTTGTAATCTGTATAGATTTGTTTATTGTACTCCAAGCAATTATCATTGTGATAAGTGTCTTGGAATAGGTTTCAATTGTAAGGGTTGTGTAGCACTCAAAGCTTTGAAGCAAGAGTGTTTGAATGTTACTTGACTAAAGCTGTGAAGCAGAGTCAAGTTAGTTGTGTACATCACTCAAAGCTGTGAAGCACGAGTGATTGTGTTACTTGATTAAAAAGCTGTGAAGCTTAATCAAGTGTGTGTTTTGAAGAGTGTCTTCATCAATTCTCAAGTCAAATTGGTTTATGTATCACTGCTGTGATTGAGGGGGAGTGAGTAGGAACTCAGGTTTAAGTTGTACTTAGATTAGAATTGCATTGGGTAGGTCTTAAGTGAAGGAGATAAACTGGTTGGTTTATTCCTGAATTAACATCTCTTATAGTGGATTCTCTCCCTGGCTTGGTAGCCCCCAGAGTAGGTGTTGTTGCACACTGAACTGGGTAAACAATTGACTGTGTTATTTACTGCTTTTGTATTTACTGTCATATAGTAAGTCAGATACGGTGTCATAACATTGGACGTGACATTGAGTATCTGTAGCCAGAATTTCAGTATTGTTTCACCACAATACCTAATCCTAAAATATAAAATATATTCACGTCTCTTCATTTTCTTTTCTCAATTATCTTCGTCTCTTCCATTCATCATTTCATATGTTCTCATCATCGTCACAACAACCACTCTCATTTGTTTATTATACTTATGATAATTACTCTTCAAATTCATTTTACTTACATTAATAATTATGGATTTACCACACTCACACATAATCAATCACTTACCGTAGACGACAGCGGTATTGTGGTAATAAATTAACAAAAACATAATAGCAACAAATTATGTTAATATTTATTTTTTTTATAGAAAAAATATTAACAACAAGAGATTTTACTTTTTTTTTTTTGTTATTGATGCAATATGTATTTTCATTTTTAAAAAAATAAAGATGTAACATATGTGTTTTTTTTTAAAAGGAATAAAATAATGAAATACTAATATCATAGTTTTGATTAAAAAGTCTAAAAAAAGTTTTAAAATTTGATCTCGGTGAGAATTTATGGGAATGGAAATAGGGAAAAATATTCCCTCGTGACGGAGATTGAGGACGGAGATGGAGAATAAATTAGAGGCAGAGCGGATAGTGAAGAAACTTCCTCCAGACATTCTCTACTTTATTGACATCCCTAATAATGATGCACATTCAAATTACTCAAAATCCTCACAACAACCCAATCTGAGTGGCTTTATTTTGTTCTAATGCTATTCCTAAACCTTTGAATTCCACATGCAGATGTAACACATTGGCCGTAGACATTAACACTGAAGCTTCTTTGACAACATATTTTAAATAACTTATATACATACTCATTCCTTCAAGAAAAATGCTACATGCCTTACAACACCATGAATCACAGTCATTTGAAAATAGCCAATTTCTTGAAGAGTTTGTTAAAGTGTTTTCCACGATCAAAGAATAAGACCATAAACAGAATCGAGTTTAAATATTTTTACAAAAAGGTTAAAAGAATGAAGAAGCTAAAAGAAGAGCTTTCTCGGGGATGCTTTAGATGCAACTGTTGAGGAAAACTCTGAGCCTTTGAGTGGAGGGGACGTTTGGTTGCTTTCTTTTCCCACTGGTAATCTGTCAAGAAGCTTGGCAGCCCTTGGATCTGTTAGTAGTATCTTTTGGAAGGATTGTGAGAAGCCCGTTGCAATGATGGTCACATGAATCTCGCCATTGTAACGATCGTCAACAACAGCTCCAAATATTATATTGGCAGAAGGATCAGCTAAACTTGTCACAACCTACAAAAGGTTCTCTCGACATGTCAAAAGTTGTTTCCATAAACTCTTCTAAACAGTTTCCCAAATGTTTATATCAGTTGATAAACTCAAATAAACTTATTCAAACAGATCATTAGTGCAAAAAAAGGAATGATAGGATGCTCTTTCAACAAGTGCTGATAAAAAGAAGTACCTGAGACACTCTATTCACTTCCTGCAGAGTTATGTCTTTTCCTCCAGTAATATTATACACTATTCCGGTAGCTGATTGAATAGATGATCCAATTAAAGGTGCCAAAGTAGCCTGTTCTGCAGCTTCTTCTGCACGGTTTTTGCCAGAGGAAACACCTACTCCAAGCATTGCAGTTCCAGAGTCTTTCATCACAGCTTTTACATCAGCGAAATCCACATTTACAAGACCGGGTATCTGTAAAAAAGACAGGATAATTTGTATCGTTGCAATAGAAGAACATCAAAATGTACTCGACAGGATAATTCGTATCATCACTCAAATGAAAAAAAGGAGGTAGAGAATTTATTCAACTTTTTAATAACCTAATTCTCTTTGCAACCTACTGTGATAAACTAAACTTTCTCACATTACAGTGACGAGATAGGAAACATCAATAAATTGTTGATCAACTCACTGTTATGATGTCTGATATTCCCTGTACTCCCTGTCGTAGAACATCATCAGCAAGCTGGAAAGCATCCTGAAGAGGCGTCTGCTCATCAGCTAAGTCAAGAAGACGGTCGTTTGGAATCACTATAAGTGTATCCACATTTTTCTGCAGCTTTTCGATGGCTTCTAGTGCCTGAAACGATGACATTGGAAATTCAATTCAACCACTCAAAAGTATGTTAAAAGCACTACATTATCTCAGAAGATAGAAAATAAACATCAAGCAATTTATGCAATACATTCAACCATAAGGAAAGAATGAACACATGCCTGCAAGGATCTTTTGCGTCCTTCAAAACTGAAAGGATAGGTAACAACACCTACGGTTAAGTAGCCAGCCTCTTTTGCTATCTGGGCCACAACAGGGGCAGCACCAGACCCTGTACCACCACCCATACCGGCAGTTACAAATACTAAATCTGATCCTTGAAGAGCATTAAAAATAGTTTCTTTCGATTCCTCAGCAGCCTGTTCCCCGAAAAGTGGATTACCGCCAGTACCTGCATCAAATGGCATATAAGAATTAAAGCCACGCATGCATGCATACGAGCAAGTTGCACAAAGGGATCTCTGAGGCATAGAAAGCAAATGTTTGACCTAACCCACGGGTCAAGAGTTGTCCAATTTGGATAGGATTCTCAGCCGCAGAATGCAACAGTGCTTGAGCATCAGTGTTTATAGCATAAAAGTCCACACCCTGATTAATAATAAAACAATGTGAAGAACGTAGTTGCAACCAATCATGTAATTAAAGATAAACAAACCTGTAACCCGCAACCAATCATGCGGTTAACGGCATTATTACCACCGCCACCAACACCGACAACCTTAATCTTAGCATTATCAACACATGAAAATGAGCATGTAACAGGTCTAAAACGACGTCGCTGGGGTTCGGTGTTACTGGTTCTTAATCTAGGGCTCACCGAAACACAGTTTCTGAGAGTGAATGAAGAATGTGAACAAGAGAGTGGAGTGGGAATGGAAGAGGGTGAGACTAGCTTATTGGGGATTTTTAGAGAAAGCATTGCCATTTTATCTTCTATGGTGTGTTAAAGGTTTTAGGGTTAATTTGCAAAAGAAAATGGATAGTAATTGGGAATTTAGGGTTTTAAGAGAGATTGAAAACTGAGATGAGTTTTCATGTCAAAGTTCACTTCAGATGAAGATCCTTCACATAGAGGCGCCACACTCACCACATCAAGCAAAGGACTTCTTTTTCCTTTTTCTTTTCTTTCAATGTTTAATTTATTGACTTTTTCTTTTCTCAATCCAAGTCATTCTTAAATTTTTAAAATCTAGACATGTTTTTAAAATTTTCTTTAAATTTCGAAATAATTTAATTCATATCTTTGCACAACTATAAATTAAATTGGCCGAAATAAAATAAACTATATGAAAATTAATATCTTATATATTAAACACTAACAATAACATGAATTAATTATTTTTTAATCGTATTCAACCAAATATGCCAGAGTCTCGACATACATCTTAGGACGAATCAGATTTAAATATATAGTATCAACGCATCAGAATAGTGTCTAAATTAATCAAATATTGAGAATAAGACTCTGACATCATCGTCGTTTTGAAGTTTCATATCGGTGAAGTTAATATATCCATCATCGTTGATAGACGACCCACACTAACATTGACTATCTTTCATGTGCTGCAGTGGTTTAGACTGAAATTTAATCGGTCCAATCAATGATTCAAACTAGAGAATGTAATATCAACATTGATCCAAAACAAATAAGGACAATAATTAAATAAATCAAACAAGTTACTTTATACAAGTAAGAAAATAACGATTTTTTTCCACCCTATGTTTTTCTAGCGAACCACGCGAAATTCCAAAAATACCCCTAAAAATCATAAATATATTTTTGGTGTGTACTTACACACATATAATTCATTCGTTTATTGAGATTCACCCTATTTTACGATAAAATTTATCCCGAAAATGCACTTCCATGAATTCCCAGAAATACACTTCCACTACTAAGGGCAATCTCAAAAATAATTGAGGGGATGCCACTTCCCAGCCCACAGAGGTATATAACTACTTGAAATAACAATAAACCAGAGAAACGGTAATAAAAACAATTTTATTAAAATATTTTTATCTCAATTTGTGTGGCAAGTAAACTCGATTGAACAAAGCATTCATACTTCTTTCACAAAGTGCTACATCGTAGGGCTGCCCCCATTGCTTCTAGTGGATCATCCTTCTTCATCTCAGCAATTTTACTGCCACCACATAAATAGAAGTACATATATATTGCTTTTTTGTGATATATCATAAATAACGAGCCTAGTGTTTTTTACCGGAAGTGTATTTTCGGGAATTCCCGAAAGTGCATTTCTGAGATAAATTTTGTCGTAAAATAGGGTGAATCTCAAAAAGAAATGAATTATAAGTGTGTGGGTGCGCACCAGAAATATATTTCCGATTTTCTGGGGGCATTTTTGGAATTGCATGGGATATTTCTTTTCCTTATAGGGTGGAAAAAGAAATCCTCAAAAAATCTGATTTTCTTTGCAATCTTCCCTTAAATAAGGTGCTGCCAAAATGATTAATCTGGCCTTTAGTAAATGTTTCACAATCCCCATCACGTCCTCTAACTTATCCAATTTTTTTAGGGTTAAATGTCTTTTATCCCCTACCATATAAGCGTGTTTTGATATACCCCCTCAAAAAAAATTGATCCTCCCTCAACAATTAAAGATTCCATCTTAAAAAACCTTGTTGCCAAATTTAAGCCAAGATTCTATGTACTTGGCCTACGTGGCCAAGTCAAGATGGCTGACCGTGTTGTGCTTTGCCACATTGGACAATTTCATTACTAAGGTTCCATGTTCTTCTTCTTCATCAATCCGCCTGTTCCCATTTTCCCCAAAATTGCTTCTTCCATTTGATACTTCTTTTGTCACCCATTCATTCACTTTAGTTTCTCGAAACCCTAAAACGGTAAAATGGTTGCAAGTAACAATGGTGAAAGCATCAATTCCTTTGAGATTTCCATTGTTCCCAGGTGCGGCTGTTGTCGTCTGATGAAGATGTGGATTCCAAATATTATACAAAACCATAATAGGAAGTTTTGGAAATGTCAAAACACAGGGGTAAGTGCTTGAGTACATGAGTTTCGCGAATTTCATTCATATGTTATGTCATTAATGTTGTTTGTGTATGCAGATGGGGAATTGTTGTGATCTGTTTATTTGGGATGATGAAGTTGCTCACTCCATGAATGAATTCACAAAGCATGAAGTTGGTTGCAAAAATTGTGATATGGCAGGGGTGAAGTTTGAAATGACACTAGAAAAATCCAAGTTGAAGATTGTTGTTATGAAGAGGAAAAGTTTCCAATTGAAAATGGAAGTTTGGATGTCTTAGTTTGTGTTTGCAGTATTGTACAAGTATATGTAATAGGAAGTGTAATGTGTTGGTTTAAGTTACAGTAATGTATTAGGAGGTTGGATTTATGTATCAATATTGTATTATGAAGTTTGATGTCTCTTATGATATGATGTTGTAAATCACATTGCTCTTTTTGAGTTAATATATGCAAGTGAGCCTTTTTATGTCATTCAATAAAAGTGATCAATAACATTAGATTAAAACTTCATAAGGCATTAGCTATAACATAAGGCAGAAGTCATTACATAAGGGCATAAACCATAACAAAATGCATAAGTCATTATATAAGGTATAAGCCATAACAAAATGTAGAAGTCGGTACATAAGGCATAAGCCATAACAAAATATATAAGTCATATCTTGAAATTGTTAATACAGACATAACAAACTACCTTCTAAGTTTCTTCTTTGCATCCTGAGAACCACTTCCTTCTTGTGTCAAAATGCCTCTATCTTCTTATATCATATACATGGGTTGGTGTCTGTGTTTGAACCAGGCCCTATGATTGGTTTTTGAAACCACTTTAGTTTAATTTTTTCACTTGACCTCTTATAAATTAGCTTGACCTCTTTCCCCTTTCTTTTGGGTTTTTTGTCAGCTATAACCTCTGCAGCAGATGAATGTGTTGTGTTGATCTCTGGCAGGCTTAAAATGAGCTCATCAGAAATGTCATCAAAGTAGTCAGTTGGTTGAGCAACATTAGTTGGTTCTGTTGTATTAGTTGATTAATTTGCATCAGTTGGTATTGTTGCATCAGTTGGAATTGTTGCAGTAGTTGGAGTTGTTATAGAAGATGAGTGTGGAATGGATGTACTGTCCTTGACCTTTTTCTACCAAAATACAAGACAATCATTATCAGATCAGATACATAGAAGCCATACAAAATAAGTAAAGATCACTAACGATACCTTTCTCTTCAGCCCATTTAGATCTTGTGTTGTGCTTTTTCGTGACTGGACATTGTAACCAAATTTGTCACACTTTGTACACTTATAAGACACACCTGGCAACCTCCTTCTAGCACCATGTTCCCCACTCTCCTTAATCATTAACTTCATGGGTCTGCCTAGACCTTTTTTATATATAGGTGGCAACAACTCTTCTGACTGAACTTCAACCCACATTCTTGACCATTAATTGGACTCATAACAAAACCATAACAGAGTGCATATTTCTCTCTAGAATAACAGTCATCAACAAATTCCTCAGGATTTTGTTACCTAAAACCTAAAGCTGCAACAACATGCCTACAAGGAATCCCCACCAACTCCCAGAAATTGCATGTACAAGACCTTTTGCCAATGTCAACTATAAATTCCTGAGTGTTGAGAGAATTAAGATTATTGCATTAAAAGACTCAGCAATGTTATTCATCAGAACATCATATTTAGGGTAAAATATGAAAGAATTCTTACACCAACTTTTTGGAGGAACTCCCATTAGCCAAGACCATGCCTTTGGGTCTACTTGCTTCAGATCATTCATCTTTTGGAACCATCCCTGATAGTAGGTTGATTTTTCAGCCCCCATCATCAGATCTCTTATCAAAGAACCAACCCTAAATCTTTTTTTGAAATTTGCATACAAATGCCTTAGACACAACCTATGTTATATCCTCTTATTCATTTCTTCAAACACATCTACCAAACCCTGAAACATTTATTGAAATAAGTACATAATAACATGTGTTTATTAACAACATAATGACAATAAGACACACCTTTTGTTGATCAGAGATAAACACATATCTCTTGTCTTGTTCAATATCTGCCATTGGAAAGTTAAGAAACCACCTTCAGTTGTCCTTTATTTTAGTCTCAACCACTCCAAAGGCCAAAGGGAAGTACTATTCATTGGGTTCCCTACCCACAACAATTAATAATTGACCCCCATATTTTGTTTTCAAATGGCAACCATCAACTCCAACAAAGGGTCATCAACCATTAATGAAACCCTTTTTACAACCATCAAAGAAAAAGTAAAAAGACCCAAACCTTGGTTGTATGGAGGGATTTGGTCTGTCAACAATGATACTCAAAGTGTTCCCAGAATTCACTCTATGTAACTCAGCTGCATATCTCCTTAAATTTGCATATTGTTTATCTGCATCTCCTTCGATTATCTTCTTTGTTATGAGCATTGCCTTCCATGTTCTACCAACAGTGATCCTCGTAGAATAATTATGTATCGTGTCTTGAATGATATCATAGATCCTAACACTCTCAGATGTTTGAATTTTTTTCACTACAACCTTAGCCACCCACATTGAATTTGCAGATCTGTTATCCAAAACTCTAGCACAAGTATGTTTGTCAAATATGGTTTTTATAGCATAAGTGTGCTTATGGTCCACTTTAGAGAAAAGAATTAAAAACCATATTTGGCCCTGCATTCAACCCTTACCCTGTAGCTCTCATTTTTCACAAAGGTAATTTCCCTACCACTTAATACTGACCACTCACGTATTGCGTCTCTAAATTCATCCAGGGAATTGAATTGCATACCCCATTCAAATTTAAAATTCTTATTCAAATGCTTTATCCTAAACTTTTCAAACTTTGACACTTTCTAATCATCAGAAATATCCGGATCAGAGCTATCTAGCTCATCACTCACATATTCATCATCTTCCCATTTTTTTCTTTTTGGATCCACTTAAAAATCCAGCAATTGAAGGTACTTCATGAATAGGTAGAGTGCCATCAATACCTTCAAAACCATTTTGAATAATAGTGGAATTCTCATCCTTTCTATCCCCTAGCCCTTCTACTCCCTCTTTATCACATCCATCCATATCAATAATCTCATTCACACACCTAGGACTCCTTGCTGAGACTTCAATATCTGTTACATCATGCTCCACAAACATTTCCCCGTTGTTGTACCCCAAAATTTGCCCTATTCATTTTAATCTTAATTTTCTTATACTTCATTACCATATGTATACATTCATGTCATTGGATCTATGCTCATGGAATCAAGGTATTTCTTTGCAAGAAAGAGTTGTGAAATTTGATTGTTCCATTAAGCGACATTGTGAAGCAGAATTCGATGTTACCAAATTTTTAATGCACTCTGCATGGTTTCTAATATATCCAATCAACAACCAAGAAATTCATAATCATGTCAAGCTCTCATTGTGTTTCAGTATGCTCTGAATTATACAGAAAGTCAACTTTCAGTCGATTTGAGACAATGCAGACAGAAATTTGGTACGATGTGTTTCAAGCTCAAAATTTCACAACTTGAGTTCAGAGAATGGTTTGGGATGACTCTTTATTCATTAGTACCATCTTTAGGTCTTCTTTGTTTCATTTGTTCATGTAAAAGGTTAATTTTGCGAGGAAGATTTTTTAAAGCACAAAATACTTGAATTACAGTATACAGTGGATTTACCGTTCCTCTAGTTTTTGGACGCTTAAAAATTCACAACTTCTTACTGGAGTATTATCTTTGAGTGCATTTTGGAGCATCTGAATCATCTTGTTATCTCCTCCAACTTTCATGTCCGGCTCAAAAGCTAATTCTTTGAGGAGGATCTCCGAATGCGCAGTACATTGAAGCTAAACGGTGAAAAAATAGTGGAAATACTGTGTTGAATCGTTATTTTATAGATGTTCAAAAATTCATAACTTCCGCCTAGGTTAATGTTTTTGAGTCGTTATTTCGGAGAAAAATCCATCTTGATTTTATCTTTGATTCGTATGTTTGGCTCGAAAGCTAATTCTTTGAGGAAAGTCCCTGGAATTATGGATTACTAGAGAAATTTATTGTGTTGAACTGGTGTTTTAATTCACCGTTTTCCGATATTGTAAAAATTGTAACTTCTTAGATTTTTATCATATTGAGACAGTTCTTTCGGCATAATTTCACAAATGATGTCAGCTACAAATTTGCTTCAGACCCCGAGTTCGGATTTGGACTGGAGGATTTTCGTTCGTGACATTCTTTCAGATCTGAGCGGTGAATTAACGAAAAAATATGCATTAGCTAACTCTGCTCTGTGTTAGTGCGCTTTCAAAAATTCACAATTTTCTCATCGTTTATCCAATTAAGTCTTTTCTTTTAGCATTGCATCACAAATTTCACAAGCTTCGATTTTGATGTTGAGCTCGAGTCGAGATTCCACATCGATGATGGCGTGGAATTTTGTACTCACATTGTACATTAAATTTGTTGACACTGACAAAACAAGACCCAACCCAAATTCAAATCCAATGCCTAATTAGAGAGTGTATATATTCAAAAAATCATATTTTCTTTCATAACTTCACTCTCTCAAAAACACTTCTCAATTTTCTCTTTATTCTCTCAAGGATCAAACTCCACTTTTCTCTCAATTTTGCTCAAGAACACCAATAATCTTCAACAATCTCCAAAGTCAAAAATTACAAAAAGTTGCAAATCTCTCCCTCATTCTCACGATCTCCGAACCATCGTCTGGAAACTGCCAAACCACCATTGTCCGCCGATTCTCCTCCCGCCAGTAACCGCAAAATCGCAGACTCCCTCTGCCCTTGGCCACGCGTCACGCCAGCCTCCCTCCATCGTGTAGCACCGTGAAATTGTGGCTCCTCCCTCTCTGATTCGCTTTTCGATTGCAATTATCCTCAAATTCAAACTCCTCTTCATCATCTTAGGTAATTCCATTACTTTAATTCTTAATTACTTGGATTAAAATGTGAATTGAATTGAGATTTTGGATTAAAAGCATGAATTGAATTCTTGAAGGTTATGTGTTTGATAAATTGCTTGAACCATATGATTTAAGTTTTTGAGCATATTTCCATGTGTTGAAATGTTGATATAACTTGATTCTTGAATTTCATGTTTGATTGAATTTTGAGCATAATTTCATGAGTGAGTTATTGTGTGAATTCAATTCTTTAATTGTTGAACATATTTGAACCTTAAATTGTTGAATTGTGAAGAATGTGGAAAAAAGGCATAGGTTGAGAAATTACATAATTGATGTGAATTTTGTTTTCAATTCGGTAAAAATTCTTGAAATCTTGAATAGCGAATTTTGAATTCACATGTCAATTATGGAATTGTTGTGGAGTTTTTATGGAGTAACCATGTGTTGATATAATTTTCAATTCATTTTTGTGAATAAACACTCATTCTTGATGTAAAAGTTTCGGATTTAGGAATTAAATCAACACTTGATTTTATGGTTGAATTCCACTTTTTGGACATATTTTTGAGCACAAGGTTATATGTTGTTGATGGTTAATGCTAAATACTTTTGGATTGGATGTTTGGACGACATTTATGCGAAGATTTCACAGTTTGGATTGAAATTCCACTCGGTTTACATGTTTATGGGGTTGCTGCCCGGGGTATGGAAGTAGTACTTCCACTTGCAATTAATTCATGGGAACCACTTTTTTGAGTCCGTTGGTGCGTTTGTAGCTAATCGTGCAATTTTGAGCCAACTCCGTTTTGATGTTTTACGCGCCTAATTTTTGAATTTATATATTTTTGGAACCTTTTGACATGTTATTTGAGTTAAACTTTAATTTGATGCATTCTTATACCTTATTGTTCGTTTATGAATCTTTGTGATTGAGTTTGCTTGGTTTCGATGCATTTTTTGGGTTAATTCTTCAAATAAGCATAGTGTTGCTCCATTTTGTAAAACGCACTCGAATTTGGTTGTAATTGTTGGTTTATGCTTCATTACATTTGTTTTGGTCATTATAAGACATGTGTATTGAGTTGTATCGGTTTCGGATCGACGTTTTGTGCGTTTCTTGATATGATGAACATGTTGCCCGTAATTCACTTTTATGCCTCCATTACTTGTTGCATTTCACTTTATGCATGATAATATGCCACTTTAGCTCGTGATATTAATTTTTGAGTTACATTTGATATTCCTTGTTATTTGCTAACCTTTCTTGTGAGATTGTGCAAGTTATAGAAGGCGATCCGTCATGACACATGTGTTCAGATTTTACCATTTGCTTGTGTAACATGGCTCAGTGCAGGATATTGGCTTGAGGTGCATTACTTGCGATTTATTTTTGCATTGTACACTGGATGACTGTATTGGATATTATTTCTGACCATTTCATTTGTTGATGCTAGCTTACTCGAAGTTTTCCAGAGTATTTTTTGCTTTGCTTGCTTATTATATAACAAACATTTTATCTGTTTAGTATTACACAGCTTGGTTTATTTTTCTGCATTTATCGCTTTCTATATATCATATGAAGTAGAATAATAAAGAGTATGCACTCGAAGTTGCTGTTTAAAGTCCTTTAGAAGGCATTCCACATTTGTTTGCTAATTATGTTTAGATTGTTTAAAGACCTACCTTCAAAGTAGGCATTCTGCTGTGTGTTTACATTTGTGCCCAAAGACCTCATAGAAGGCGTCCCATTCCCTATTCCTCATGATTAAGTCCTCAAAGAAGGCAAGCGGAGTAGGGTTTGTAATCAACCCCCACAATTTCAGTTTGTGTCATCCTTAGCTCGCGTTGTACGCTGATGCATTGGAGTGTGCTTACTCTTGTACTCGAGTCGGTCATATGGAAAAGGGATTTGAAATCAATCCCTTACACTTTGTCTTGAGCTCGTGTTGGTCGATGCTGGTCGACGTTGATGCTCCGTGTTTGTTCATATTATCTTCTATCTCCTACATCAATTCTTGATATCTTGGTTAGGTGCTTAGTCGCCTTAGACATCACTTCCCCCAACCCCTCCCCTCTATACTTCTTACCTAGGTAAGTTGATACTTTGGTTAAGAGTAGAATTCAAGACCCCTTCTTGCCTAGATGATGTGATATTTATACCTATGGTCAGGGAATTCCCTACTACACTACTTTACCTACCTCGATTTATGATATCTTGGTTAGGCCATTTTTGAATTGAGCTAGTGTGCACTGCTCATAACATGTGTGTGCTATTTTGAGCTTGTCGATTGCTTGTTTGCTTTTCATCCTTATATATACCATTTCCCTTAGGTTTTGAACCATTACATGTTCCCTTAGTTTTCACTTGTGTCATTCCCGATGCAAGTTAGACATTAAGATTATTATCCATACATGCTAACGTAGGTAGAAATTTCCCTTTCAAACTCAACTTTAGGACCATCATTGTATGATAACATTAGGGATAGAGCTAGATAGTATCCTTGTTGTACCCCAAAATTTATCCTCATATTTTTCTTCAAGGCATTCTTCCAAGGATTCTCGGACACTCAGGACACTCAAGGGTTGACTAGTCAAGATGCTCCTCCTAAGCCAAAAACCTACAACTAAGGTTTGTAATTTATCAAGGAAATTTGGTTTGCAAAAGTCTCAAGTTTCTTCCATGGTTCTTCATAGGTCCTCAACAAGGTTCATGTCAAGTTTTAAGTCCTACATCACAAGTTTGCTCAGTCAATGACTCAGATGATTGAAAATCAATTGTATTGGTCAAAAAGTCAACTGTAGTCAACATACAGTCAAACTTAAATATTTTTGGTGATATCAATCATTTGATCAAGGGTTGATCATGATTCCTCAAGGAAATCCCTCAAATCATCAAAAGTAAAAAATTGCCAAATTAGGGTTTCCTTAGGAGAAGTCAACTAAAATTTGACCAGGCATAAATTTCACATGATTCATCAAATTTTCCCTAACCAAAGCCCATTTTGAAGGAAACTCAATTATCTACAACTTTTCTTTTATTCTCAAGTCCAAAAAATGCTTCATTTGGAAGATAAGATCTCATACATTATAGGTCATTTTCGAAAGTCAACAAAAGACACTTTTTGTCAAGGCAACTTACATCAAGATAATATATTCAAAAGAAAAAATGATCAACATAGAGATTGTAGAGGACATCTTGGGATTTCTAAAAAGTCTCAGATCATCTTCCAAATATGAAAATTGAGAAAGTTATGAGTTGCACAAGTTGGGGAATTTTGAAGAAATTCATGAAGGACAAATTGAGCAAAATTGCATTTTTGAACCTATGAGCCTAGTTTTTGATGTTCAAACATGTCCATAACATCTTAGAGGACCTATAAGTACATTTTTGCAAGACCTTGATTTTTATATTTTTATTTATATTTATCTTGATTTTATTTAATTTAAAATCAAATAAATTAAATAAAAATACAATAAAACATGGGATAATGCATTTGGGCTTAACTTGACCCATCATGGAGCCCAATATTTCGTGCAAAGACCAACAAAAATTGTCTAGGTTCATGCAAAAACGGAATTGGCAAGAATCATTCAAATATGGCAAACTTTCAATATGTTGGATTTTTGTCTCATGGCCTTGAAATCTTTGATTTCTTGCCATACTTGCTCCTTCCTTCCCTCTATATAAAACACTACAAGGCAAGCGAAAAAGGACACAAAAAATTATTGCATAAAAAAGCCCTCTCAAATTCTCAAAAAAAAATTCAAAAGTTGCAAAACTCATAAACCTGAGTTTCAGCTTCTCCCGTTCAAAACCAACGACTCCTTCATCCTTCTGAGATCTCCAGAAGGCGATTCATATCATTACCCAACCCCCACGCGTCTCAGATCATCCTCACAACCATCCCACGGTGTTTTGGTAAAATTTTGATTCCAAACTCTCTTACCATGTAACTTAAACCAGTTTTATGCATTCATTCTTGTTATTATTGGTGTTGTGAGTAAATCTGACGTTTTACATGTAAGCATGAAGGAAGAAATAATATGATGCCACGGTTAGGGCGTGGAATGTAGGAAGCTTAAAATTTTGTGATTCAGGAGTTCTTAACCCAAACTAATGGCATCACTGAGATCGCAGGGTCCAATATAATGGATCTAGAGTTTTGTTTTTTTTGTTTGATTGATTTTGCAGGTTTTAAAGAAAAACTCCCATCGGAGATGATGGTGTTTTCCACCCTCTGTGGTGGTTTGAAAAACGCAGAGGAGGTCAACGCAGACGTGGCAGAATGAAATTGTCATGATTGGCCCATTCCTCTTTCTTTTTTTTAAAAATTTATTTATTTAATTTTCTTTAATCTTTTCTTTTATAATCATAAAAAATCAGAAAAATCAAAAAATCACAAAAAATAGTTAGACTTAGATTTTCATTAATTAAATTAATTTCAATTAATTATTTTTAATCATTTTATTTTTTTTATTAATTAATTAATTAGAATTAGGTTTCCATAAATTTAATTTAAATATTTTCCTAAAACAAAAAAAAAATAACAAAAACATTTTCTTTTTACCATTTAAGATTTTTAAGGTTCTCTTTACATCTTTCTCTTTTCTTCCCCGCATGTTTATCTATTTTTATTCGCATTATTTTCATAATTATGTAATTGTACATGGGATGTAATAGACTTTAACTAAGCCCTTTTTACTTTGTCTTTCCCCCATTTTTTGGTTTATAATTCCCCCCATCCCAAACCATTGTAATAACGTAGATTCAATTTTCTGCATTTTTATTTTTTGTACCTATATTAACTGCTAGATGTATGCTAATAGGCTTGCATGGAAAGAATTAAAAACAAACGCTAGAAAACCTAACATTCAAGACAAATAACTAAAACACAACACGCTCGCACACGCGCACCTCTAAGGGACCTCCACTTTGTTGCCTTCGGAAAAACAGTCATGTCCCTCAAACACGGGACACTTTAGCAAAGACCATCGGTTAAAAAGATTGTAGTCCCTCGATGATCCTTCGATGCTGCCTTCGGTATATGATCTAGTCCCTTACGATAAAATTACTAAAGTGCTATACGAGTTACCTTTTTGACTGTACGATGACCCGCGCCTGTCCCTCAAAACATCCAACGACAGGGCTACCTACTGACTAATAGTAGGATAGAATTGTCTAAAGGAAAAGAGGAAAAGAACAAAGACCATTCGAGTAGGTAGATCGTTCATGGTTTCTTGCTCACAAAAACAAACAAAACAAGTTTTTCACACATACACAAACTCTTCTCTAAAATATTTTCAAAGACAAAACACTTTGTATACGTTCTCAACAATATGAGAAACATTACAAAGTTCACCGCACTAAGGTGTCTTTTCAAAAATATTTTCAAATGCACTTACACCAAAAAGCATTTTCAAAGTGAGCTAGCAACTAAAAGCCCGTAGATAACTATGAATGAAAAGGGTGCTAACACCTTCCCTTTCCATAATCTACCCCACGAACTCAAAACCTTTAAAAAGGTCTTTCCTATTCTTTTCACCCTTTCCTTTGTTGGATAAAAGAAAAGTTGTAACGCCCGTAATTTAATTAATTAATTAATTAAATTATTTTTGGATATTTGTGAAGTTGTGTTATGGTGATAGTTGGCGTGTTATTGTTATTGGATTTATTTATTTTATTAAATTGTGGAATAATATTAGAATGATAACATTATTTGATGTGGGCGTGTTATTATTATTGGATTTATTTATTTTATTAAATTGTGGAATAATATTGAGAATTATAGGGTTATTTTATTATTGTTAGAAATAATAAGGAAAAAGAGGAAGCAGTAAGAAGAGAAGAAATAAGGGTTGGAAGAAGAGAAAGAGAACATGAAAGTGGCAGAAAATAAGGAAAAGAGGCAGAACATAATTCAACCGGAAAAATCATAGAGCGACCTCCAATCCAAGGTAAGGGTGGGGTTCTGACTCTATAATAGGGTTTATGATGAGTGGTATGTCGGATTAGATGTGAAAATTTGTCTTGTTTATGATTTGAATGTATATGTTGTTATATGATGAAGATCAATGATTTAGAGATGAGTAATGATGCCCTAATGCTGTATATTTGATGTAGAAATATAGGATAATTATGATTGATGATTTCCTATGATTAGAGGATGTTTTTAGGGCCTAAGGCAAGGAAACCGTAGTGAAAACGTAGTGAAAACACAGAAAATATTCATGGCAGAACAGTATGTGTCGACCCCAAAAGCCATGCGTCGATGCATGAAGGCTTTTAGACTCAGGATGAATCGATACGAAGAAGCCATGCGTCGATACATGCAGGCTCTTAGACTCAGGATGATTCGATACAAAGAGAGTACGCGCTGATACATGCAGCGTGTTAAGCCCAGTACGCGCCGACTCAAGAGATTACGCGTTGACTCATGTAGCCTGGTTTTTGACAGATTCGTTTCCAAAGGCTGTAACTTGAGTTTCCGGACTCCGTTTGAGGTGTCGTTCTAAGCGTTGGTTAGCTAACACAGTGAACTTCATTCTTAAGGATTAAAATGAAGGATAAGAATAATAATCCTAGTACCCAAATTAGGATTAGAGTTAGCTTCCCGCGTTAATCGCTATGATGATTTTGTGAAGTATGATGAGGATAAGATGATTATAGACTGTTGTTTGGTTCATAATAGTAAGATTAAGGATGATAATGATGCAGTATTACAGAATAGTAATATGTAGACATTTGGTAACTTATAGGTAAGCCTTAGATGATTAATTAATTATAGGCAATATCATGTTATAGGCCTATGGCCAACGTTGCGGAATTATCGATCTATCGTTGTAGTATTGTTGTGGCTGAGTTGCTGTAAGATTATGTTGATGAATTATGTTGATGAAATTATGTTAATTAATTATGCGATGAATTATGTTGATCGATTATGTTGATGAATGATGTTGAGATGCCTCTAATAATTGGAAGCTATTAAGATGTAGGCTTCTGGCCAATGATGATGTTGTGTTAAGATGTTGTTAATTATGGTTGTTGTTATTACATTCATGATTGTGTCACATACATTGCATTTCAAGATAAAGCTGATGCTCGTTAAGATGGCATGTATTGGCGAATATTAAGATGAAGGCTTATGTCTTGTTGATGCCTCTATTTATTGGCAGTTATTTGAGATGGGAGTTCTACTCCAATGGTACCACATGCATTTGCATAGTATTGAGTCACATTATATGATTGCATAAAGAAGTTGTGTATCAATGCGGTAAATGTGTATATTATTGGTACTCTGTTGCAATTATTGTTGTTTATACAATGAGAAGTGGTGATGTTATATGATCTAATTTAATATACTATTTATCATACATTTTATTATATTGTTAGATATCTCACCCCTTTTGTTTGAATGTTACCCTTACGTTGGTAACGTGCAGGTAATCCAGAGTGAAGGCAGTATACCTTCAGTAGTTCGAGTCGGTGTCATTGCTCTGATACGTAACACTCGGGAGGATGAACGCTTGTTGCTTTTAGTTATTGATTATTTCAGTTATTGAACTTTAATTCGTTTGTTGCTAAGTATGCATTATTTTGAAGTTGTTGTAATTGTTCGACAGAGATGTTATTATGATTCCGCTGCGTAGATGTTCAAGTTGTTGAATTAAGAGATTAAATCATTATGTTGATGGTTCATCCGAAGTTTTAAAGTGTTATGTATCTATGTTGAATGCAATGTGTTTTGAAAGTTGAATTTATGACATCCTGATTCAGTTGCATGAATTTTATAAGTCTGATTTACATTTATAATTGTCGGGTAGAATTGGGGTGTTACAAAGTTGGTATCAGAGCAAAGGCTGGTCTGTCCGACCAAGTTGTCGAGTCGTAGTTGTCTAACAATCGAGTATTATTAATTTGAGTTCTAACCGTTGTTTATGTTGTAGTGATAAGTTGAGATGGCTGGAAGGAATGATGCTGCACTTGCTGCTGCTTTAGAAGCAATGACGCATGCGATGGAGAATCATCTGAATGCTGACGGGAATACTGGATCTCGTAGCTTGGCGACTTTCCAGAGAGAGAATTCGTTGACCTTCAAGGGAAAGTATGATCCTGATGGAGCATTGGATTGGTTGAAAGAGATTGAGAAGGTTAGATATGGTACTCATATGCTAGCAGTTGAGGCTGATGACTGGTGGCTAGAGACTTGTCAAATATTGGAAGCTGCAGGTGAGAATATCACTTGGGCAGTGTTCCGTAGGGAATTTCTGAGGAAGTACTTTCCTAAAGATGTTCGTGGTAAGAAGGAGATTGAATTCCTTGAGCTGGAGCAAGGGAATATGTCGGTTTTTGAGTATGCTGCAAAGTTTGCGGAGTTGGCTAAGTTATATCTGCACTATGGTGAGGCCGATGCTGAGTTTTTGAAGTGTATCAAGTTTGAGAACGGGTTGCGCCCGGAGATCAAGAAGGCAGTTGGATACTAGAAGATCTGTGTCTTTGCTAATTTGATTGATAGTTGTAGGATTTATGAAGAGGATAATAATGCTCATTACAAGATTATCAGTGAGAAGAGGGGTAAACACCAACAAAATCATGGTAAGCCTTATGATACCCCAGCTGGTAAAGGTAAACAAAAAGTTACTCAGGGTCAGAGGACTAGTGGGGGAGATGCTCCTGCTGGTGTGGTTTGTTTTAAATATGGAAAACCTGGGCATAAGAGTAATGTCTGTACTACTGAAGTAAAGAGGTGTTTCCATTGTGGTAAGAACAAACATGTTGTATCTGAGTGCAAGCATAAGGATGTGATTTATTTCAATTGTAGTAAATAAGGGCACATTGGTAGTCAATGTCAGAAACCAAAGAGGGCGCAGACAAGTGGTAAAGTATTTGCTTTGGTTAAGGATCAGATAGCTGCTGGGGACAAACTTATCAGAGGTACATGTTTCATTAATAATACTCCTTTAATTACTATTATTGATACTGGTGCTACTCATTATTTTATTTCTGCTGATTGTGTTGAAAGATTGGGTCTTATGTTGTCTTCTTTGAATGGAGGAATGGTCGTCGATACTCCATCCAAGGGGTCGGTGACTACTTCTTTTGTGTGTTTAAAGTGTACCTTGTCGATCTTCGACAAAGACTTTGCTGTTGATTTGGTTTGTTTACCGTTAAGAGGTTTGGATGTGATTTTGGGTATGAACTGGTTAGAGCATAATTGTGTTCATATTAACTGTTATGACAAGTATGTGAGGTTTTCTACTCCTGAAGAAGAGGAAGATAGTTTGTGGCCTGCTAGACAGTTGAGGAAGTTGATGCAAGAAGAAGCACAAATGTTCTCGTTGATGGCATCGTTATCTGTAGAGGCTCAAGCTATAATTGAGGAATTACAGGTGGTGTGTGAATTTCCTGAAGTTTTCCCCGATGAGATTCCTGATGTACCGCCAGAGAGGGAAGTTAAATTTGCAATTGATCTTGTACCTGGTACCAGACTTGTGTCTATGGCACCATACAGGATGTCTGCATCTGAATTGTCAGAGTTAAAGAAGCAATTGGAACCGTTACTTGAAAAGAAGTTTGTAAGACCAAGTGTATCGCCATGGGGAGCTTCAGTGTTGCTAGTAAAGAAGAAAGATGGAAGTATGAGGCTTTGTGTTGATTATAGACAGTTGAATAAAGTGACAATTAAGAATAAGTATCCGCTTCCAAGAATAGATGACTTGATCGACCAATTGGTGGACGCTCGTGTGTTTAGTAAGATTGATTTAAGGTCAGGTTACCATCAGATTAAAGTGAAGGATGAAGATATCTAGAAGACGGCTTTCAAAATGCATTATGGACATTATGAGTATTCGGTGATGCCTTTAGGTGTTACCAATGCGCCGAGAGTATTCATGGAATACATGAATCGTATCTTTCATACTTATTTGGACCGATTCGTGGTGGTGTTTATTGATGATATTTTGATTTACTCTAAGTCAGAAGAAGAGCATGCAAAACACTTAAGAGTAGTATTGCAAGTTTTGAAAGAGAAGAAGTTGTATGCAAAGCTGTCCAAGTGTGAGTTCTAGTTAAAAGAGGTTAGTTTTCTTGGTCATGTGATCTCAGGTAGTGGCATTGCTGTAGATTCATTGAAGGTTGATGCTGTGTTGTAATGGGAAACTCTAAAGTCAGCTACTGAGATTAGAAGCTTTTTCGGATTAGCTGGTTATTATAGAGGGTTTATTGAAGGTTTTTCTAAGTTGGCACTTCCGTTGACTAAGTTGACTTGTAAAGGTAGAGCTTTTGTGTGGGATGTTCAGTGTGAAGAAAGTTTTACAGAATTGAAGAAGAGATTGATGTCGGCTCCGATTTTTACGTTACCTAATCCAGGAGAGCCTTTTGTGGTATATTGTGATGCTTCTAAGATGGGTTTAGGAGGTGTGCTTATGCAGAATGATAAGGTAGTTGCTTATGCGTCAAGGCAGTTAAGGACTCATGATAAGAACTATCCTACGCATGATTTAGAGCTTGCTGCAGTTGTCTTTGTGTTGAAGATTTGGAGGCATTATCTTTATGGTTCTAGATTTGAAGTGTTTAGTGACCATAAGAGCTTAAAGTATTTATTCGATCAGAAGGAGTTGAATATGAGGAAACGAAGATGGTTGGAATTGTTAAAGCATTATGATTTTGGTTTGAATTATCATCCAGGAAAATCAAATGTGGTAGCTGATGCGTTAAGTCAAAAGACTTTACATATGTCGGCAATGATGGTTAAAGAGTTGGAATTAATTGAACAATTCAGAGATATGAGCTTAGTTTGCGCGGTGACGTTGTGGAGTGTTATGTTGGGTATGTTGAAGATTAATAATGAATTTTTAGACAGTATCAGAGAAGCTCAGAAGTTGGACGTGAAACTGGTAGATTCGATGGTTGGAATAGATCAATATGAGAATAGTGATTTTAAACTAGATGTGCAAGGTGTGTTAAGATTTCGTAACCGAATTTGCATTCCTGATGATACTGAGATGAAGAAAGTGATACTTGAGGAGAGTCATAGAAGTAAGTTGAGTATTCATCAAGGAGCTATAAATATGTATTAGGATTTGAAAGGTTTGTTTTGGTGGCCTGGGATGAAGAGTGATGTGGCTCGATTTGTGTATGCATGTTTGACTTGTCAGAAGTCGAAAGTTGAACATCATAAGCCAGCAGGGTTGATGCAACTGTTAAAAGTTCCAGAATGGAAATAGGATAACATTTCGATGGACTTTATGACGGGGTTACCTAATACCTTAAGAGGACATGATTCGATTTGGGTGATTGTTGATAGGCTTACAAAGTCGGCTCATTTTATTCCTATTAACATCAGTTTTCTAGTGTTGAAGTTGGCTGAGATTTACACTAGTGTGATCGTGAAGCTGCATGGTGTTCCTTTGTGCATTGTGTCAGATAGAGATCCAAGATTTACTTCTGATTTTTGGAAGAGTTTGCAAGAAGCGCTGGGTTCTAAGTTGAGGTTGAGTTCGGCGTACCATCCTCAGACAGATGGTCAAACTGAACGAACTATTCAATCGTTGGAAGACTTGTTGAGGGCATGTGATCTTGAGCAGGGAGGTTCGTGGGATACTTATCTTCTATTGATATAGTTCACCTATAATAACAGTTACCATTCTAGTATTGGGATGGCACCTTTTGAAGCGTTGTATGGTCGAAGATGTAGGACTCCTTTATGTTGGCATGAATCTGGTGAAAGTGTAGTACTTGGACCTAAACTTGTTCGCGAAACTACTGAGGAGGTGAAGTTGATTCGAGAAAAGATGAAAGCTTCCCAAAGTAGACAGAAGAGTTATCATGACAAGCAAAGGAAAGACTTATAATTTCTCGTGGGTGACCATGTGTTTTTCAGAGTTACACCTGTGACTGGTGTTGGGCGAGCATTGAAATCTAAGAAGCTCACTTCTCGTTTTATTGGACCATATCAGATTTTGGAGAGAGTTGGGAATGTTGCTTATAGAGTGGCCTTACCGCCTAATATTTCGAATTTGGATGATGTGTTTTATGTGTCACAACTCCAGAAGTATATTTCAGATCCATCTCATGTGATTTATATGTATAAGGTGCAAGTACAGGATAACCTTACGGTGGAGACGATGCCTGTACGGATCGCGGATCGTGAAATAAAGACTCTGAGGGGAAAAGAGTTTGTTTTGGTTAAAGTGGTTTGGCTAGGAGCTGCTGGAGAAAGCATGACCTGGGAGTTGGAGAGCAAGATGCGAGACTCCTATCCCGAATTGTTTGATTAAGGTAAATTTTCAAGAACGAAAATATTCTAAGTGGGGGAGAGTTGTAACGCCCGTAATTTAATTAATTATTTAATTAAATTATTTTTGGATATTTGTGAAGTTGTGTTATGGTGATAGTTGACGTGTTATTGTTATTGGATTTATTTATTTTATTAAATTGTGGAATAATATTAGAATGATAACATTATTTGATGTGGGCTTGTTTTAAGGAATAGAAGTAGTAGAAAAGGGGGTGTAGGAGTTTTAAGCCCATTAAGGCATATTGAGAATTATAGGGTTATTTTATTATTGTTAGAAATAATAAGGAAAAAGAGGAAGCAGTAAGAAGAGAATAAATAAGGGTTGGAAGAAGAGAAAGAGAACGTGAAAGTGGCAGAAAAGAAGGAAAAGACGAAATTCAACCGGAAAAATCGTAGAGCGACCTTCAATCCAAGGTAAGGGTGGGGTTCTGACTCTATAATAGGGTTTATGATGAGTGGCATGTGGGATTACATGTGAAAAGTTGTCTTGTTTATGATTTGAATGTATATGCTGTTATATGATGAAGATCAATGATTTAGAGATGAGTAATGATGCCCTAATGTTGTATATTTGATGTATAAATATAGGATAATTATGATTGATGATTTCCTATGATTAGAGGATGTTTTTAGGGCCTAAGGTAAGGAACCCGTAGTGAAAATGCAGTGAAATCGTAGAAAATATTCATGGCAGAACAATATGTGTCGACCCGAAAATCCATGCGTCGATGCATGAGGGCTTTTAGACTCATGATGAGTCGATACAAAGAAGCCATGCGTCGATACATGCAGGCTCTTAGACTCAGGATGAGTCGATACATAGGACCATGTATCGATACATGCAGTTTTGTAGACTCAGTATGAGTCGATACAAAGATATTACACATCAATACATGCAGCGTGTTAAGCCCAATATGCGTCGACTCAAGAGATTACGCACCGACTCATGTAGCCCGATTTTTGACAGATTCATTTCCAATGGCTGTAACTTGAGTTTCCGGACTCCGTTTGAGGTGTCGTTCGAAGCGTTGGTTAGCTAACACAGTTAAATTCATTCTTAAGGATTAAAATGAAGGATAAGAAGAATAATCCTAGTACCCAAATTAGGATTAGAGTTAGATTCCCGCGTTAATCGCTATGATGATTTTGTGAAGTATGATGAGGATAAGATGATTATAGACTGCTGTTTGGTTCATAATAGTAAGATTAATGATGATAATGGTGCAGTATTACAGAATAGTAATATGTAGAGGTTTGGTAACTTAGAGGTAAGCCTTAGATGATTAATTAATTATAGGCAATATCATGTTGTAGGCCTATGGCCAATGTTGCAGAATTATCGATCTATCATTGTAGTATTGTTGTGGCTGAGTTGCTGTAAGATTATGTTGATGAATTATGTTGATGAAATTATGTTGATTAATTATGCGATGAATTATGTTGATGGATTATGTTGATGAATGATGATGATGAATGATGTTGAGATGCCTCTAATAATTGGAAGCTATTAAGATGTAGGCTTCTGGACAACGATGATGTTGTGTTGAGATGTTGTTAATTATGGTTGTTGTTATTACATTCATGATTGTGTCGCATATATTGCATTTCAAGATGGAGCTGATGCTTGTTAAGATGGTCTGTATTGGAGAATATTAAGATGAAGGCTTATGCCTTGTTGATGCCTCTATTTATTGGCAGTCATTTGAGATGGGAGTTCTGCTCCAATGGTACCACATGCATTTGCATAGTATTGAGTCGCATTATATGATTGCATAAAGAAGTTGTGTATCGATGCGGTAAATGTGTATATTGTTGGTACTCTGTTGCGATTATTGTTGTTTATACGATAAGAAATGGTGATGTTATATGATCTAATTTAATATATTATTTATCATATGTTTTATTATATTGTTAGATATCTCACCCCTTTTGTTTGAATGTTACCCTTACGTTGGTAACGTGCAGGTAATCCAGAGTGAAGGCAGTATACCTTCGGTAGTTTGAGTCGGTGTCATTGCTCTAATACGTAACACTCGGGGGGATGAATGCTTGTTGCTTTTAATTATTGATTATTTCAGTTATTGAACTTTAATTCGTTTGTTGCTAAGTATGCATTATTTTGAAGTTGTTGTAATTGTTGGATAAAGATGTTATTATGATTCCACTGCGTAGATGTTCAAGTTATTGAATTAAGAGATTAAATCATTATGCTGATGGTTCATCCGAAGTTTTGAAGTGTTATGTATCTGTTGTACCCCAAAATTTGCCCTCCCATTTTACTCAATACATGTCAATTGAGATTCGCAAGTGCTCAAAGAAGTCCAAGAGTTGACTAGACCAACTCTCTCCTAAGGCAGTATACCTCAAATTAGGGTTTCATTTTTCATCAAGATGCTTGAGTCCAAAGGATCACAAATTCCTTCCAAGGTCCTAATATGTTCCCAAGATCATCCACGTCAAGTTTCATGCCTAGCACAAGAAGTTTGCTCAGCCAACTGCTCAGATGCTTGAGAATCGACTGTATTAGGTCAAAAGTCAATTGTGGCCCACATACAGTCAAACCTCAAGATTTTTGGTCAACATAAATTTTTTGAAGTGATATCCATAATTTGATCAAGGGTTGATCATGATTCCTCAAGGGATGCTCCAAATTCATCAAAACCCAGAAGTTGCTAAATTAGGGTTTTGCAGGAAAAGTCAACCCAACTTTGACCAATCATAACTCCTTCATACTTTATCAGAAAATTTACATCCAAATCTCATTTTGAAGAGGATGAAATTCCCTACAATTCATATTCATCCCACAAGTTCAAAATATGCACTCATCAAAAGATATGAATTTTGACATTATAGGTCATTTTGAAAAGTCAACAAAAACACCTTTTGGGTCAAAGCTTCATACATGAACATGGAAGACTCAATTGAGATGAGACCAAAAGGGTTGCTTAGGGGACACCCTAAGCTTTCTAAAAAGTCCAAGAACACCTCTCTAGGTTTAAAATTATAGGAGATATGACTTGTCAAAGTTGACCTTTTTGCAAAATTGCCAAAAGTCAATTATGCTCAAAAATGCATTTTTTTGCTAAATGGGCCTAACTTTTTATGCTTGCAACTCACTTATAATTTAATCCACCACATAAATATACAACCTCGTGTTATTTGATTCACTTTTCAATTTATTTTGATTTTTTTAAAATTAAAATTTAAATTAAATCAAATAATTGATGAATAATGGAAAAGATATGTTATGATCTGATTTTTGGACATGATTTCAATCAAATAATGCAAGGATATCATGATCAATTCGAATCAAGGCTGATTGGTACAAGAAAGGGAAGATTTGGCTCAAAATAGCAAGTTTACATAAGCTTGAAAATCAAATCAAATCTCTTATAATTGCAAAGATTCATTCCAAATTTGTTGACCTAATTCAGTCTACTATAAGGACATAACAATTCCATATCAAGAGGACAAGGATTGGAGGCGTGAACAAGAAGAATAAAACTTCAAAAAAGTTGACAAAAGTTGTGACTCGGTTTCAAGCTTGGAGGCCAATTCAATCCATTCTAGTATTGCCAAACGATTCCTGGACCTTCCCAGAAGCTAACCCAATCGGTTGCACGCCTCTACACGTCCAAAATCTCCCTCTAGAAGTCCCACGGTTTTCCCTTTAATTCAAATTCGATTACTGTAAGTCTTGCATCTTTAGCATGTTTAAGTTACATATTTGTGATCCTCATTGTGTTTGCAAGCTAACTGGATGATTTAATTGCGTTTTTGAAGCATGTACATGCCTTTACCATTGTTAGGGTTTGTATGTGCAGTTTAGGGGTTTTGTCCACAGGTTAAATTGGCCAGCAAAAGGGGTACCATGGTGTTCACAAGATCAAGACGAGTTGATCTATATAATTAGATGCCATTTATCATGTGTGTACATGATTTTTGAATGAGACAAGGTTATAGCCATGGCAAAATGTCCGTAGGTAAAAGTATTTTACCAAAAACAACGGTCCAAGGAAGAAGATGATGCATGTCAAAGCATGGTTGGCCAATTCAAATTTGGCGCGCGTTTTCTGGACACTAACTTGTTTTCCAATATATTATATGTTTGTTATTATATTAACAATTGAGACATCCAGCACAGTTGGTCAGAGGAAGGAAGTATGAAGCTCATGTCCTGGGTTCGATCTCAGGCGTGAGCTTTTGGCATTTTCTCCATTATTTTCACCAGATCCAGCACACCTCACCTTCTAAGGATCATCACGCGCCCTCTGATCTCATCCTCTGGATCCATCTCCATCCAGACTTTGGGCCATCCTTCTGGGTTTCAAAAGTTCAACATACACCCCCGGTTTGCTTCATCACTCCAGGCCCAAATCTGTCTCTTTTTTTTTAAAAAAAATTTTATTGGTTATTTTTAATTATTTTCACAACAAAAATCATTTTTTTAATCATAAAATCAGAAAATCACTAAAAAATTAGATTTTAGTTTTTTTCCATAAAAATATTTAATTGCAATTAATTAATTAGCTTAATTAGATTAATTCAAATTCTTTTTTTATAATTAAAATTAATTAGACAAATTAGGTTAAAATTTCAAATATTTTCCGCAACAATAAAAATACGAAAAAAATATTTCCTCTTTAATTGATTAGATTTTTTTGGACTCAGACTTTATTCTCGTACGTAATTCGTCGCGCGCGCCTTGACTTTCTTTTAATTCAAATTATTGTAATTGTTTCAAGGTTGTAATAGTTTAATTAGGATTTTAAATTCCGCATTTTTTTATTTTACGTCAAGGCAATTGTGTAACTGTCAAAGCCATGTAATAGCTAGGTTTATTTCCGTGTTTACTTTCAGCAAATTATTAACTGTCTAGATGTATGGTTAATAGGATTGTATGGCAAAAATGCATGAAAATTAAAACAGTTAGAAAACCCTAATGTGCAAAGATTAAAATAACTGAAACAAATAACTCGCACATGTTCACTCCTAGGGTTTACCTCACTTCGGTTGCCTTCGGTACACAATCATTAAGCATAGAAGATTTTAGTGGTTGCCCTCCAGTCTAAAGAGATCAAATTGTTCCATTAGAATGTTGCCTCGGAAATGTTGCCTTAGAGATGTTGCCTCGGAAATGTTACCTCGAAAAGATCTTAAGACTCTAGGGTTACTACTAAGGTTTTCTAACTATTTCTTTAGTGATTGTATTCATCCCTTTCGAATGTCCCTTACAAACTCCAACAACGGTGCTACCTACTCCTTAATAGTGGGATAACGCTATTGTTGTACCCCAAAATTTACCCTCTTTTCATACACGCATATTATTGGTTTTATGGTTATGGAATAAAGGTATATATATCAACCTTCTTCAGGTTACAAGTGATGTTTATTTCGCCAATGGATGTTCTCAGAGTATTTTCCGTGCTGAAAATCGGTTCGGTGTTTTGCAATGATTCGGGGTTCAAAGATTCACAAGTCCAACCCGGCACATCATATTCATGTGTTCTTTCACCAAGATATCTCTGATAACGTATTCTCAAATTCAGGTTCGGCTCAAGAGAAAATTCTTTAAAGAAGGTCTCTGAATGTGTGAGTTTTCTCGAAGAAATGTGGTGAAAAAGTGTGCTAAAAGTGCAATTTTTATGCGCTAAAAAATTCATAACTTGAATATCGTGGCTCATTTTGAACCCATTCTGGTGGCCGAAATTCCGTCATGATGTCATCTAAGTTTTCATCTCTCACAGATGGAAGCCAATTTCGATCAGAAGGTCTTCAAAAATGAGGATTTATCAAGTATTTTCATACAGAAAATTTGTAACAGAAGTTTATTTGCGTCATGTTCAGAAAATCATAACTTGGTCGATTTTCAACGTATCGAGCTGGTTCCAGCGCCAAAATTTCAAAAATTGATTTGACTACGTTTTCACAGGAGGTATCGAGTTCGAAAGGTATCCAAAAGGCCTTCGTTTTTTGCTCAGAGTGCGCTTGACGCACCGAAAATCCTGAATGCTGAATATTATTTCATCTGGGTCGAAACTTCGAAAACTCATAACTCGGTCAAATTTTATCGGATTGGGCCTATCTTTTTACACAAGGTCACTGACTCAGATATCTAAAACTTTGCTTCAAAAGTCGAGACCGGGTTATGCTCCGATCAATACCAGTTTTTTATTGAAGAACGTGTCAGAGTCGACACTGGAGCTCAAAATAAGTTTGTTTGAGCTAAAACTTCAAAAATTCATAATTAATTCACCGTTTATCCGATTGAGCCCATTTTCAGACAGGAGTTAGTTCTCGATGTCGGCTACATTTTGTTTTCAAATTTCAACTTTAAAAATTGCACTTAAGCCCCTGCGACTTAGCCTGGAACGTGACAGATTCAAGTAAACATTGGAGGCCCAATTACAAATTCAAAGCTCATATCTTTGCTCTAATTTCCATTATATAATCTCATTCTTTTCACACAAAGAAAAAAGAGAAAAAAAAACCTTTGCCACAATCCTGTCAAAATATCAAATTCTTTCAAGAATCCTAAAACCTTAAAATCCTTATTACAAACCCCCATCTTACTACAAACAAGCCATCCTTGTTACAAACCCACATCTCACTACTTCTCCAGTAAGGGTAAGACAGGTTTGATCTCCATGATCAAAAGGGTATAGAAGCATTCATACATGCCATATCGGTTTTAACATTAAAAAAAATTCATATATTTGCTTTATTTTTATTTCATGATATATTAATTTATTTAATGTGTTCATGAGATTCAACACTGCAGATTTAGACATGGTCCCATGCAGGTTTATCACAAAACGCTGAGGGCAAAACAGAACAACCAATGCATGGCTCATGGAAAGGAAGGCATCCTGAGGAGGCTAAGGGCGTGGGTTCAAAAATCACCCCTATTGGTTTTGGTTTTCTTCCTTTCTATTTATCCTTTTACCTATTTTCATTTTTTCTGTTTAAAACATTTTTTTTTCATAAAACTTAACATTTTCACAATCCTTTCATTTTTCATAATAAACTCGAATAATTAATTTTAAGGTTTTTTAATCTAATTTTAGGTTTTAAATTAATTTTTGGTTCAACATCCATCCCTGACATTTGCATTTTTGTATTTTCTAACCCTATTTCTTAACCCTATTTTTCATTGATGTTTTTCCTCTATCTATTTTTTGACAAACTTAATCCTTTTTTGTTAATCATTAAACATAAGCTTTTTTTAAAACCTTTTCTGTAAATTAAAATTAATTAGGTTTTAGATTTTTTTTAATTAACCTTTTTTTTTAAAATATTTTTTTATTATTAAAATTAGTTAGAATTAGGTTTTTTAATTAACTTAAAATTATTTTCTACAAAAAAAACACCAAAAACATTAACTTAGAATTTTAGGTTTTAATTTTTCCTTAATTTCTTTTTATTTATTCTTTTACATTTTAATTTCTAGGAAAATTGTATAGGTCGCATTATCAATGTAATAGTGTAGATTTATCTTTTCTCGCATTTTTTTCTCTAATTATGTAATTGCTTCCGGGATGTAATAGTTTTAGGATTTCTTTTCTGCACTCTTCGTTATTATGTAAGTGCCCCAAAGCTATGTAATAGCCTAGGTTTAAATTCAGTCTTTTTATTTTCAGTCCAAAATAATTATGTATCTGCAAAAGCCTTGTAATAGCTAGGACTTTAAACTTTCTTGCTTTTAATTCCGCAAACTATAAACTGCTTAGATGTATGTTAATAGGATTGTATGGAAATGCAAACTGAAAATTAATACGGTAGAAAACCCTAATTGCAAGATAAATATAACTGAAAAAACAAACACTGCTGCACACTTGCACCCCTAGGGTATTACCTCACTTGGTTGCCTTCGGAAACAATGGTTAGGTCCCTCGAACGTAGGGATATCTTAGCAAAGACCCTCAGTATAAAAGTCATCATAAAAGATCATGGTCCTTTACTGTCCCTCGAGTTGCCTATGAGAAATGATCTGGTCCCTCGATGTTGCCTACGAATATATGATGACGGTCCCTTCAAAATGCTAAGGTATCCTTACATGTTGCCTTCAATGACCATTACGTCCCTTTCGATAGTCCCTCAAACATCCAACGATTAGGGTTACCTACTCACTAATAGTAGGATAACACGGTCTAAAGGATAGGAGGAAAAGATAATTTTTTTTATTAATAACCATGTATTAAAATAATATTTCGCAAATAACTGGGTTTCGGAAAAAATTATGCAAATAACCATGTTTCAGATGACTCCCCAAAGGAGGAGCCATCTCACTTGGCGCCTCCACCTAGGGTTTTTCCCTAGGCGCCATATCACTTGGCGCCTCCCTTGGCTTTTAGCCAAGTGAGATGGCGCATGCTCCTTAAAAGTGAGAGGAGGCGCCATCTCACTTGGCTCCTAGGGCAAAACTAGGGCAAACTGCTGTTTTATAAATAATTCGTCCGTTTCTCCAAAATTTCTCACACTTTCTCGCACTGTATTTTTATTTTGTACTCCATGGTTATGTTATCTTCTCCGCCACGAAACCTGCGATGAAAATGAAATTCTGGCACATTCACTCCATGGAGCGTCTGAAGCGGGAGTTGATGCGGTGGCTAGATGAAGACATTGCGGAGGGGGAAAAAATTCGAAGGATCCAGCGAAAACGAACAACAACCTCACATGCGACAGGAAGACCTAATGTGTGGCTGGAGGAAGTCAAAACAGACAGTGATGTAATGTTGATGATGCATGGGTCAGATGAAATTGTGTTAACAGTTGTAATTTCCTAGATTGAATATCGTTAATTATTGTTGTACGCGTTTTATTAATTGTAGCAAAATCTGTTAACGGAAAACCCAAATGTTTACAACACAATTATGAAAAGATTTTATGTATTACAATATTTATGTGGTCGAGCCAGACGCCCGATTCAGACAGTTTTTGCGATTGTGTCCGACATGACGGCATAAACCACACTTTCTTTCCAACCTGTCAAGATCGTCCATTTCTGTTGTGATGCGCCTACTTTTGGGACGACCCTTCTTGTTCCTTCGCATTTGGTCATTGTGCCAAACTATTTCGCCATCGTATTCAAGCCAATAATATGGTTTTTCCACCAAAGGAAAGTTGTTGTTGTAAGCATTGAGCAACGTTTCAGATTTGTAAACGTTTGACAGCAGTTGAAGCGTGTCTTGATGGGTATGAGCACAAGCGGCAATGACATGAGAGCAAGGCATACGAAATGCTTGGAACCTGCCACAATCGCACCATTGAGAAGGTAAAATGACCCTGTATTCTTGTCTTGGCAGGCCTTCATTGTGGTCGATTGTCTCTTTCACAATGAAGTTGTGGCTGTGTCTGTCAAACCGTATAACCATGTGAGTGTTGGATTTAGCACTTTCAGCCTTAATGTATTTCATGCAGCTTTCACTCCATAGTTGTCCAGATTACAACACCACATTCCACATTTCACCTCTTTTTGCAAATAACGCAGCCATCCTAAAATACGTAGATTTTACCAAGGCAGTGATTGGGAGGTTTCATATGCTCTTGAATACCCCATTCATTGATTCAATAAGATTCGTTGTCATATGCCCCCATCTTTGGCCATTGTCGTATGACCTAGTCCATTTTTCCACCGGAATATTGTCGATCCACCTACCGGCTTTCGGATTAGACAAACGGATCTCGTTGCGGTAATATTTGAATGTGGGTTGTGTCAATGCATATCCCGCATTCATAACCGCTTTCCTCAATGTTTTGTCCTTGACCTCCCTCAAGAAATTCTGGACGATATGCCTAACGCAATAGACATGCGTAGAAGGAGGGTCATGCCAACCATTTGCTGGATTATTGTAGGCACTTTCAATGGAGGCATGTCTGTCCGAGATCAAACAGAGATCTGGTTGAGGAGCCACGTGTGTCCGAAGATTTTTCAGGAAAAAGCTCCAAGCACCACCGGTCTCCCCCTCAACAAGGGCAAATGCAATGGGGAAAATGTTGTTGTTGTCATCTTGTGCAACTGCCATCAATAGCGTGCCTTTGTACTTCCCATACAACCAAGTCCCATCAATTTGTAAAATTGGTTTGCATGATGCAAACCCTGTGATGCATGGTTGAAATGCCCAAAGCACGCGACTGAATATTCCGTTGCCATGCAGTAGACTACCATCTTGGGCGTATGCTGAAAATGTTTCCAGAACGTAAACACTACCTGGGGAATACGTCTTGAGTGCATTCAGGTAGCGGGGAAGTTCTCGGTATGAATCCTCCCAGTTTCCGTACACCCTTTCAATCGCCTTAGTCTTTGCTAACCACGCCTTACGGTAAGACGTAGTGTAGTTAAAAACCATGGTGATATGGGAGATGATTGTTTTCACCTTCAAAGATGGGTCGTTGCTGACCAGGGGTAGGATTTCTTGACAGATTAGATCATAGTTGAGTTTTCGGTGGTCCTGTGATTGAGTGGAACTTACACAAGTGTGGGTAGTCATGGAACCTATGACCCAGCAGTCACCCCTTAATCTGTATGATGCGGTCAGCTTGAACATACAGTCAGGGTGGACACACTTGATCTTGTACCTTTCTGGGTTGACACGACCCACCTTAAAATCAACCGAGTTGAGCATGTGAAATTTTTTAATGGCCCTGATGCATTCCTCTCTGTTACGAAACTTGTCCTTCTCTTTTAAATTTTCATCCGACTGCATATACAGATTGAAAAATAAGTCAGTAGAAGGTTCATCTCCGCCCATGTTGAAGTTTGTCATGTGCGGAGGTGGTGTGTAGATTTTGTCTGTAGGAATACTAGGGATGCCATCATCGTCGGAATCATCGTTCACCATTTCATCAAACTCTAACTCGTTATCTTCTTCTTCATCGTCAACTGCATCTACCTCATCTTGTTCATTCTCCAAAGGATCAACCTCCTGTGTCACCTGAGGCTCTTGAAGCAAAACGTACAACTCAATAGAGTCGTATCCAGAATAGACATGGCTGGAAATCATATTCTGGAGATCCTCGTCATCTTGAACTTCAACCTTATAAAAAATTACTTGGTTGTTTCCAAAGAAAACTGGATTCTGATAAAATATCTGGGACACCGGGCCTCGTTCAAGTTTGGCCTCCAATCTTTTTTTGAAGTACGAGAAATTGGCTTTCCCGTTTAAGAGAAATCGGATGTTGTCTGTGTCTCTAAACAAAAACCCAGCTGTAGGACAAATGTATGTCTCACCGTTGAAATGTGCTTTGACGACAAATTATGGTGAAGAGGCCATTGCGTAGAATTGTTTTAAGGTTTGAAGGTTGGAATGTTTGAGGTTTATTGATTGTATGAAGGTTTGAATGCTGTAATGTTTGAAGGTTGGAATGTTTGAATTTGATGAGTGATTCGAAGGTTGGAATGTTTGATTGTTTGCAGGTTTGAAGGTTTGGTTGTAAGAACGTTTGAAGGTTGGAAGATTTGACAGATTATGTGAATCAAAGTTATGATAAACGTAAGGCTAAAAATTTCAATTAAGTAAGGATGCAACCCCCCAAGGCTGCCAATAATATTACATGCAATAATGAAAGGAATCCCAAAGGCTGTCACGTAGCCTGAGCCTAGGCTGTAACAAAGGACACCTCTTATTCGCCAATTGGGGTGGCGACACCATTCATTTTTGTACTCTTTTGCCAAGTCCAATGGCGCCTCCCTTACTGTCCAATCGTGATACATGCACGGGCTTATGTAACCCCCTAGGCTGCCACCTAGCCTGCCCCTAGTCTGCACATATACATGTATTTTGTAAGACTCCTCCCATCAACTCCAATGGGCTTACATGCAATAATGAAAGGAATCCCAAAGGCTGTCACGTAGCCTGAGCCTAGGCTGTAACAAAGGACACCTCTTATTCGCCAATTGGGGTGGCGACACCATTCATTTTTGTACTCTTTCGCCAAGTCCAATGGCGCCTCCCTTACTGTCCAATCGTGATACATGCATGGGCTGCCACCTAGCCTGCAAGAGTGACACCTTTCATTTTTTGTACATGCATGCATGCATATGTGTAACCCCCTAAGCATGCAAATGTGACACTTCGCAGGCATGCAAGCACAAGCAACCACTATATCAAACTTATTTGCCTATAAATACATACCATATCATACATCTCTCACACCCACACAAGTCTCACTCTCTGCTACGAAATATTTCATAAGTCTATCATACTCTCTATCTCTTCCTAAGTCTTTCATACTCTCAAGCATTTTAAACAATGGCTCTTCTAACAATGGGCGATACTCACAGAGGCACAAGGGAAAACATTGCTGCATTTGTAAGTTTCTTTTTTGGTTATACATTTTTCATACTTCAAATAACGCGTTGTTCATCTTAATTAATCTTACACATGTTACATTATGAACTCAGGACACAAAAAGATTCAGAATCCGTTCGCACAACTACCTGGCTCCCGACCCATTTATCGTCCCATATCTGGAATACGCAGGTTTTGGACATGTCATAAAGATCTCCAATTGCACCATTGACTCGAAGTTCATTCTTGCAATGTTGGAAAGGTGGAGACTGGAGACCCATACATTTCACCTACCAATAGGTGAATGTACCATCACGCTAGAGGATGTGTACATGCTACTAGGTCTCCCTGTCGATGGTAAGGCTGTGAACGGGTCGGTTCAACAACCCAACTCTCAGTGTGAAGAACTGTTGGGCAGGGATATGGTAGAAGGTGGTGGTGCAAGAGGGCAGGGAATACTACTCACTGAGCTGAAACGTCATTATGCAAGTTTGGAATTAAATGAAAATTCCTCAGAGAATGACAGGGTAGTAAAAGCCAGAACTTATCTTATGATACTTTTTGGTACATTTTTATTTCCCGAAAGTACGGGAAATAGTGTAAATTTTATGTACTTACATTTACTAACAAATTTTGAAAAAACAAGAAAATATAGTTGGGGTTCTGCAGTTTTAGCCCACCTATACAGTTCCTTGTGCAAAAACGCAGTCAAGGAAAAATGTACATTTTATGGGTGCACTTTTTTACTACAAGCCTGGGGTTGGTGGAGGATGGAGTCCTTAAACCCCGTCAACAATAACACTTTCGGTTTCCCGTACGCAACAAAGTAAGTCATCAAGTTATAACATTTATAACTATTCCGCTCTTCCCAAAATATATGCTAAGAATAAAATGTTTCTCATTTCCTTTAGGTACTACGTGAGGGGTATGGATTACGGCAAGAATCCAAGATTCAATGTCGCGCTCTACCGCAACCTGTTGGATCACTTAGGCCCGGATGACGTACGTCGTAGCTTTTAAATTTTGTTCAACTAAATTATTTATACATTACTTTTGCATTAACCTGATTTACATTTTATCGCAGTTCGTCTAGAGACCATATTTGGGTTTGGGCCATGTTCCAAACCCGGAGGATGCAGCAACTTGGACTGCGAAGACTGCAATCATTCGGTTCAACATTGTGGAGATGCACCATAGCGACCGTGTGAAGATGCAGTTCGGAATGCATCAAGAGATACCAAGTGATCCAACTTGTTTATCCCCATGGCATCTTAAAAGGGTCGACGCCCAGTGGGGTCTTACCAACTGGAAAGAATTCGCTCAGGAATGGTGTAAGATGTGGCAGAGGCGTCACCACTACGTCTTGCAATTCCCGGTTTTCCTTACTCAAGGTAATATGCGAGACACAGATCAATATTTGTCTGTGTACAGGTCGGTTAGTAACCCAGAAATGCACGTGTCTCATCCAAGGTACTTGGTTGACCCACTCACATAATGGGCATAACCCTCGATTCCCCATCAACAAACCCAAAACCCATCAACCTCCCACCAACCCCCAAGAAGAAACAGACCCACAAACACCCAACCACAGTCCCCACCACAACACAACTACAATCAAATGCCGCACAACCAACCATAATCACCACCAAACTACCAATACCCCGATATGCCTCAAACCCAACCATAATACCAATCCCAATACCAGCACACCCGCATACCCCACACACAATTTCAGTCTTCCACATATCCCAATATGGCGCCCTCAACATCCAACCTTAGCCCTGATATGGGAATGTCGGAAGATTACGAACAAGCCGACCCAACCTACCATCACCCACAATATCACCAAACCACCCAACATCCTCAATACCAAACACCCCAAGATCCACTTCCTTTCTACCCACCGTACTCAGACGATCAATGCTACAGACCCACTATGGAACCGCACCCACCGCCAACACGACCAAACTTTGAGGGTATGGGTAACCAACTCTACCAGAGCGGATCTTCTAGATATGGAGATCTGACTGATTTTATGGATTCAGACCGCATTGACTTCGCTGGGCCATCGACCTTGCCGCAACAGGAAACGCGACGACACCCAGCACGAGAAAGGCGAGGACGGGGATGCGGAACCGGGGGTCATTACCGGGTTCCGGGGGATCACTGATGTATCCGTTTTTTTTCCAGTATTTTTGTATCCATTTTTTTTAATCTGTTTTTTTTACTGTTATTTTAATGTAATACAGTTGGATGTAATTATTTTTTTTAAATAAAAAGTCCATTTTGTTGATCTCTGTCCAACACGCAACGCACCGGAAAAAAAAATCATTTTTTGCCCTAAAAATACACCTAGGCGCCATCTCACTTGGCTTAGGGCATGCCCTAAGCACATAGGCGCCAAGTGAGATGGCGCCTCCCCTTAAAATATAGGTGCATGCGCCATTTCAGATGGCTCCTCCTTTGGGGAGTCATCTGAAACATGGTTATTTGCGTATTTTTTTTCCGAAACGCGGTTATTTGCGAAATATTATTTTAATACTTGGTTATTAATAAAATAAATTCAGGAAAAGAACGCCTTTTTTCGAGTAGGTAGGTAACTATTAGGTACTTGCTCAAAACAACAAATCTTTTAAACCAGACTTTCAAACACTTTTCAAACAAAGTTTTCAAAAACACTTTATCACACCCTTGAGGACTGATACAAGGGTTACCATAAAGTGAAACGCCGCACTAAGGCATTTTCAAAACTTTTCAAATCACACCAACACAAGAAATTTTCAAATAATGAGCAAGTACCTAAGAGCCCATGGAAAACCATGGATAGAAAGGATGCTAACACCTTCCCTTTCTATAATCTACCCCCCGTACTCAGAAACATCTCGAAAAAGGTTTTTTCTGTTCTTTTTCCTTTTCCTGATTGGATAAAATAAAAGTCGGTGGCGACTCTTGCTTACTGCGACATTTTACGAACAAAAAATGCAAACCAGTATTAACAGTTGGTTCTGCCACCATATCACAGAACTGACGACTCTGCTGGGGATCTAATAAGTGGGGTATACCTTAGGATCTAGGTCATTAAAATTGCTTCTCTTGATTGCTTTGTTTGCTTTATTTTTGAGGGTTTTGTTTGGGGTTACTATAGATGCTACACCCGGATCTGGGGAATACCTTTTAGGTAAGTAACAATAGACATTGAGGGAACTGTATGGCATAGACCGATACGGTTGAAGCAGTAGCTACGTTGGTGTGGTACTTTGGTTGGTACCGATATCCCTTGTGGAGAAATGAGGAGAATACGGGGCTGCTACGTGGTGTCGTTAAGCATCAACTGACCTTAGAACCTCTAATCGCCCAACTTGGCCATTAGAAAGTAGCGAGATAGATGGCCTCGGTGTAGAGATGAGAACTGGTTGATACTCGATGCTACACTCATTGAGATCATACTCTCGGAATATTTCGGCCTCAAGAAAAGATTGCGTGAGCTAAAACGATGACCAATTAAGGATGGTCAGTGATATTGAGATCCTCTAGAACCCAATTACTTTTCTAGGACAGGTTGAACCAACTAAACTTCAAGAGGGTACTACCTTAAAACCCATGCAAGCCTAAACCTAAGGCTGTTTGTGTGACTTGTGTGCTTTCAACTTGAACTACTTGCACAGTTTTATTATCCGACAACATGAGTTCCTTGAAGGTTTTGTTTACAGTCCTTATCCAATAACTTGGATTTGTTTCCGGGTTTACTTGCTTACATCACCTCGCACTTTTGCTTAAACGCATAGCATACACATCATAACATCATGCCTTAACATTTCCTTAACCATTTCAAGGATATCAAGGGTTTGTGATGCAGGTTATGATAAATCAGACGTCTAACAAGGGGCAAGAGGATTTATTTTCCTCTAGCCAATGTCGTCTAGAGATCAAAACACGATAACTTGAGTCAGAGGCTATGACCCACTCGATATGGTGAGCTTGACTCTTGAAGAAGGACTCTTAACGACACGAAGTTTCTTCAATCAAGTTACAACCAAATTCTAACAGTTTCTGGTTTACCCTGCAAGATCCTTGAAAACATTGCATACATATATCATACATATCATTGCATAATAGGTCTTCTAGTACAGGTCTCTCATGTTCTTGCTATTTATTTCAGCAATGGCTCTCAAACAAGACAACATAGATCTTCAAACTCAAGAAGCTCAGTTCAGTGACATATTCCTAAACCTATTCAAGGGGCAGGAAGAGTTGAAAACACTCCTTGTTGGGAAATTGGTCAAGAAAAGTCCTGAAGACAATAAGGACGAATGACTGGAACAACTGCAAGTTGAGGTAGGTGCAATGAGAACCCAGATGTTGGGGCAGATGGCTCTTATCCAAGGCCTAGCCCGAAGGCAAGAAGAGCTGAAAGCCATCATCAACCAACTTCATCGAGACGGATACAACAGTATGAAGCAAACAGTCGAGGCCGGGGACCAAGTCATTGATAAACCTCCAAGAAGACAAGAGTTTGGTTTGGTGAAGAGTGGACCTTTCTAACTTTCTACTACCTCACGGGTCCAACAACAACCTCGCCAAAAACAACGGGTTAATCAGAGTAAGCCAGATACATCCAAGAGGCAGTTTACCAAACTCAACATGTCGCTGTCTCAAGCTTTACAACACATGTTGAGGATGAATCTGGTTACATTGATAGGAACTCATCCGAATCCCAAGACTTCTTCGCCTAACTACAATCCTGATGCAAGGTGTGCATATCACTCCAACAGTCCGGGGCATGATACTGACGACTGTTGGAGGTTGAAATACAAAATTCAAGACCTGATTGATAAAGGAGCATTAGAATTCGCATAAGATGGTCAGGCTGAGTTCTTCTACCATCCCTCCAAGGCACGTCCTCTGAAGTGACAAGATCAGACGAAAAGGCTTTTGTTCATTAGAATTTTCAATTTGCAATTTTCTTTTGATTGTTCGAACATCTATTCATGTCAAACTCTGTTACTTTATCAATGCATTGCATATGTCTGTTTTAAATCAATTCATTTGTATTCACTATATTTAAATTGCTTTCCTTTTTATGATATTCAACTCTCAAACAAAAGCTCTGGGCCTTTAGAGGGAGGATGACGAAAACGATACCATGATCCCTACATTATGCTTTTGAACGGACCCCGCTGACGATGTACAGGCGTTGTTTCAAATCCTAAATAGTGGAGTTATAAGGAAGATAATTCCTAGTCAACCCCTTTGAGCCAAAGAAGTAGGAGTTTTTCTTTCACACAAATTAAAGCCCTTAATCATAACCTGGGGCAGGGTAGTTTCTCAGTTAATTCAGATGTGCATTCAGTCATAATATTCTACTTCATACATAGTGAATGACATCAAAGACGTCCTTCCAAAACAAAAGACGGTGATGGTTCCCTATAATCGTCAAGATAGGCAGTCATTATCTCTCGAAATAAAATTCCATTAAGTCAAAACCTATGAAGGAGACTTAAGAAAAAAAACTGGGGCATCCCGCTGACTATAATCACAAAAAGAAATAGTTCAGGCAAAAGACAGGGATAATAAAATAAAAAAGAAAGAGGTCCTACAAATACTCAACAGAAAGAAGGTTATAAAAATGACTGCCTATTCAAAACAAACTTTCACTATCCGAACCATCACCGGAACATCAAGGACAATACTCCAGTACTCAACTAGGATTCTAAACGTGCAATTAGCTGAGCATAAGAATGAAGGACATCACGAAGAACGGGTGGGTACAAATAAATTTTGAGCCTTCATCCTTTGTTTCTTGAACCGTGAACCAGGCCACGTTATAACCCTTAAAAGTCCTAGCTGAAGCATTGGTTAGTTCGAAAGCATACTATTACACAAGGTATCCTGACTCCTGTAAGGTTTGCCATAAATCACGAGTTGATATCTCTCTCTTACAAAATTTGTTTGTTTTACTAAAAAATGATTTTTTAAACTTCAAGACAGACATAAGCTTTGTATTCTTAAAATACCATTGTTTGCATATGACTATTTGTTCAATAGTAGATAAATTCACACGACAGATATTCGATGAACAAAAATCTTCTCAGTGGAAAGGATCACCTCAAGTGGAAAAACACTTCCAACCAAGGGGCACGGCATGATCGTTGTCCATCATCTGGGGAAGTCAAGTCAAGATTCAAGGAATCTCTTAAAGATGCCAAATAGCTAGGGGCAGATCTCCATCTGAATCACTTTGGGGGCATTGGGCATGAATTCCAGCAACAAATCCTATACGATCAAACAAACATCTTCTGGTAGTGTGGCAACACAACACTACCGACAATGACAACTCCCTACACCCTGAGAGCATGGACATAGTCAGAAAATACTACGCATGAACAAAGACTCGCTAGGTTGACTGGCCTAGGCAAAAATAAGGGCATCCCGGCGAACCAAAAGGGTTCAGGCAAAAATTAGGGATAAAAACAAAAAAGATATGTACACCCGGCAAGTCGAAAACCTAAAAAGGCGGCTTGGGCAAAAAAGGGTATCCTGGTGGACTGAAAATATGAAAAGACAGTCCAGGCAAAAGTTAGGGATTAAAGCGTATGACTATGTCCATTCATCTTGTCACTTGCCTATCAGTAGAAGACTTATCGTTCCAATCGACAGTTACCAAGCACCTCATAAGTTGGGATAACACTCAATCCACAAGGCCTCCACAGGCACTTTCTCCAGCAGGTACATGGGCAGAAAAGTCTTGATACGAAGTCATTGTCATATCCTCAGCATGCCTCCCAGTAACATCTACATTCCCTACAGAGTAGAGGCAACCAAAGTTTTGATCTCTGCTTCCCCAAATAGGAGTTACTTTCCCCAGCCAAGCTCTTTCGGAGAGCCGACGTCTATATTCCCCAACCGAATTTTATAATCGCAAGCGGTTCATATAGTTTTCTCTCGAGCATAGTTTATTTCTCTGAATACGGAAGCTCATCCCCAACAGAGTTATTCTCCCGCAGAGTTATTCTAAAACAGAGTCTCTCCCCCGAAAGAGTAGCTGTAATTAAGGAGCAAATCTCCACCATAGTCATCTCCGTTCACCATCCCCAACTGAAGTAGAAGAACCACTTTTTCTATGAAGGTCAGGAACTCAATTTCCGTTACTCTCCAGTAGCGGCCAGGGATTTATTTTCCCACGCGGATATGTCACAATAGCATTTCATGTTCATATATCATGATGTGCGTATACATATTGCATACAACATAATCTCATTTATTTTGAGAACGTCATCATACAATGCATTTCATGCATCATATACGATTAATCATGTACCTTTTCAAGAAAGATGGTTATCATTAACAACTTCTAGCAAGTTCAAGATTAGCTCCTGAAACAAGACAGAGTAATTATCTGCGTGATCAAATGCAGCTTTACGTGGGTTCGTCACGAAGCAATCTTACACGGGTTTCTCCTAAATGCAGCTTCACACGGGTTTATCCTGAAAAATCTTACACGTGTCCTTTCTCATATATTTCCGAATGAAGTTTTACACGAACTTATCCCAAGGTAACCTTACCCAGGTTCCTTCTGAAGTTTTACACGAATTTATCCCAAAGTAACCTTACCCAGGTTCCTTCTGAAGTTTTACACGAACTTATCACAAAGTAACCTTACCCAGGTTCCTCCTGAAGTTTTACACGAACTTATCCCAAAGTAACCTTACCCAGGTTACTTTTGAAGTTTTACATGAACTTTTCACAAAGTAACCTTATCCAGGTTCCTCCTGAAGTTTTACACAAACTTATCCCAAAGTAACCTTACCGAGGTTCCTTCTGAAGTTTTACACGAACTTATCACAAAGTAACCTTACCCAGGTTCCTCCTGAAGTTTTACACGAACTTATCCCAAAGTAACCTTACCCAGGTTCCTTATAAAGTTTCACTCAGACTTATCCCAAAGCAACCTTACCCAGGTTCCTTCTCAGTTCATATGTAGTTTTACCCAAACTCCTCACAAAGCAACCTTACCCAGGTTCCTTCTCAGTTCAGGTGCAGTTTTACCCAAACTCCTCACGAAACAACCTTACCCGGGTTCCTTCTCACAACCCTACTATCTAGGCTTTCATCTCGAAGTAACCCTACGATCCAGGTTCCTTCTCAAGCCCTACTATCCAGGCTTTCATCTCGAAGTAGCCCTACTATCCAGGCTTTCATCTCGAAGTAACCCTACTATCCAGGTTCCTTCTCACAGCCCTACTATCCAGGCTTTCATGTCGAAGTAACCCTACTATCCAGGTTCCTTCTCAAGCCCTACTATCCAGGCTTTCATATCGAAGCAACCTTACCCAGGTTCCTTCTCACAACCCTACTATCCAGGATTTCATATCGAAGTAACCCTACTATCCAGGTTCCTTCTCACAGCCCTACTATCCAGGCTTTCATATCGAAGTAAACCTACTATCCAGGCTCCTTCTCACAGACCTACTATCCAGGCTTTCATATCAAAGTAACCCTATGTTGCACCCCAAAATTTGCCCTCTCATGTTTTCCAAAGTCTTCCCCCTGCATGGTTGACCAGAAACCCTTGCCTAAGGAAAAAGAAAATTTTTGAGTGGTGCTTTAAGTACCTTTCGATTGGCATTCTGAAAGACCCTTCAATTGGTATTCTGAAGGAGCCTTTCGATTGGCATGGATAATTCCCTTCGATTGGAATTATGGACAAACACTTTGATTGGCATTATGTCAAGGCCTTCGATTGGAATTCTGAAAGACCTTTTCGTTTGGCACCCTGGGCCAAGCCTTTCAATTGGCATGCCAAGGGATCCTTCGATTTAGCATTGTGTCAAGGCAGCTTCGACAAGCATGTTAACCATGTCCTTCGATTAGCATGAACAACACCTTTCGATTGGCCTGTTAACAAAGCCTTTCGATTGGAATTTTAACAAGTACCCTTTGATTGGTATATGGACAAATACCCTTCAATTGGCATTTCAAAAGGTCCTTGGACTGGAACTTCAGAGTGTCCTTAGACTGGAACTTCAGAGTTTCCCTTAATAAGAACATCATAACGAAATGACCTTCGAATGGCATTTTAGTGCAGAGTTTCTCTTAATCTAAGATGCTCTGATGAAGGAAGTTCTGAACACTTCGAATCAGAACTTAGACTCATCACAAGGCCAAGGGATGGTCTAAGTTGTCTAATAGGGAATGTTCTAAATAGATTCGAATTGGACTTTGAAGCTGGCGAAGAAGGCCCATTCGAAGGGTACATAAGAAATCCATTCGAAAGAGGCAACTCAAGACCAATCGAAGAGCATGGCCTGGAGGCATTCGAAAATCAAAGGTGTCCAGGTTCATTCAAGATTCCAAAGAGACATGAATATTTCAAAAAAGGAAATCTTTTAATATGTCTGATTCTTGTCTCATGGCTTTAAAGGCCTGTTTAATTGGTTGTCTCTTGCCGTTACTAGACCATCATACTCCTATAAATACAAGGGCCAACATACAGTGCCAGGGGAACGAAAAAAGGAGAAAAAGAAAGAGGGAAAATTTGGAGATACGCTGCCCACAAACCCACCAAAGGTTATCAGCACTTTTCATAAGTAATCCAAGCCAAAGCATCCATTCAGCAAACATCTCCACACCCAGAGCCACAGATCATACATCTTTAAGTGGTAAGAGTTTGCAAAACCAAAATTGCACCTTCATGACATTTAAATACACATTGCATATGTATTCTTGTTATTACTGATTATGTTGCATGTAAGCTGAAGCGCAAAGATGAGATCGTGCCATTGCTTGGGCACGATCTAAGTTTCTCCTTCGAATCTCAAGATAAAATAAACCCAAACCCAGATTCAGCAGATTCAAGTTGAGGAAGGATCCGAATTAGGGGGAGATTCGAATCAGGGGGGTAAAGTCCCCCTGGATCTTTAACATTTATCTCGTTTTGCAGGAAATATCTTCTAAGAATCTTGTTCAGAGCTTCGAAGCTTAGCAGCTTAGCTTCGAACTGGATCCAGGGTTCCTAGATCGAAGGATGACTTATCCAGATCGAACACCCCCAAAGTGCAGCCCCTCAGGCACCTTTGATCAAGCCTCTTCACTAGATCGAAAGACAACCCACACCTCTTTCGATCCAGGCCTCTAAAATTATACCTTTCTTGATTTACTGCCCCTTCCTTCGATTTCATCTTTGTTTTGACTTTTTTATTTCCTTTTTTTAATCAACATAAAATCAATTAAAGAAAAAACCACAAAAAACATTAGGCTAGTTTTTCTATTAAATTAACTTTGTTAATTAATCATTTAATTATCTTAACATTTTCTAAAAACTAAAATTAAGAAGATTTAGATCATTTTCCCAAAATAAAATAAAACAACAAAAAGATTTTATTCTTAGGATTTTTAGAAGTTATGTTCAGATTCGCGTGCGTTTATTTTATTGTAACTGCCTACTGGTTTGTGATAGCTTAACTAAGACTTTTACACTTTACTGCTTTATTCCCCCAATTTTGGACATGTAAATAATCCCCCTCCCCGAAGCCTTGTAATAGAATAGGATTTACAATTCCCGCACTTTAAATTCCTATACATATATTAACTGTTTAGATGTATGCTAACTAGGATTGCATGACAAGATCTGAAAACAAACGGTAGAACACCTAAATATACAAAGATAATATAACTGAAAAAACAATACACTCGCACATGCCACTCTTAGGGTACACCTCACATGGTTGCCTCGAACGTGGTCATTGAGTATAGGATGTTTTAGAGGTCGCCCTTTTGTCCAAAGATCATAAGTTGCCTCGAAACGGTTGCCTCAGATAAAATGATCTAAGACATTAGGGTTACCACTAAGGCGTCCCAACATTGCTTTAGTGACCACACGTCCCTTAATCGAATTGACCCGAAAAGCTCCAACGACGGTGCTACCTACTCCTCAATAGTGGGATAGCACTGTCTAAAGGACATTTGCACAGTTTAATTCCTTTTTGAGTAGGTAGAGGTTCTTAAGTACTTGCTCCTTTTAAAACAAAACAAAACTTTTCGCACTTACACTCTCTTTCAAACAAAAACTCTTTTCAAACCCACAATCACAAAGAAAAGCAAACTTTTGAAAACATAGTGAGCAAGTACCTAAGAGCCCGTGGATAACCACGGATAGAAAGGGTGCTAACACCTTCCCTTTCTATAATCTACCTCCCGAACCCGAGAAACTTCTCGAAAATGAATTTTTCTGTGCTTTTGTCCTTTCCTTGTTGGATAAAATAAAAGACGGTGGTGACTCTTGCTTACCGCGACATTTTGCGAAAATAAACGCAAACACGAACCAGCATTCCAAAACAGTCAGTTCTCATTCCCACCGATCACACCCTACTATATAGGTTCCTTCTCACAGCCCTACTATCCAGGCGTTCATATCGAAGTAACCCTACTATCCAGGTTCCTTCTCACAACCCTACTATCCAGGCTTTCATATCGAAGTAACCCTACTATCCAGGTTCCTTCTCACAACCCTACTATCCAGGCTTTCATATAGAACTAACCCTACTATCCAGGTTCCTTCTCACAGCCCTACTATCCAGGCTTTCATATCAAAGTAACCCTACTATCCAGGTTCCTTTTCACAGCCCTACTATCCAGACTTTCATATCAAAGTAACCCTACTATCCAGGTTCCTTCTCACATCTATACTATCCAGGCTTTCATATCGAAGTAACCTACTATCCATGTTCCTTCTTATAGCCCTACTATCCAGGATTTCATATCGAAGTAACCCCACTATCCAGGTTCCTTCTCACAGCCCTACTATCCAGGCTTTCATATCGAAGTAACCCTACTATCCAGGTTCCTTCTCACAACCCTACTATCCAGGCTTTCATATCGAAGTAACCCTACTATCCAGGTTCCTTCTCACAACCCTACTATCTAGGCATTCATATCGAAGTAACCCTACTATCTAGGTTCCTTCTCACAGCCCTACTATCCAGGCTTTCATATCGAAGTAACCCTACTATCCAGGTTCCTTCTCACAACCCTACTATCCAGGCTTTCATATCGAAGTAACCCTACCATCCAGGTTCCTTCTCACAGCCCTACTATCTAGGCTTTCATATCGAAGTAACCCTACTATCTAGGTTCCTTCTCAAAGCCCTACTATCCAGGCTTTCATATCGAAGCAAACCTACTACCCAGGTTCCTTCTCATAACCTCACTATCCAGCTTCCTCCTCTCTTATCCCCAAACAGCGGTCCACAACACTGTAAGACCGGGACCCGATCAAACACGATTAGTTTTGTATTTCCCTAGTAAGTCGTGGTGCAGCTTGTACCCTGACCAAATATGCAATTCACTTCCGCTTCCTCAAGCAGGAGTTATTTCCCCAGTAGAGTAACAGACAACTGAAGCTCCTAAAATTCTATTTCTCCCAAGACAGAGAGTAACATTTCTCAGCAGATTCCTCCTCAACGATAGGAATATGAATTCTCATCAAATGAATATCTCGGGAAATCAACATCCTCTAGATGGCATCATTAATCCCATCTCCGACGATTCTCCGTCATATCTTCCAGATGGCATCTTTAAGCCCATCTCCGGTGACCTTCCGTCATCTCCTCCAAATGGAATCTGTAAGCCCATTCCCGATACTACCTACATAGTCAAGCATTATTACAGACGAGTGCAAATTTCTGAGCACTCTAGTGTTCAATCATCTTCCACCTTCAGATCACAAAAGGCAGACAAGCCAATCTAAATCTTCAGGTTTAAGAAGATTGAACAGGGGCAACTGTTGTACCCCAAAATTTACCCTCTTTTCATACACGCATATTATTGGTTTTATGGTTATAGAATAAAGGTATATTTATCAAGCTTCTTCAGGTTACAAGTGACGTTTATTTCGCCAATGGATGTTCTTAGAGTATTTTCCGTGCTGAAGATCGGTTCGCCGTTTTGCAATGATTAGGGGTTCAAAGATTCACAAGTCCAACTCGGCGCATCATATTCAGGTGTTCTTTCGCCAAGATATCTCTGATAATGTATTATCAAATTCAGGTTCGGCTCAAGAGCAAAATCTTTAAAGAAGGTCTCTGAATGTGTGAGTTTTCTCGAAGAAATATGGTGAAAAAGTGTGCTGAAAGTGCAGTTTTTACGCGCTATAAATTTATAACTTGTAGATCGTGGCTCGTTTTGAATCCGTTCTGGTGGCTAAAATTCCGTCTTGATGTCATCTACGTTTTCATCTCTCACGACTGGAAGCCAATTTCAATCAGAAGGTCTTCAAAAATGCGGATTTATCAAGTATTTTCGTACAGAAAATTTGTGACAGAAGTTTATTTGCGTCATGTTCAGAAAATCATAACTTGGTCGATTTTCAACGTATCGAGCTGGTTCCAGCGCCAAAATTTCAAAAATTGATTTTACTACATTTTCACAGGAGGTATCGAGTTCGAAATATATCAAAAAGGCCTTCATTTTTTGCTCAGAGAGCGCGTGATGCGCCGAAAATCCTGAATGCTGAATATTATTTCATCTGGGTCGAAACTTCGAAAATTCATAACTCGGTCAAATTTTATCGGATTGGGCCCATCTTTTTACACAAGGTTACTGACTCATAGATCTACAACTTTGCTTCAAAAGTTGAGACCGGGTTATGCTCCGATCAATACCAGTTTTTTATTGAAGAACGTGTCAGAGTCGATACTGGAGCTCAAAATAAGTTTGTCTGAGCTAAAACTTCAAAAATTTATAACTAATTCACCGTTTATCCGATTGAGCCCATTTTCAGACAGGAGTTAGTTCTCGATGCCGGCTACATTTTGTTTCCACATTTCAACTTCAAAAATTGCACTTAAGCCCCTATGATTTAGCCTGGAACGTGACAGACTCAAGTGAACATTGGAGGCCCAATTGCACATTCAAAGCCCATATCTTTGCTCTAATTTCCATTATATAATCTCATTCTTTTCACACAAAGAAAGAAGAGAAAAAAAACTTTGCCACAATACTATCAAAATATCAAATTCTTTCAAGAACCCTAAAACCTTGAAATCCTTAATACAAACCCCCCATCTCACTACAAACAAGTCATCCTTGTTACAAACCCACATCTCACTACTTCTCCAGTAAGGGTAAGGCTGGTTTGATCTCCATGATCAAAAGGATATAGAAGCATTCATACATGCCATATCGGTTTTAACATTAAAAAAATTTCATATATTTGCTTTATTTGTATTTCATGATATAGTAATTTATTTAATGTGTTCATGAGATTCAATACTGCAGATTTAGACATGGTCCCATGCAGGTTTATCACAAAATGCTGAGGGCAAAACAGAACAACCAATGCATGGCTCATGGCAAGGCATGCATCTCGAGGAGACTAAGGGCGTGGGTTCAACAACCACCCCTATTGATTTTGGTTTTCTTCCTTTCTATTTATCCTTTTACCTATTTTCATTCTTTCTGTTTAAAATTTTTTTTTAATAAAACTTAACATTTTTCACAAACCTTTGATTTTTCATAATAAATTTGAATAATTAATTTTAAGGTTTTTTAATCTAATTTTAGGTTTTAAATTAATTTTTGGTTCAACATCTACCCCTGACATTTGCATTATTTATATTTTCTAACCCTATTTTTCATTGATATTTTTTCCTCTATCTATTTTTTGGCAAACTTAATCCTTTTTTGCTAATCATTAAACATAAGCTTTTTTTTAAAACCTTTTCTGTAAATTAAAATTAATTAGGTTTTAGGTTTTTTTTAATTATCCTTTTTTTTTCAAAATAAACTTTTTTTTTATTAAAATTAGTTAGAATTAGGTTTTTTAATTAACTTAAAATTATTTTCTACAAAAAACACCAAAAACATTAACTTAGAATTTTAGGTTTTAATTTTTCCTTAATTTCTTTTTATTTATTCTTTTACATTTTAATTTCTAGGAAAATTGTATAGGTCGCATTATCAATGTAATAACGTAGATTTATCTTTTCTCGCATTTTTTTCTAATTATGTAATTGCTTCCGGGATGTAATAGTTTTAGGATTTCTTTTCTGCACTCTTCATTATTATGTAACTGCCCCAAAGCTCTGTAATAGCCTAGGTTTAAATTCCGCCTTTTTATTTTCAGTCCAAAATAATTATGTATCTGCAAAATACTTGTAATAGCTAGGACTTTAAACTTTCTTGCTTTTAATTCCGCAAACTATAAACTACTTAGATGTACGTTAATAGGATTGTATGGAAAGGAAAACTGAAAATTAATACGGTAGAAAACCCTAATTGCAAGTTAAATATAACTAAAAAAACAAACATTGTTGCACACTTTCACCCCTAGGGTATTACCTCACTTGGTTGCCTTCAGAAACAATGGTTAAGTCCCTCGAACGTAGGGATATCTTAGCAAAGACCCTCGGTATAAAAATCATCATAAAAGATCATGGTTCCTTACTGTCCCTCGAGTTGCCTACGAGAAATGATCTGGTCCCTCGATGTTGCCTACGAATATATGATGACGGTCCCTTCAAAATGCTAAGGTATCCTTACATGTTGCCTTTAATGACCATTACGTCCCTTTCGATAGTCCCTCAAACATCCAACGACTAAGGTTACCTACTCACTAATAGTAGGATAACACGGTCTAAAGGATAGGAGGAAAAGAACGCCTTTTTTCGAGTAGGTAGATAACTGTTAGGTACTTGCTCAAAACAACAAATCTTTTACACCACACTTTCAAACACTTTTCAAACAAAGTTTTCAAAAACACTTTATCACACCCTTAAGGACTGATACAAGGGTTACCATAAAGTGAAACGCCGCACTAAGGCATTTTCAAAACTTTTCAAATCACACCAACACAAGCAATTTTCAAAGAGTGAGCAAGTACCTAAGAGCCCATGGAAAACCATGGATAGAAAGGGTGCTAACACCTTCCCTTTCTATAATCTACCCCCCGTACTTAGAAACATCTCGAAAAAGGTTTTTTTGTTCTTTTTCCTTTTCCTGATTGGATAAAATAAAAGTCGATGGCGACTCTTGCTTACCGCGACATTTTACGAACAAAAAACATAAACCAATATTAACAGTCGGTTCTGCCACCGTATCACAGCTGTCTAAAGGAAATAGAACAAAAACAATCTTTTTTCGAGTAGGTAGATGCTAGTAGGTATTTGCTCAAAATAAAACTTTTCACACAAACACCTTTTGAAAACAGTTTTTAAAACAACTTCGTCACGCCCTTGAGGACTGATACAAGGGTTATCACGAAGTAAAACATTTTCAAAGCAAGCACACACACAAGAAACTTAAAAATGAGCAAGTACTTAAGATCCCATGGAAAACCATGGATAGAAAGGGTGCTAACACCTTCCATTTCTATAATCTACCCCCGGTACTCTGAAACATCTCGAAAAAAGGTTTTTTCTGTTCTTTTTTCCTTTTCCATGATTGGATGAAATAAAAGTCGGTGGCGACTCTTGCTTACCGCGACATTTTGCAAACACAAAATGAAAAACGCAAACCAGTATTAAACAGTCGGTTCTGCCACCGTATCATAGAACCGGCGACTCTGCTGGGGGCTAATATATCAAGTGGGGTAAGCCTTAGGATCTAGGTCATATTTAATTGTTTTCTCTTGATTGTCTTACTTGCTTTATATTTATGGGAACCGTTTGGGTTATTTGATCCTACACCCGAATCTAGGGAACACCTTTTAGGTAAGTAGCAATAAACTGTGAGGGAACTATGCTGGGGTATACTGGCACGGTTGAAGCAGTAGCTACGTTAATGTGGCACTTTGGTTGGTACCGGTAACCCTTGAGTCAATCAGGGAGAGTACGGGGTTGCCGCATGGTGTCGTGAAGCATCAACTGACCTTAGAACCTTTAATTGCACAACTTGGCCATTAGAAAGTAGTGAGATAGTCGGCCTCGGTGTAGAGCTAAGAACTGGTTGATACTCGATGCTACACTCATTGAGATCAGACTTTCGGGATATTTCGGCCACAAGAAAAGATTGTGTGAGCTGAGACAATGCCGATAAAGGATGGTCAGTGATATTGAGATCCTCTTGAACCCGGTTACTTTTTAAGACAGGTTAAACCAACTAAACTTCAAGAGGGTACTACCTTAAAACCCATGCAAGCCTAAACCTAAGGCTGTTTGTGTGACTTGTGTGCTTTCAACTTGAACTACTTGCACAATTTTTATTATCTGACAACATGAGTTCCTTGCAGGTTTTGTTTACAGTCCTTATCCAATAACTTGGATTTCTTGTTGGGTTTACTTGCTTACACCACCTTGCACTTTTTCTTAAACGCATAGCATACACATCATAACATCATGCCTTAACATTTCCTTAACCATTTCAAGGATCTCAAGGGTTTGTGATGCAGGTTATGGTAACTCAGACGTCTAGCAAGGGGCAAGGGGATTTATTTTCCTCTAGCCAATGTCATTTAGAGATCAAAACACGATAACTTGAGTCAGTGGCTATGACCCACTCGATATGGTGAGCTTAACTCTTGCAGAAGGACTCTTAACGACACGAAGTTTCTTCAATCAAGCTGCAACCAAATTCTAACAGTTTCTTGTTTACCCCGCGAGATCCTTGAAAACATTGCATACATATATCATACATATCATTGCATAACAGGTCTTCCAGTACAGGTCTCTCATGTTCTCGCTGTTTATTTCAGCAATGGATCTCAAACAAGACAACATAGATATTCAAACTCAAGAAGCCCAGTTCAGAGACATATTTCTAAACCTATCCAAGGGACATGAAGAGTTGAAAACACTCCTCGTTGGGAACTTGGTCAAGAAAAGTCCTGAAGACAATAAGGACGAACGACTGGAACAACTGCAAGCTGAGGTAGGTGCAATGAGAACCCAAATGCTGGGGCAGGTGGCTCTTATCCAAGGCCTAGCCCGAAGGCAAGAAGAGCTGAAAGCCATCATCAACCAACTTCATCAAGACAGATACAATAGTATGAAGCAAATAGTCGAGGCTCGGGACCAAATCATTGATCAACCTCCAAGAAGACAAGAGTTTGGTTTGGTGAAGAGTGGACCTTCCCAAATTTCTACCACCTCACGGGTCCAACAACAACCTCGCCAAAAACAACGGGTTAATCAGAGTAAGCCGGATATTGAAGAAGTGAAAAACACAAGAAGGGGGGGGGGGTTGAATTGAAAACTTTGAAATCAAATGCGCAATGACACAATATTTTTATCCTGGTTCGTTTAATCTCAAACTACTCCAGTCCACCCGTTAAGGTGATTTCGCCTCTCTCTAACGAGGACTTAATTCACTAATCACAAAAGGATTACAATCACTACTTTAACAACTGTTAAATTCTTCTTGAGTACAACCACAATCCGGTTAATCTCAAGGAACACTATTTTAAACCAAGATACAAGAATGTATGTATAGATGTTTTTCGTTACAAAAACAGTTATCACAACTGTGATTTTTTACACAAATTTAGAGCGTGGAAAGATGAATAAGCTTGCAACATTTTTGAATTCTCGTACTGTAGTATTGGAAAATCGTGAACGATTTGATCACTGAGCTTGTTTATATAGGCAATGGATTCCTGTTGATCATTAAGCATGATAAATTTCATTTACTCAGTTTCCATTTGGAGAAGATCATGTCTGAATGAAGTCGTTGTAATTGATGCTGTCTTGAATGAGTAGTAACGCTTCAAAATCTTACACCCTTGCCAGCTGCTGATGCTTCAGAAAATTGATGACTTAGTTGTAATGCTTCTGCTTAGAATCATAGTTAACTTCCCTTAAGTGCAGGTTCTGGTCATCAATCTTCAGCGTAAATTTTGATTACTTCAGCGTGTAGCTTCTATAACTTAACTTTTGATGCTGCTTTGGTCAGAACTTCTGCATACACAATAACATAATTTGTAGGGTGCATATTTGTTCTTTGTATTTGTTATCATCAAAACTCTAACTAAGGTTTGTAGAATCAAACTATGTTCTAACAATCTCCCCCTTTTTGATGATGACAAAAACTAGAATTTTCAATTAAAAATAAAGAACAAAAGGTTTAAGAGAAACTCCCCCTGAGTTGATTACTTCCCTTAAGTTCCTTCTCATCAGAGCTTTTGCTGCATCTCCTATCAGAATTTGTTCCTGTTCAAACTTTTCAGAAAGCAGAGGTTAAATAATTCAGAATGTTTGAGACTTTTGTCCCAGTAAACCATTATTGAAAATATCTTGCTTTCTCCCCCTTTTTGTCAGATATAAAAAAGGCAATATAATCAGAGACAAAATAGATGAATTATATTAAAAACATAATTCAATTACAAGTTCCAGAAGCAAAGAGTTAAAGATAAAAGTTACAGATAAACAATTTTTAAAAGAAAATCTAAGAAGGAGGGGGAAGACGTGTGAACAGTGCTTCCAACAAGCTCTTGATCTGAGTATTTGACTATTCTTGCTTGCCCAGAATAATTTTAATTTCTTTGTTCATATCCTCTTGCTTATCCAGTCTTGCATGGATTAAAGCATTCTCTTTCTTCAACTCTTCTAGAGTTTGCATGACTAAGGAGGAAGCTGGAGTCTCTTCATGGGTTGGATGTTGCTCAGAACATTATGCAGCCTCTTCTGAGTGAACCATTTCTTCTGCTACAATCATGTCTTCTGGAGCAGTAGTCAGAGAGAGACTTTCTGATTCTGGTTCAGCTACATCTGAAGGATGATGCTCTTTCCAGGGAGCATTATCCAGCGAGAGGATATCTTTCTTGAACAATTGACTCAGAACTTGGTCTTGGAAAGCCTTCAGCTGATCACTGAAGTTCTGCTGAGCCTTTTCATAACCCAATTCCTTTAGCTTCATAGTTTCAGAGTTGAGCCAGTTTCTGAATCTTTCCCACATATAATCAGAAGCAGTAGGATTAGAAATCTCTTGACTTGCATACTTTAAAGAATTGATCCATTCCTACAATCCTGTTTCAAAAATCAACAAACTTGTACCAACATCTGATGTGGTTGCAGTTGGTTTAGGTTTGGGAATGGCAGTTTTGTGTGAGGTGGAGGCTAGTCTTTCCAGCACTAGTGGATCAATGACAAGTCTGAAGTTGTTAGCTGGAAGGTTAGTGGGTGATAGAGTGGGAGAGTCAGAAATAATAATTGGTCTGGTAGGGGTGTTTGGTGGTGTGGATTCAAGGGATAAAGGGATTTCTGGAATATCATGAATAGTGAGAGGCATGCGAACCACAAGAGGTTCTGTTATTCCAGGGATTAGGATTATGGTATCAGAATCTGAAGGAGAGTCTTCAGATTGGTTTGTGGCAGCATGTTGGGTTTCTGGTAGTGGTGAGTTGGGGTTCAGATCTTCTGGTTGAGGAGATTGTGGTTGAGTATTTTCTGGTTGTGGAATTTCTGGTTGAGGAATTTCTGGTTGAGGAGATTGTGGATGTGGAATTTCTGGTTGAGGAGATTGTGGAATTTCTGTTTGAGGAATTTCTGGTTGAGGAGATTGTGGAATTTCTGTTTGAGGAATTTTTGGTTGAGGAGATTGTGGATGTGGAATTTCTGGTTGAGGAGATTGTGGGATTTCTGGTGGTTGTTGAGTGTTTGGATTTTCTGGTGTTGGAGAGGAAAAACCTTGATCAAGTAATTCAATGTCAGGCAGAACTTTGGCAAGTTCTGGTTGATGATGTTCAGGATTTGGATTTTGAGTAGGGGAGTGAATTTCATTCAGAAAATTACCTAGAGTTACAGATGGATCAAACTCTATGTCAAAATCTTCAAAGGTTTGGGGTGATGGATTTTCTGGTTGGGAAGGCATGACTTCAGATGTTGAAATAGTTATTGATTCTATAACAGAAACAGAAGATGGATTACCTTTCTTTTTGGAAGCTTTAGGTGTCCTATGAGAGGGTCCTTCTCCCGCTGCTTTCCTCTTCTTTGATTTCTTCAAAACAACCTCTGGAGTAGCCTTGTGCAGATTCTGAATGTTGATTTCTGGGGTAGTCCCATCAGCCTTGCACGCTTTAAGGTACCTGACTATGATTTCTGGTTTGGAGTCTATCTCAGAAAATAGAGGAAAATCATTCAGAGGTATGCTTCTTGCAGTGATGGTCTCATGAGAAGTAACAGTTGGTTCCTTCTTAATATTCTCAATGATCTTCATTTTCTTCAGATTTTTAGCGTTCAAGGGCTTCCCAGCAGTTGCTTCTAATGTGCTTATTTCCTGAGCCTTCGTCAGATGTTCTATCAGCCTGTTCTCTGTTAGAATATCTGATATCAACCTTCCTAAGGGAATCCAATCCCTCTTAGTCCTTTCGTCTTCTCTGGTTTCCTTCACACTTGTTCTAAGATGGTTGAAGAGCAAGTGTGGAAGATTTACCTTTGTCTTCTTAGAAATGAAATATATCATAAATTGCTGATCAATATTTATGTAATCAGGAGAGCTTGTGGGCTTCCTGTGGTGGATACATCCCAGAATGATTCTGGCCCAGATTCTGTGATGATCCTTCAAATCTCTGATTTTACTGGAGGGCTGTCTAGAAGTGAAAATTTCCTTTGCAATTGATCTTAGGTCAGAGCATATCTCAGCCATGTCAATGCATCTGACACCACCACCATTGTATCCAAGAAGCTTTGCAATAAGATCTTCTGTAATCACAATTTTCTTCCCCGTGACATAAGAAGTAACTTGATGATTTGATGAGGAAGCATGTATCCAGAATTCTTTGACAAGAATGGGAAACGTTGGACCCAACAGACGGTCGAAGTACCTGTTTCATCCCTGTGCAGTAACGTCTTCATAGAGGTTGAAACCATTTTCTTGTAAGCTCTAAAAATCAATAATCAGTTTAGAGAGAACTTCCAAGTTGTCAACAGGAGTGAGAAGCGTTCTAAAGGGTTCTTCATACTGTTCCGTTGATGAAGATTCAGGAGCACTGAGATTTTTGAGACTTGATGATGCCATTGTTCACACGGGATTTTGAGGAAGATGAAAAGGGTTTTTGAAAACAAGAACTTGAAACGAGAGAAAATATTGAAGAGAGTAAAAGTGAATGAATGTAAAAAGTAATTTTGAGTTTAAATAGGTTTCTTGAAAATGTAAACAGTAAGTAAAAGAAAAATTAGTAATGATTATATGCATTAATGACACCTGAATTTATGGGATTTAGAAAGATACTGACCGATTACCATTGACAAGTGTCTCAATGCATCCAATCAGCGCCTTGTACCCTTCAGAAATTGAACGCGTGTTTAGCTTTAGAAGATAGCTGGTGAGAGGATGACAAGTGTTTGATGATGTGAACTGCACGCCTCTATCCTTGAAATGAAACGTTCAGATCTTCATGGATAGATTCTGATACAATCTGTACTTCTAAACTCTGAAGACAGGTTGATCAGTTGTTCACAGAAAATAATAAAGTTCTGAGGGTTAAGATATGTAAATAAAATATTTTATTCTGGGCATAACTTCATGCTGAGATGTTTGAGAATGAAGCTGAACCTATCTTCAAAAAGAGGTTTTGTAAAAACATCAGCCCATTGATGGTCTGTGTCAATAAATTTTAAGGTTAGAATTCCTTTCTGAATATAGTCCCTAATAAAATGATGTTTTATTTCTATATGCTTAGCCCTAGAATGCAAAATAGGATTCTTACTGAGACATATAGCTGAAGTGTTGCCAGAGAAGATGGGAATGTTACTCTCAAATATGTTGAAGTCTTCAAGTTGACTTTTCATCCAGAGCATTTGCATGCTACATCCAGCAGCTGCTATGTATTCATCTTCCGCTGTTGATAGTGCTATTGTGGACTGTCTCTTACTGGTCCATGAGATCAAATTTTCTCCTAGAAACTGGCAGCTTCCAGAAGTGCTTTTATGTTCTACTCTGTCTCCAGCAAAATCAGCGTCACAATATCCTACTAAGTTGTAATCATTTGATTTTCTATAAAACAAATCTAGATTAGTAGTACATTTCAGATACTTGAAAATTCGCTTAACTGCTGTTAAGTGAAATTCTCTAGGATCTGATTGGAATCTAGCACATAAGCAAACACTAAATAAAATGTCAGGCCTTGAAGCCGTCAGATAGAGGAGAGAACCAATCATACCTCTGTAGACTTTCTATTCTACCTTTTTACTTACCTCTTCCTTTTCCAGAATACACGTGGGGTGCATTGGAGTCTTTGAGGGCTTACATTCTAAGAGATCAAATTTCTTCAGAATTTCTCTGACATATTTGCTCTGATGAATGTAAGTTATTTCTAAAGTTTGGTTTATCTGAATGCCCAGAAAGAATTTGAGTTCTCCCATTAAGCTCATCTCAAACTCTGCCTGCATGCATTTAGAAAACTCTCTTCCCATAGAGGGTTTAGTAGATCCAAAGATGATGTCATCAACATAAATCTGACATACTAAAATGTCATTCTTAAATGTCTTACAGAACAAGGTTGTGTCCACTTTCCCTCAGGTGAATTCCTTTTCTAACAGGAAGTTACTTAGTCTTTCATACCAAGCTCTGGGAGCTTGTTTCAGACCATAGAGTGACTTCTTTAGCTTGAAAACATATTCTGGGTGTTTGGAATTCTCAAACCCACGGGGTTAGTGCACATATACCTCTTCATCTATATAGCCATTTAGGAATGCACTTTTGACATCCATCTGATACAGAGTGATGCCATTTTGTATAGAAAATGAGATTAAGAGTATGATAGATTCTAACCTGGCGACTGGAGAAAAGGTTTCTGTATAGTTTATCCCCTCTTGCTGACTATAACCTTGTGCTACCAGTCGTGCTTTGTTTCTGATGACTTCTCCTTGCTCGTTCAGTTTGTTTTTGAACACCCACTTTGTGCCAATGACATTGAATCCTTTTGGTTTGGGAAATAGATCCCATACGTAATTTCTAGTGAACTGATTCAATTCCTCCTGCATTGCCAGAATCTAGTCATTGTCTAGAAGCACTTCATCAATTGTTGTTGGTTCAATCAGAGAAACCAGTCCCATGAGGAATTCTTCAGAGTTTCTGAATGTTGATCGTGTCCTTATTGGATCATCCTTCTTTCCCAGTATTTTATCTTCTGGGTGAGCTATGCTGCTTCTAGATAGCCCTTTCTAAAGTTGATCAACTGAAGGTGCTGGATTGCTTGCAATAACTCTTTCTGATGTTGTGGGAGCATCTCTGTTGAGAACTTCTGACAAGTTATCTTCAGTACATGTGAGTTCAACTTCTATATCTGCAAGGAATTCATCTTGCTTTGACTTTTGAGGGTCAAGCTTATCATCAAATCTAACACTGATTGACTCTTCAACAATCTGTGTTTCTGTATTGTATACTCTGTACCTTCTTGAGCGTTCAGAGTATCCTAACATGATACACTTTTGTGCTTTAGAGTCAAACTTGTTCGAATAATTTTTTGTATTCAGAATAAAGCAAGTACATCCAAAAGGATGGAAATAAGAAATGTTGGGCTTTTTGTTCTTCCACAATTCATATGGAGTATTTTCCAGAATAGGTCTTATAGAGATTCTATTCTGAATGTAACACGCTGTGTTAATTTCCTCTACCCAGAAGATCTTAGCAATGTTAGTCTCATTGATCATGGTTCTGGCCATTTCTTGCAATGTTCTGTTCTTTCGTTCTACAACTCCATTTTTTTGGGGAGTTCTAGGACAAGAGAAGTCACGCAAGATGCCTTTTTCATTAAAAAATGGTTCAAAATTTTTATTTTCAAATTCCCCACCATGATCACTTCTGACTTTGACAATTCTAAGATCCTTTTCATTCTGAACTTGGTTACAGAAGGTAACAAACACAGAGTGTGACTCGTCCTTGTGTCTTAAGAACTTTACCCATGTCCATCTGCTATAGTCATCTACGATCACTAACCCATACTTCTTGCCACTGACAGACGCAGTTTTTACTGGTCCAAATAAGTCTATGTGCAGAAGTTCTAATGGCTTAGAGGTGGAAACAACATTTTTGGATTTAAAAGCAGGTTTTGCAAATTTGCCTTTCTGACATGCTTCACACAGAGCACCTGAGCTGGACTTCAAATTTGGAAGTCCTCTGACCAGATTGAGTTTGTTAATATGAGATATTCTTCTCATACTAACATGCCACAATCTTCTGGGCCAGACCCATTGCTCGTTGTTAACAGAAAGAAGACATTTTACATTCTGACTCTTAAGTTCAGAAAGTTTTATTTTATAAATGTTGTTTTTCCTCTTTCCATTAAATAGGATAGTCCCATCTTTCTGACTAACAACTTTACATGAATTTTGATTAAAGATTATATCATAACTGTTATCACTTAATTGACTTATGGATAACAGGTTATGCATTTATCCATCAACAAGCAGCACATTATTTATAGAGGGAAGATTTCCATTACCTACTGTTCCAGAGCTAATGATCTTTCCTCTTTGGTTGCCTCCAAAGCCCACGTAGCCTCCAAGCTTAAGTTCCAGGCTTTAGAACATATGCCTTCTTCCCGTCATGTGTCGAGAGCAGCCAGAGTCCAGGTACCATGACTGGTGTTTTAGCCTTGCTGCTAAAGATATCTGCTACATATATAATTTTGTCCTTAGGTACCCACATCTTTTTGGGTCCTGGTTTGTTAGTTTTACCAAAATTCTGGTTGAATTTTGGTTTGACAGAATAAACACTACTAGTGTATTTTATGTCATGTGTGTGCCCATATATAAAATGTGATTTGAGTGGCGTGCGTTTTATGACTAAGTCCATGGCCTGTTTAGGTGTAGATACCTTACCTTGATATCCTATCCCTTTTCTACCATTCCTGCTAACTCCATATATCATTGAAGCCATCTTGCTTCTATCTATGTTTTAAGCTAGAAACTTCTGAAAGTTGTGATCATACTCTTTGATGATCTCATCAGCATTACTGGGAGTCTCTAAGATTATTTCCTTCAGAGAATTTTGCAAATCATTTTCTAATTTTGAAACTTTTTCTTTCAACTCAGAGTTTTCTAATCTGAGACTCTCAGTCTTTTCAGAGTCAGAGCCAAGATCCCTTTTCAGGTTCTTGAATTTGACTCTGATTTGCTGATACTTTTCCAGAATTTCATTTAGACTTTCTGCAAGTTCAGCCTTAGTAAAATTAAAGGTGAAGTCAGGGGTTACCTCTTCAGTGTCTGATTCTGAGTCTGAACCAGAAGCTTCACTTTCTTCTGACACATTTTCCATGAGAGCTATGTTTGCTCTTTCGTCATTTGACTATGAGTCAGCTTCAGAGGTGTCCAAATCATCCCATGTTGCCATGAGGCTTTTCTTCTTTTCCTTGAAGAACTTCTTTTTGGGCTTCTCCTTCTGAAGCCTTGGACAATCACTTTTGTAGTGCCCTTGCTCATTGCACTCATAGTAGATGATGTCCTTGTTATTTGGCTTTATGTATCCTGAAGAGCCTTCAGATCTTCTGTGTCCAGAGGAAGACTCAGACTTTCTGTATCTGGAGGAGAATTCATTTTGATTCTTTGATCTTCTAGGATTTCTGAATTTCCTTTGTCTCTGCTTCCATAGTTGGTTCACCCTTTTGGAGAGGAGAGACAGTTCATCTTCTTCTGATGAGGATCCATCAGAAGTTTCTTCTACAGCCTGCAAAACCTTGGAGTCAGATTTTCTGTTAGATTTTAAAGCTAGTGGCTTACCTTGCTTTTGAGGCTCATCTTCTTCTATCTCTATCTCGTGACTTCTGAGGGAGATGACAAGTTCCTCCAGAGATATCTTGTTGAGATCTTTGGCTAGTTTAAGTGTTGTGACCTTTGGCCTCCATTGCTTGGGTAGGCTTCTGATGATCTTCTTTACGTGATCAGCAGTAGAATATCCTTTGTCAAGAACCTTCACCCCAGAAACAAGGATTTGGAACCTTGAGAACATATCTTCTATGGATTCACTATCTTCCATCTTGAATGCCTTATACTTCTGAATGAGCGCAAGGGCCTTGGTTTCTTTAACTTGAATGTTACCTTCATGCATCATTCTCAGAGAGTCAAACATGTTCTTGGTTGTCTCTCTGTTTGAGATTTTCTCATATTCTGAGTATGAGATAGCGCCGTGGAGTATTGTTCTGGCTTTGTGGTGGTTTCTGAAATCACGCTTTTGCTGGTCAAACATCATTTTTCTGTCTATCTTCTGACCACTTCCATCCAATGGGTGTGTGTATCTATCAGTTACCATGTCCCACAGATTAGCATCATGGGCCAGAAAGAAACTCTCAATTCTATCTTTCCAGTAGTCAAAGTTTTCTCCATCAAAGAATGGAGGTTTGCCACTGATTCTGTCCTTGTCTTCATGGTAGTCATTGCTGATGTTTTGGCTTGGTCCCACCATAGTGTTTTTCTGAAGCTTGGATCTTGTACTGACACAGTTAAGTGTTTAAGCTCAGAACCAGGTGCTCTGATGCCAATTCAAGAAGTGAAAAACACAAGAAGGGGGGGCTGAATTGAAAACTTTGAAATCAAATGCGCAATGAAACAATATTTTTATCCTGGTTCGTTTGATCTCAAAATACTCCAGTTCACCCATCAAGGTGATTTCGCCTCTCTCCAACGAGGACTTAATTGACTAATCACAAAAGGATTACAATCACTACTTTAACAACTGTTAAAGTCTTCTTGAGTACAACCACAATCCGGTTAATCTCAAGGAACACTGTTTTAAACAAAGATAGAAGAATGTGTGTACATATGTTTTTCGTTACAAAAACAATTATCACAACTATGATTTTTTACACAAATTTAGAGCGTGGAAAGATGAATAAGCTTGCAGCATTTTTGAATTCTCGTACTGTAGTATTGTCAAATCATGAACGATTTGATAACTGAGCTTGTTTATATAGGCAATGGATTCCTATTAATCATTAAGCGTGATAAATGTCATTTACTCAATTTCCATTTGGAGAAGTTCCTGTCTGAATGAAGCCGTTGTAATTGATGCTGTCTTGAATGAGTAGTAACACTTCAGAATCTTACACCCTTGCCAGCTGCTGATGATTCAGAACATTGATGACTTAGTTGTAATGCTTCTGTTCAGAATCAGAGTTAACTTCCCTTAAGCGCAGGTTCTGGTCATCAATCTTCAGCGTAAATTCTGATTACTTCAACGTGTAGCTTCTATAGCTTAACTTCTGATGCTGCTTTGGTCAGAACTTCTGCATACACAATAACATAATTTTTAGGGTGCATATTTGTTCTTTGTATTTGTTATCATCAAAACTCTAACTAAGGGTTGTAGAATCAAACTATGTTCTAACAGATATGCCCAAAAGGAAGTTTACCAAACTCAACATGTTGCTGTCTCAAGCTTTGCAACACCTGTTAAGGATGAATCTGATTACGTTGATATGACCTCATACGAATCCCAAGACTTCTTCCCCTAACTACAATCCTGATGCAAGGTGTGCATACCATTCCAACAACCCGGGGCATGATACTGATGACTGTTGGGCATTGAAAAATAAAATTCAGGACTTGATTGATGAAGGAGCATTGGAATTCACACAAGATGGTCAACTGGAATGTTTCTGTAAATCCTCCAAGGCCCACCATTTGAATTGACAAGTTCTAACAAGAGGGCTTTTCGTTCATTAGAATTTTCAATTTGTAATTTTCTTTTGATTGTTCGAATATTTATTCATGTCAAACTTTGTTACTTTATCAATGCATTGCATATGTCTGTTCTGAATCAATTCATTCATATTCACTATATTTAAACTCCGTTCCTTTTTGTGATATTCAACTCTCAACTAAAAAGCTGTAAGCCTTTAGAGGAAGGATGACGAAAATGATACCACAACCTCTACATTATGCTTTTGAACAGACCCCACTGACGATGTACAAGCGTTGTTTCAAATCCCAAATAGTGGAGTTATAAGGAAGATAATCCCTAGTCAACCCCTTTGAGCCAAAGAAGTAGGAGTTTTTCTTTTCACACTAATTAAAACCCTTAATCATAACCTGGGGCAGGGTAGTTTTCTCAGTTAATTCAAAGGCGCATTCAGTCGCAATCTTCTGCTTCGTTCACAATGAATGGCATCGAAGACGTCCTTCCAAATGAAAAGATGGTGATGGTTCCGCATAATCGTCAAGACAGGCAATCATTATCTCTCAAAATAAAAGCCCGCTAAGTCAAAACCTATGAAGGAGACTTAAGAAAAAAACTAGGGCATCCCACTGACTATAATCACAAAAGAAACAGTTCAGGCAAAAGACAAGGATATTAAAACCAAAAAAAGAGGTTACTACAAATCCTCGGCAAAAAAAAAGATTACAAAAATACTGCCTTTTTCAAGTAAACTTTCAGTATCCGAACCATCACCGGAACATCAAGGACAATATTCCAGAACTCAACTGGGATTCTAAACGCACAATTAACTGAGCATAGGACTGAAGAACATCACGAAGAGCGGGTGGGTACAAATACATTTTGAGCCTTTATCCTTTGTTTCTTGAATCGTGAACCAGGACACGTTATAACCCTTAAAAGTCCTAGCTGAAACATGGGTTAGTTCGAAAGCATATTGTTACAAAAGGTATCCTGACTCCTGTAGGACTTGCTGTAAATCCTAAGTTGACATCCCATTTTACAAAATTTACTTGTTTTACTGAAAAACGTATTTTCAAAAATTTCAAGACAGACATAAGCTTTGCATTCTTAAAATATTATTGTTTGCATATGACTATTTGTTCAATAGCATAGAGATTCGCATGACGAATATCTAGTGAACAAAAAAAACCTTCTCAATAAAAAGGATCACCTCAAGTGGAAAAACACTTCCAACCAAGGGGCACGGCATGACCATTATCCATCATCTAGGGCAGTCAAGTCAAGATTCAAGGAATATCTCAAAGATGCCAAATAGCCAGGGGCAGATCTCCATCTGAATCACTTGGGACATTGAGCATGAATTCCAGCAACGAATCTTGTACAATCAAACAAACATCTTCTGGTAGTGTGGCAATACTTACTACTATGGACAATGACAATTCTCCGTACCCGGTGAACGTGGACATAGTCGGAAAATACTACGCATGAACAAAGACCCGCTAGGTTGACATACCTAGGCAAAAATAAGGGTATCCCGGCGAACCAAAAGGGTTCGGGAAAAAGTTAGGGATATACATATGAAAAATATGTACACCCGGCAAGTCGAAAACCTGAAAAGGCAGCTTGGGCAAAAAAGGGTATCCCGGTGGACTAAAAATCTGAAAAGACAGTCCAGGCAAAAATTAGGGATTAAAGCGTACGACTATGTCTCGTCAACTTGTAACTTGCCCATCAGTAGAAGATTTATCATTTCGATCGGCAGTTACCAAGAACCTCATAAGTTGGGATTACACTCAATCCACAAGGCCTCCGCAGGGACTTTCTCCAGCAGGTACAGGGGCAGAAAAGTCTTTATACAAAGTCATTGTCATATCCTCAGCATGCGTCCCAGTAACATCTACACTCCCCACAGAGTAGAGGCAACCAATGTTTTGATCGCTGCTTCCCCAAACATGAGTTAATTTCCCCAGCCAAGCTCTTTCGGAGAGTCGACGTCTATATTCCCCATCCCAATTTTGTAATTGCAAGCGGTTCATATAGTTTTTTCCCGAGCAGAGTTTATTTCTATGAATACGAAAGCTCATCCCCAACAAAGCTATTCTCCCGCAGAGTTATTCTTAAACAGAGTCTCTCCCCCGACAGAGTAGCTGTAAATAAGGAGCAAAGCTCCACCATAGTCATCTCCGGTTCGCCATCTCCAACGGAAGTAGAAGAACCACTTTTTCTACTATGATCAGGAATGTAATTTCCAGTACTCTCCAGCAATAGTCATGGATTTATTCTCCCCAACTCGGACGTGCCACAATAGCATTTCATGTTCATATATCATGACGTGCGCATACATATTGCATACAATATAATCTCATTTATTTTGAGAACGTCATAATACAATGCATTTCATGCATCATATACGATTAATCATGTACCTTTTCAGGAAAGATGGTTATCATCAACAACTTCCAGAAAGTTCAAGATTAGCTCCTGAAACTAAACAAAATAATTATCTACGCAACCAAATGCAGCTTTACACGGGTTCGTCACGAAGCAATCTTACACGGGTTTCTCCTAAATGCAACTTCACACAGGTTTATCCTGAAAAATCTTACCCGGGTCCTTTCTCATATATTTCCGAATGAATTTTTACACGAACTTATCCCAAGGTGACCTTACCCAGGTTCCTTCTGAAGTTTTACACGAACTCATCCCAAAGTAACCTTACCCAGGTTCCTTCTGAAGTTTTACACGAACTCATCCCAAAGTAACCTTACCTAGGTTCCTTCTGAAGTTTTACACGAACTTATCACAAAGTAACCTTACCCAGGTTCCTCTTGAAGTTTTACACAGACTTATCCCAAGATGACCTTAATCAGGTTCCTTCTGAATTTTTACACGGACTTATCCCGAAGTAACCTTACCCAGGTTCCTTCTGAAGTTTTATACAAACTTATCACAAAGTAACCTTACCCAGGTTTCCCTAAAGGACTACACAGACTCATCACGAGCAACCTTACCCAAGTTCCTTCTGAAGTTTCACTCAGACTTATCCCAAAGCAACCTTACCCAGGTTCCTTCTTAGTTTAGATGCAGTTTTACCCAAACTCCTCACAAAGCAACCTTGCCCAGGTTCCTTCTCAGTTCAGATGCAATTTTACCCAAACTCCTCACAAAGAAACCTTACCCAGGTTCCTTCTCAGTTAAGTTACAGTTTTACCCAAACTCCTCATAAAGCAACCTTACCTAGGTTCCTTCTCACAGTCCTACTATCCAGGCTTTCATATCGAAGTAACCCTACTATCTAGGTTCCTTCTCTTTTTTAGATCTCTTCCATCTCCGATATCTTCGATTGAGTCTGCTTTGTTAGGTCTCTTTTATCTTTGGTGTTTTCGATCGAAATCACTGTGTTAGATTTCTTCCTTCTCCAACATTTTTGATTGAGTCCGCTTTGTTAGGTCTCTTTCTTGATTGATATCTCCGTTAGAGTTTGTTGTAGTTAACCTCTTTCTTGAGTATATGATCTTATTCTTGTATGTCTAAACCTGACCTGACGTCCAATAGATTCTACTCCCTAATAACTGTAGCGGTACAAATGTTGAGACTAAGCCATTGGATGGACTTGACTCACACAAATCAAATAAGAATCTCCACCATGCTTTATTATTTCCAGAGGTATGGGAAAAGAGAGAATAAACCCAAAAAGAAGGGGAGAGAATCTAGGTACGGGGGTTGGTTATGCAAAGGGAAGGTATTAACACCCTAAACATCTATGGTACTCCGCAAGAACCTCTTTGAAAATTTGTATATTTTGGCTATAAAAGGTGTATACAAAACTAGATGGTGCAGATGAGAAAATAATTATTTTTTTAAAATTTTGCACCCGCCGCGGTTGCAAACCTTTAGTTCCTACATACCACCTTCCATGAAATAGGGGATCAAGGTACTTGTAGTTCACCTAGAAATTTTTTAAAACATATGTGTGTTGGTTAATTTTAAGAAAAAAAACATCATTGTCATATCCGAGTGGAAAACATACTTACTACCCACAATTATGAGAAAGGAGAATTTGCATCATCTCAAAGTGGAGTATATAGCTTGTATTTTAAAATCAACAAAGCCTCACTCAACACCCAAGTGGAAAATATCTCACTTTTCTATATATCGTAGAAGTATAGTAGTTCGCATCACTACAAGAATTGACAAGAGTCTAATATTTTGAGAAAAAGTTTTAAAGTAAAAAGCCAAAGTGACAAAATGGTTTGAATGAGTTTGATTGACTTTTAGTCTTCTGACAAAGAAATGTCAAAGTATGATTAAGTTGGTTAAAGTTTGATTAAGAAAAGATTTTTTTAAAATGCATGGACCTAAGTCCAAGTTTATTATGAAAGCGGTTCAAGTTAGAAAACAAGAAGAGTTTTGAAAAGGAGGGAGAAGATTTTTTAAATTAAAGAATATGGGAGAAGATGAAGGAACTATCCTAAAGCATTTAGTAAAAGCTAAGAAAAAGAACCATCTAACCAACAAGAAGCCAACACTTGACATAAAGAATTCAATGTGGAATTCTCATCCTTTGGATTGAAACCAAGCGAGCAAATATACTAAACCTCTCAAGAATACCAAGCTTTAAATGCATTAAGTCTTCACAAAAATTAGGCAGAGTAACAGTTGTAAACAGAGGAGTTCTCAATCATAGACAAAACATATAATCAGAATAATATGCACACAAAGAAAATAAATCTAATGTCTTGGAGTAAACCCCAAGAACTTCAGACAAAATAACAATAAAATCATAAGGTCCCAAGGGTAGCAGGGCTTCTCATCCTAAGTCCAAGAGGTCCACAACTCGATAATGCCAAGGATATTAACCAAATAGTCTAAGTAACCTTAAAGTTTTTTAATGTTCAAGTTGTTTATTAGGTGTCTTCAAAAATAAAAGAAAGCTCAAGTGAGAAAAATAAAAAGGACATAAAGATAAATGCTCAAATGAGAAAAGATAAAATGACATAAAGATAAATGCTCAAGTGAGCAAAGATGAAAATAGCATTGTGATATGGTTAGAGAAATGACTTGGTGCGTTTTACATTTTATCACAAATGTTGCGGTTAGATAGAGTCGCCACCGACTTTTCTTTTATCCAAAAGGAAAGGCTGAAAAGAACAGGAAAGACCTTTGAGATTATTTCTTGAGTTCGGGGGGTAGATTATGAAAAGGGAAGGTGTTAGCACCCTTTTCATCCATAGTTATATATGGGCTCTTAGTTGCTTGCTAGATCACTTACTTTTGTTTGAAAATGTGCTTTGTGTGGTTTTTGAAAGTATTTTGAAAAGGCATCATCGTTTAGGAAAACTTTGTAATAGTTCTCGTTCGTAAGAACGTATACAAAGTGTTGATCTTTTGAAAACGTTTCAAGTTTGGAAAGTGTTTTGAAAGTGTTTTTTGAAAGTGTTGGTATTTATTTTAAAAATAAGCAAGAGTGTATGATTTGAAATTAAGCAAGCAACTAGGAACAATCTACCAACTCAAAAGTCTTAGTTCATTTCTTCCTTTCCTTTGATATTGCTATCTTACCATTGATTTGGTAAGAAGCCTTATTTTTGGATGTAAAGGGACGAGCATGGGTCATCGTATATCCATGATAGAAATGTTGTGAAATATCTTAGCAATTCTCTTTGAGGGACTAAGATCATTTTGAAAGGCAACTTTGATAGCGTCATCGAGGGACTATGATCTTGTATTTTTTTATTGCTTTTTGCTAAGATATCCCATATGCATAACATGACCATTTTATAAGGCAATAAAGTGGAATTACCCTAAGGGTGCAAGTGTGTAAGTGTGTTGATTTACATGTATCTGTTTTGTCTTGAATTAGGGTTTGCTAACTTGTTGATTTTAATCTTTCCATACAAACCCTAATTACTAGCATTTATATAAAGCAATATATTGCGGAAAGTAAAAATACTAAGCTATTACATCATTAGGGGGGTGTACAAATTTACAAAATGGGGATTTGCAAGAAAATTAAATCTAATTAACTATTACAACCATATTAGATAAATGTACAAGAATTGAATAAAAATGCAAAAATGGAAAAAGAAATGATTTTTGTTTGGATTTTTATGAAAGGTTTTAATCTTGACCTAATTAAGAAAATGATTAATTAAAAAAAATCAAACAAAACTAAAACCTAAATTAATTAACAAAGAATAATAAGTTAAAAAAAATGATTTTTTAGGGTTTTTTATGAAAAGGTTTTAAATTAAAAATAAATATGAAAATTAATTAATCTAAAATAAACCTAAGTTCTAAATTGATCTTAATTAAGATAAGAAAATAATATAATAATTAATCCTAAGTCTAAATATTAATTATTAAAAAAAGGTTAAATTTATTAAGAAAATATTTTTTAGTCTTTTTGTTTTTTTACAAAGAAAAATAAATAAATGTAAAAATAATAATAATAATAATAATAATAATAATAATAATAATAATAATAATAATAATAATAATAATAATAATAATATTTTTTGGATTTTTATTAATAAAAATAATAATGATAATCATAATAATAATAATAAAAATAATAAAAGTAATATGAAAAAAAATAAAATAAAGAAAAAGAAAAAGAAATAATAAAAAGGGCCAGGGGTGTAAACATAGTCAGGGTGTTTGAAAATAAAAAAAATGGAAAAGCCCAACTGTTGGAGGCCCAACGCCTGCTTCAAACAAAAAAGGGGAAAGAAAATGTGAACAATAGGCAAAAGGCTACCACTAGGGCTCGAACCCAGGTCCCTCAGGTTACAGGCGCGCTCTTTAACCACTGGGATGGTGATACATCCGTTAACTTAAACAAAACAACAAATATATTATATAAGTCTTTCCCTGACTGTACTTCATCTTCAACCTCCAGCTAAAGGATCTGTAACTTATTCATTTCTCATCCATTCATAAAACTTCTAATATCAAACTTGTTAGAAATTTCCTCACGGTTCTGAATATGTAAATAACTTAATATAATTCTCAAAGATGAGCATGAATTTCTAACAGTACCAATTTTGACCTAAATATTTTAAGAGGTTCAAACTCAAAATTCTCCCTACTAAAGCAACATAAATGAAATCTATGGACATGTATAGTTTCAGGGCAATGATGTCTACATTTTATCTTCACAAATGCAAGCCTAACAATGTCTAAATAATGAGATAGAAGTTCAAGAAAAATACCTAAAAACTGGAAATTGTTAAATGAATTTGAGCTTGTTTCAAGTGATGGTGATGATCAGGTTAGCTTCCTTGAACCTCTAGGAAGCTAATGCAATAACTGGCTTGAACTGAGAGTGGCTGGAATGGTATAGAGAAGTCCAACTACAATGCTCTGTTTTTGGCTGGAAGTTGATGAAGATGATGTTACAGTCTGCAAACAGGGACATGGATAATTGGTATTTGATGTGAGGAAGCTTTTGAAACTAAAAGGCCAAGAAATGCACGAGTGGTTTTGAAGATTCAAGTTCAAAGTCAGAAATGACACAAAAATGGAGGTTTTGTGCAATATGAGTTTTTAGGGAGCTTAGGAGTGTTCTCAATCATGTGTTAGCTTGCAAATAACTTGTATAGCTATATGAAAGAGGTTAGAGCACTTGAGTTGGTCAGAAGTGTGAGATATAGAGTTATGGCTATGTTACTTGATTTTTGAAGAAAAGTGAAAACATGGTTTTAAGGCATAGTACAAGCATGGCCTGAGTTTATGGGAGGCTCTATACATGTTACTTTTGCCTTTGAAATTGCTTCTGATCATAAAGAAACAAGTTATGAGCTCTATGCATTGACTTTGTGATTAAAGTCACTTTTCCAAAATGGAAATGTGAACTTTGTTCCATTAATGGAATAATCACTTGGACAATGACTCAAACACTTGGATCATAGCTCAAATAGTTGTTTAATCTTATGATTATGGATAGATTTAGAGGTTAGAAGCCTGCAAAGTAAGATTTATGCAGCATGGGCTGGGATTTGAATTCTTGTTCATCATGGAAATAACCTATAATTTAAGAATGAATGTCCAACTTCTTGTCTTCGATTCTCTTTGCTCAAACATGATCTCAATGAGTTCTCGGACATTTTGGAAAGCTTGTAACATCCTATACAACCTCTATGTTGGACATTTTTGAAAATTCCTCTTGGAACTATGTGAAAAATTGCCATGAAGTTAGGTCAAAATCCTGCCTAAACTAGGGAAAAATTTCACTAAGTTTCCAAGTTTCATGAACATGTATTCACAAAATCATAACTTGAAATCCATGAATTTATAGGAGAATTTATGTTCTACAATGTTTTAGATATCATTGAGATCTAAAACTTTCATGTTGGAAGTTTCCTTTGAATCGTCTTGCATCATGGTTAAAAATTGGCTCAAAGTTGTGAAAAAATATGAAGTTTCCAACACTTAGAAAAATTTCTAAGTTTAGAAAATTTGACTTTTCAAAATGAAATCTTGACTTTTTGATTTCTTTATGAACAAGTTTCAAATTTTGGCATGTTTTTGATGAATTGTGATCTTTGACACTTGATTTTGACCAAAAAGTCAAAGTTTGACTTTTCAATGCACAATTGACTTTTGATCAGTTGACTGAAAATTCATTTGTCAACCCATTGATCTTGGGCCATGTTTTGAGCCATGCCATTAGGTCAAAATTATGCATTTGAACCTTTGAGATTTTAACTTAAACCAATCAACCCTTTTCTAGGTCAAAAATCAGAAATTACCTCTTCTCAGTCAAAACCCTAATTTTGACCATTTTGCCCTATTGATGGTCTGATCAGATTTCTTGAGGAATTGTGATACAAACTTGATAAAATGACATATATAGGTTCATGGTATTGATATGGATAAAAAATTATGAATTTTGACTGCAAATTGACCACAGTTGACTTTTTCCCCAAAACAATTGATTTTAGGTCAATTGATCAATTGACTGAGCAAAAATGTGATCCAAGACTTGAAACTTGGCATGAGAAATCTTGAGGGTCCAAAATGATCCATGAAAGTCATATGAGGTATTAAAAGTTCAATTGTCCTTGTGCAATCTCAAACCCTAATTTTCAGTCATCAGTGCTTAAGGAGGTGTCTTGAGTTGATCAAACCTAGTGCAGTCTTGAATCAAAGGAGATATTGTGAGAGATTACTTGATAAATGAGAGGGAAAATTTTGGGGTACAACAGCTGCCCCTGTTCAATCTTCTTAAACCTGAAGAGTTAGATTGGCGGATCCGCCATTCGTGACTTGAAGGTGAAAGATGATTGAACACTAGAGTGCCCAGAAATTTGCACTCGAAGATGGATTGTGAATGGGCTTATAGATGCCATTTATAGGAATGTTGGTAAACATTGGAAGAAGTATCAACATAAATTTCTTTTTGATTTAAACTAAAACTTGATGTTTTACCAGTGAGAAAAAGAGTTAGTAAAATGCAGATGTATGCATGATGTTCACCAGATGTGTTATTATTCTAAATGCATTTTGTATGTACATGCTATGATGTATGAATGCGAGATGTATGTTTTTGTCTGGGAAAATAAATCCCTGACTGTTGTTGAGGAAGTTCTGGGGGGGTTGAATCCCTGATTGCCGTTGGGGATGAAGAATATACATATCTTCAAACTTTGTTGAAAAGATACGCTGGGGAATATCTCTTGAATGTCAGCTGTTATCTGGTCGGATCCAGGATTCACAATTTGCTGAGGATGAAGTAGTCAACTACTATCTGGTCGGATCCAGGCTTCACGGTAACTTATTGGGGAAGAACAAATTAACTATTATCTGGTCGGATTCCAGGCTTTGCAAAAAATTTCTTGGAATTGAACTGTTATCTGGTCAGGTCCAGGCTTTATAACAACTTGATGGGGATAAGGAAGTTAACTGTTATCTGGTCGGATCTAGGCTTTACAGTAACTGGTAAGATGAAGTTAAACTGATATCTGGTCGGGTCCAAGTTTCCTAGTAAATTGAAGTGGTAACTACTATCTGGTCGGGTCCAGGCTTCATGGTTTTGGAAAAGTTACTATTTATCTGGTCGGGTCCAGGCTTCATAGTGTCTCTTTGGGGATCGTAGTTAGTTGTTATCTGGTCGGGGTCCAGGTTTCACAATAAACTGCTTGGAGATTTAACTGTTATCTGGTCAAATTCCAGGTTTCACAACAAATTTCTGAAGGGAATTGCTATCTGGTCGGATCCAGACTTCACAATAAACTTGTTGGGGGTAAAGGAAAACTCTACTGGGGAAAAGAAGTCAAACCTTGGCCTAGTTGCGTCCAGGTTCTTCTATATCTTGAAGAGTTAAACTATTATCTGGCCGGGTCCAGGTTTTATAGTATCTTGCAAAGTTAACTATTATCTGGTCGGATCCAGTCTTCATAGTTAGTTGAAAGGTTACACTATTATCTGGTTGGTTCCAGGATTCTATAGTGACTTAAGAAGTTGACTACTATCTGATCAGGTCCAGGATTCATAGTAGTTTGAAAATTTTACTAATATCTGGTCGGGTCCAGGCTTCATAGTATCTTTTGGAGATAGTAAAGGTTTTGTTGACGGCTTTACCGGGGATCAGGGGTTGTGGCCCTATGATTTGTAATAATCTGAAAGACAAACTCAAGTTGGAGAGTGTTAGACTCAGTCGGGGAGGACAGACTCAGCTTGGGGAGGATATACTCAATTTGAGGAGGATATACTCAGTTGGGGGTAACAGGCTCAGTTGGAGAAGATAGACTAAAGCTAGGGAATTTTGTACTCGGTTGGGGAGTTATGCTACTCGTTGTTTGTTGGGGAAATAAACCCTGTTGGGGAAATAAACCCAGTTGATAAACTACTGAAGAGGTGAGTTCTTTTTAGGAAGAGATCCACAAGGCTTCTACTTGTAAGATTCAACTTAGCTGGGGAAAGAGTTGCCAAGAGATTGGGACTCTGGTTGGAGATTATCCTATGCAAAGAGAGCTTTGTGGGTAACTTTGTTGAGGAGGATGTTAATAACTTTGTGGGGATATTCCATATACATTAAAGATATGTTTATTACTGCTTAGGTCATATGTGCCAAACAATTTTAATTATGTTCACATGCATATGTTTGTTCAATTTTAGTCATTGGACAAAGACAGAAAGTTTGCACTTCAAAGTATATTTGTATTGATATTTTGCCTGTGAATAGGAATTTTTGTACAAAGAGACGGAGATCCTAGTAAGAGGAAATCGTCGAAAGGAAAAAAAAATTGAAAAAAAAATAAATAGCCATGTGAAACGATCTCATTGCCTTCTAACTCTACTATTTCCCCCAATGTCTTCGAATGCCTTTTGCCATTGATAGAAGTTGATTGGATTGATCTTGGGCCGTTTGAACTCGTACCTTGGTGATAAAGTTGACTGTGGTGATTCCACGGGACATAGTCATACACTTTAAATCCTTAACTTTTTCCTGGACCTCCCTTTCAGGTTTTCATCCCACCAGGATACCCATTTTTTGCCCAAGTCGCCCTTTCTAGTTTTCAACTTGCCAGGTGTACAATCTTTTGCATATATCCCTAATTTTTTCCCAAACCTTTTGGTTTGCCGGGATGCCCTTATTTTGCCTAGGTGTGTCAACCTAGAAGGTCTCTTATGCATAGTATTTTTTTAACTATGTCTGCGTTTATGGCATGTGAGAAGTCTTTACCATCCATGGTAGTCAGCATCATGGCACCGCTAGAGAAAACTCTCTTGACAACAAATGGCCCTTCGTAGGTGGATGTCCATTTGCCTCTGGGGTCGCCTTGTGGAAGAATGATGCGCTTTATCACCAAGTCGCCGGCTTGATATACTTGTGGCTTTATCTTTTTATTGAAAGCCTTGATCATACGTTTTTGGTACATTTGACCATGACAAACAACAATCAATCGTTTTTAGTCAAGCAAGTTTAGCTGATCCAATCTTGTCTGAATCCACTCGTCTTCGCCTAAGCCTGCCTCATTCATAATCCTCAGCGAGGGAATATGAACTTCCACTGGTAGAACAAATTCCATGCCATAGACTAGAGAAAAGGGAGTTGCCCCAATTGATGTTCTAGTTGAAGTGTGTTAGCCGTGGAGAGCAAACGATAACATCTCATGCCAATCCTTATAGGTTACTACCATTTTCTGCACAATCTTCTTGATATTTTTTTTGGCTGCTTCAACTGCACCATTCATTTTAGGTCTATAAGGTGAAGAATTGTGATGCTTGATCTTAAACTAAGTACAAAGCTCAGTAATCATAGCATTGTTGAGGTTAGTCCCATTGTCGGTGATGATCCTTTCGGGGATACCATAGTGGAAGATGAGGTTGTGTTTGATGAATCTGGCTACCACATTCTTGGTGACTGAGGCAAAAGAGGCGGCTTCGACCCACTTGGTGAAATAATCAATAGCGACCAAAATGAAACTATGTCCATTGGAAGCGGCTAGCTTAACTTCTCCAATCATATAAAGCCCCACATTGCAAATGGCCACGGAGCGGTCATGACGTTCAGAGGGATATGAGGCACATGGACCTTGTCAGCATAAATTTGGCATTTGTGACAAGTTCTTGAATGTTGATGGCAATCAACTTCCATTATTGACCAATAGTAGCCAGCTCTTAAGATTTTCTTGGCCATCGTATGTCCGATTGAGTGAGTCCCAAAGAGACACTCGTGCATATCTTCCATAATTTCCTATGACTCATTCTTGTCCATGCAACATAGTAGAGTGGAGTCATGATTGCGTTTGTACAATATTCCGTTACTTAAGAAGAAGTTGGCTGAAAATCTTCGTAAGAACTTTCTGTCATTGATGGATGCTCCCTCTAGATACTCTTGCGCCCCGAGATATCTCATCACCTCATGGTACCATGGCTTTTCCGTGTCAGTGTCAAGCTCGCAGCAATGTGCATGTTCGTCAAATCTCTCAATTATAATCATAGGGGCTTCGTTATCCCATCTGACCTTGAACATTGAGGACATGGTTGCCAAAGCGTCAGCCAACAGATTTTCTTCCCTAGGGAAGTGCTCAAAGGTGATCTCTTCGAAGTAGGGAATTAGGGATAGCACAAGTTCCTTGTAAGGGATGATATTAAGATGCTTAGTGTCTCAATATCCTTTTACTTGGCTGATCACTAGAGCAGAATCCCCAAACATATTCAAATGTTTGATCCTAAAGTCAATGGCAGCTTTCAAACCCAAGATGCATGCTTCGTACTCGACCATATCGTTCGTGCAATCGAAGCATAGTATGACAGTGAATGGAGTGTGGAAACCTTCAGGAGAGATGATCACATCACCAATTCCATTACCCAAGGCGTTGGAAGCCCCATCGAAGACCATGGTCCATCAGGATCCTTGTTCAGGTCCGTCATACGGTGCAGGTTTCGTGCAATCGGTTACCAGCATGATGTTCTCATCAGGGAATTCGAAGTTCATAGAATGATGATCATCCACATCTTGATGAGCCAAATGATCTTCTAGTACGCTTCCTTTGATGGCCTTTTGAGTCGTGTATTAAATGTCGTACTCAGTGAAGATCATTTGCCATCTGGCTATCCATCCGGAAAGGGCAGGTTTCTCGAAAATGTACTTGATTGGGTCCATTTTAGAAATCAACAGAGTGATATAAGTCAACATATACTGTCTTAGCCGGCAAGCAGCCCATGCCAGAGTGCAGTAAGTTTTCTCGCGCAGTGAATATCTAATTTCACAGTCGATAAACTTTTTGCTCAGGTAATAAATAACATGCTCTTTTTCGGCCAGACTCGTCATGTTGGCCCAAAACACACCCCATAGAGTTCTCTAGTACTGTCAAGTACATGATCAAGGGTCTTCCTTCAACTGGAGGTATGAGAATAGGAGGTTCTTTTAGATATTCTTTGATTTTGTCGAAGACAACTTGGCATTCATCATTCCACCTGACTACCTGATCTTTCTTTAAGAGTTTGAAGATTGTCTTACAAGTAGCAGTCAAGTGTGATATGAAGCGAGCAATGTAATTGAGACGCCCCAAGAATCCTCTAACTTCCTTTTCTGAATGAGGGACTGGAATTTCTTGGATAGCCTTCACCTTGGCAGGATCAACTTCAATGCCTTTATTACTGACAACAAAACCTAGAAGCTTTCCAGATCGTACTCCAAATGTGTATTTGTTAGGGTTTAACCTCAACTTGTACTTTCTCATTCTTTTAAATAGTTTGTGCAGGTGATCGAGATGTTACTCTTCAGTTTGTGATCTGGCAATCATATCATTCACATATACCTATATCTCATGATGAATCATGTCATGAAAAAAATCTACCATAGCCCTTTGATATGTTTCCCCTGCATTTTTCAATCCGAATGGCATGACCTTGTAGGAAAAGGTGCCCCACTGCGTGATGAAAGTTGTCTTCTCCATGTCTTCAGGAGCCATCCTTATCTGATTATAACCTGAGAAGCCATCCATGAATGATAAGACTTTATGTTGAGCAGTATTATCGGCCAAGACGTCAATGTGTGGTAGAGGGAAGTCATCCTTGGGGCTTGCCCTATTCAGATCCCTATAGTCTACGCACATGCATAATTTTCCGTCTTTCTTTGGCACTGGAACCACATTGGCAACCCATTGGGGATAGGATGTCACAGCTAGGAACCCTGCATCAAATTGTTTCATCACTTCAGCTTTGATCTTTTCAGACATATCAGGCCTCATGCGATGAACCTTTTGTTTGACGGGAGGACAATCTTCTTTTGTTGGCAGACGATGAACTACGATGTCGGTATCCAACCCAGGCATATCTTTATAAGACCAAGCAAATACTTCAATATAATCATGTAACATCTGAACCAACCTGCTCTTTGATTTCCTTCTTATCTGACTCAGTACCCAGATTGATGACTTCAACTGACTCTTCATGCGACTGAATAGCTTTTTCCTCTTGTAATAGAAGTCTGGCTAATTCTCCCAGTATTTCACAATATTCCTCGCCTTCGTCTTCGACTTGGTTGATTGGACATTCGAAGTCATAGTCGACAATAGTAAAGTCATTGGCGATAGGATCCAGAGTGGATGAGGACCTGCAAGAATGTGTATGTGTGCATGTAAGATACATGGCTATTTTTTTGAAAATGGTATTTGAAAGAAAAGAAAGACAATGAACACAAATATTTGAATTCAAAAGAGTCCAATGTACTGAATGATCATATGATTAGATGAACATAAATAAAACCCTTGACAAATGGACCAAAGTTCCCCGATGTTGTACCCCAATTTTTGCCCCTTAGATTCCTCTATCATATCATATCAACTCGATCATAACAAGATCACATTAGGGTTGGTTCTTCCTCTTTTTCTATCTCCTATCTTTAAGTTTGCTCTTGAGGAATCTCCAAGCACCTTACTTGTGTATTTTGTATATGTGTTGTTGACTAACTTCTAATCAAAATACAAAAAATTATTTGTCTTTGTCTTTGTATATTTTTATTTTGTAGGTACCAAGTCGAAGCATCTGACAAATAAGGATTTCTAGTATTATTTTCCTAAAATCTCTATTTGCAAAGGAAAAATTAACAAAAATTCATTTTTTCACTGATGCAGTCGATTGCTCTTAGAGTGTAATCGATTGCACATAGTGTATTTTGCGCCATTTTTGAAAAAAATACACTGTGCAAATTTATTTGCACTATAGTGCAATCGATTGCACAACGTGAAAATTTGAAAAAAAATCAGCAATTTTAAACTTGTCAATTTTTGGCTCCAATTTTTCTTCATTTTTGAAAGATATACCATTAATTCAAATTTTAGTGCCAACCTTTCATTTTTAAGAAGAATTATCATTAATTCAAATTTTGGCTCTAATATTTGAAAGAATTATCATTAATTCAAACTTTGGCTCCAAAAATCAATTACCAAATTACCACTAATCCCAATACTAAAACTCTATAAATAGAGCCCTCATTTCATTCAAATTTCAAGCTTTTGATAGCCAAATCCACCTTTCTAAAAAATCTCTCAATTCTCTCCATCTACCAAATTCACTCAAAGCTCCATTTTAAAAAAGTTACTAAGCTTTGCATTGAAGCTTACTAATCTTTGAGCTAAACCTTCATCCAAACACTTTTTCTTTATCAATTCTCTACATCTAAGCTTGGGAAATTGATTCTTGTCGTTGAATTGAAGCAAATTCTTGAAGTTGTTTTGATAATTTTTTAGATCTACCTTTGGTAAGTTGGATAATTCATCTTTCACAATGTGATCTCTTGTTGATATTTGGGTTTGATTCATTAAGCATTATTTTGTGATTCTAATGGTGTTATTTTCTCATAATTTGATGGAATTTTCATGCTCAATTGGATCCATGATCATAAGGTATTTTATGGAAAGTTTAAACAAGAATTTGGCCTTTTAAAATGTTGTTTTGTTGTCTGTAACAGCGTGCAATCGATTGTAGTAACAGTGCAATCGATTGCACAGAAGCAATTTCGCGCAGATTTTTGAAAATTGTACTGTGTAAATCGATTTACACTTTAGTGCAATCGATTTAAACAAACATAATGCATTTTTTACCGTGTTTTGGGGCTGTTTTGATCCATAAATGTTTTTCTGCTCACTCCTTTTGATTGTTGGTTTGGATTGCAATTTTAAATGTCCAATTTCTCTTTAAACTCAATGGACTTTGTGATGTAGATGAAGTTGGATAAATGTTCATCAATTCAAATCTACCAAAGAGTGAATTATTTAATTCATTTTTGGTGCTTTGGATTAATGATACGTTTAGTGCTTTAATCCATTTAGAGGAGTAATTAAATTTAAAGATGAAAGAAATTTAAAGTAGTGATCCAAATTAGCTTATCATTCCCCTCCCTCTTCATCTTATCCCTTTTTTTAATTGTGCTACATGTTAAGGGATGGTGATCTCTATATCATTTATCCAAACATGAAGTACATAGATTGTTATTGACCGGCCTCAAAATAGGTGCGACTTCTACATAAGTCCACTTACGATTGCTTAACATAGTGCTAAAGTTTGTCCCAATTCGGATAAATGATCATTCGTGTCCCAAACCTATGTTTGCAAGCCCAAGTATGTTAATTTGATCTCTTTGATCCAATAACCTTGAGATTCATTGTGTGGAGGCTTTGGTTCTATCAATCCTCTAATGGATCTTCATCAATTTTGGTCAACGCGGATCACTTAAATATTGATGATCATTAAATGTTACCTTTTGAGGATTCCAAAATGGATGATATACTTGACAAAAAGCAAATGCAACTTGTTGTGTGGAGGCTTTGGTTCTACCAATCCTCTAATGAGTTCCAAATACAAGTTTCAACATGGTCACCCAACTAACCACTAATTTCTAACAATTGACTTAATTTTATACTTTTATTTTATGCTCTTTACTTTATGTACCATATACTTTTTGCATTTACATTTCATGCTATTTTCATCTTTGCTCACTTGAGCATTTACTTTTATGTCATTTTTATTTTGCTCACTTGAGCTTTTCTTTTCCTTTTGAAGACACCTAATAATCAACATGAACCATAAAAAACTTTAATTATACTTGGACTATTTGTTTACTATCCTTGGCGTTATGGAGTATTAGACTTCTTGGACTTAGGATTAGAGACCTTGGCCTATATTTGAGACCTTGTGACCTTAATTCATATTTTGTCTGGAGTTCTTAAGGTTTACCTCAAGACATAGGGCTATTTATTTGTTTTGTGTGCAGGGTATTATGATTACATACTTTGTTTGTAATATGAAATTCACCCGTATACAGCCGTTACTCTGTCCAATTTTTGCGAAGACTTAATACACTTGAAGTTTGGTTCTCTCAAGAGGTCTAGTATCTTTGCCTTCTTAGTTTCAATCCGAATAATGGGAATTCTATATTGACTCATAATGTCAAGTATTGGCTTCTTGTTGGTTAGACGGTTCTTATCCCTAGCTTTTACCTTATGCTTTAGGATAGTCTCTTCATCTCCTCCCATCTTCTTTAATTTCAAAAATCTTCTCCCTCCTTTTGAAAACTCTTCTTGTTTTGAAACTTGAACCATTTTCATAATAAACTTGGACTTAGGTCCATGCATTTTCAAAACATTTTCATGAATAAATTTAAATCAACTTAATAATATCTTGACATTTTTTCTGAGAAGACTAAAAGTCAATCAATCTCATTTCAAACCATTTTGCCACTTTGGCTTTTTACTTTAAAAAAACTTTTCTCAAAAGATTAGACTCTTGTCAATCCTTGTAGTGATGCAAACAACTATACTTCTACAATATGTAGTGAAGAGAGATATTTTCCACTTGGGTGTTGAGTGAGGCATTGTTGATTTTAAAATCCAAGCCATATCCTCCACTTTGAGATGATGCAAATTCTCCTTTCTCATGATTATGGGTAGTAAGTATGTTTTCCACACGGACAATGACGATGATGTCTTATCTCATAAAATTAACCAACACACTTGTGTTTTAAATTTTCAAAGAGGAACTACGTGTACCCTGATCCCCTATTGCACGGAAGGTGGTACATAGGCACTAAAGGTTCACAACCGCGGTGGGTGCAAAAACCATTAAAAAATATATATTTCTTTTCTCACCTCCACCATCTATTTTACATACAACATTTTATAGCCAAAATATACAGATTTTTCAAAGAGGTTCCCGCGGAGTACCGTAGATTTTAGGGTGCTAATACCTTCCCTTTGCATAACCAACCCCCTTACCTTGAATCTTTCCCCCTATTTTTGGGTTATTCGCTCTTTTCCCATTCCTTTGGAAACAATAAAGCGCGGTGGCGATTTTTATTTTGATTTGTATAAAGTCTAGTCAATCCAATGGCTTAGTCTTAAACATTTCTACCGCTACAGAAAAAAATGGCGACTTCACTGGGGAAAGATTGACCTCTTGCTGGTCCATTCCTAAGTGGGTTAAACCTATCTTTGTTATATCTGTATATGTGTTATTGTTGTTTATGTGCTATATGTTATATATATGTTTGTCTGGATTTTCCTGGTTTTTAGGGTGCTTGGTGATTACTCATAAGTCCTATACCTGGACTTGGGCAAACTTTAAGATAGGACGGGCGGTATAGTCATGATAACTTTGAGGGAGTAATCCCAAAAAAGGAGGCAGGAGATCCCCCACTCAGTGGATGCCCCTTTGACTGTAGTGTCGTTTACCGAGTAATCAGGAAGACGTACTGCTTTCAACCTGGGAGCTTGCTGAAACTGAGGACCGTAGAATACCAAAACCATCTTGGCCTTTTAGGTGTAGTGCAGAAGCTATGACGGAGTAATCCGGAAATAGTTGTCACGCGATACTACGCTCGGACGAGTCTTTCTTGAGAATATTACTAATTACCGAGTTAATCGGGAAGTTGGTAATATCTGAAGGAAGGATGTAGACTCTGGGAACCTCTAGAACCTTGTTCGGCAAGTGATAACTTTTAGACCAACACCCTATGGGTAGTACCTTCGACCTCATGGTCGTGACATTGAACCTATGAACCCTATATGTGTGATCTTGTGTGTGATTGCTGCATCCATGCACTCATAAGTACCTTTTGAAGAAACTATATTTTAAGGGATTTAAAGGTTGACCATTTGTAAATATCTCAGGTACTTTTTAACCATGGATTCTGGAAAGAGAAAGACTGGGAAATGCAGTTTCAAGGATCCCAAGATAGATGAGTTGATCAGTCTAATTCCCGAGATTGAGTGTTCTGCAGATTTTCGGAAGAAGTATGGATCCATCATTCCTCTCATGAAGCTGAAGATGAAGGAGGGTATTCTATCGACCTTGATCTAGTTCTATGATATGATGTATCATTGCTTTACATTTCCCGAATATCAGTTGATGCCCACACTGGAGGAGTATTCTTATCTATTGGATTTACCTGTTACCGATCGTGTTCCTTTTACTGGTTTGGAGGGTGAGCCAAAACCACATGAGATTGCTGCTTTGATTCATCTGGGGAAGTCTGAGGTGGAAGCCCATATGACTACTAAAGGAGGGATTAGAGGATTACCAACTCAGTTCTTATTGGAGAAATCTCGTTACTTTGCCAGGATGAAGAGTACAATCGCTTTTGAGGCCATCTTTGCTCTACTTGCTTACGGGTTGTTCTTATTTCCTAATATGGACAAGTTTGTTAACATTAATGCTATCAGGATCTTCATGATTGGAAACCCAGTTCCTACATTACTGGGAGATGCTTATTACTCTATTCATCTTCGAAATTCTTATCATGGAGGGATGATTATCTGTTGCACGCCTCTGTTGTACCGGGTGTTTATCTCTCATATGCCTCAATCTGATGCTTTTTGGGATGTCACGAAGGAACCCCGGTGGGCTCCTAAGATCATGGCACTTACTCACTCGGATATTGATTGGTATCATCGAGCTTACAAGGATATAGAGATTATTCACATTTGTGGCAGTTTCCCCAATGTACCTCTTCTTGGTACAAATGGAGGAATTAACTATAACCCTGTTCTTGCACGGCGATAACTTGGTTATCCGATGAGGGATACATTGAACGGTATTCATTTGAGTAGTTTCTTTATGAAGGAAGGAGAATACCATAGGGAAGCTAGGGAGCAGATTGCGAAGGCCTGGCGTCACATTCATAATAAGAGTAGGAAGGATTTAGGACCTAGGGGTGCTGTGTCTTTGAAGCCATATCTTCAGTGGGTCCGATTGAGAGCCATTCAGTTAAAGATGCCGTATACCTGGGAGACAACCATGTCTAATCTATTTGTGAAGACCACTCCTCCCTTATTAGATGATCTGGAAGAGCTGCAACTTGCTTTGGTTAGGATGCAACAGGAAAGGGATGCTTGGAAGAACAGGTTCCAAACTTTAGAGAGTTCTTATAAAGCAGACTTGAAGGAGAAAGACGACTTGATTGAGATCCTTGAGAGTCGAGCGGTAGAGGCTATGGAGAGGCAAGTGGATTTACTTTCTCCTAAGCCTCAATCAGGTGCTGATTACTCACTTCCTAATTCAGATGATTGGAAGGAGGTTGCCATCAGACACGCGGAAGAAAACCAGAAGTTGAAGGCTCAGATTTCCAGGCTCACGGGAAAGCGCCAACGTATAGAGTGATCTCCATCAGTTCTATTTCTCAGGGTTTCATATTTTATTTTCATCTTGAACTTGGGATCATTGAAACTTGTAATTCATTTTGAAGTTATTATAATAAAAAATTTAGTATTTCAAATGCGTTATTATTTTGATGTTTGCAATATGTCTATAAATCTATAAATCCCTTGAAATATTAAAATAACAAAATAAAATAATCATGTGCATTACATATCATGCATCATATTGCATATATTTCTTGCATTTGTTATGTATATTCAGGTGTCTTACGAAGCTTCTTTACTTCGTTCAGCAAGCTGACTCACCACTACAACACTCGGGCTAATTTCAGAAAGAAGATGGACAACTTAGAACAGGAGAATCACGAGCTGCGCGAGGAAGTTTATGCTTTGAAGGCCGGCATGGCCAATATGACTACTCTGATGGAAGCTTTGGTGGCTGCTAAGAATCAACCACCGAGTATGTAACCTCAACCAACAAGGGTTACTGCTGAAGTTCTGACTGTTCCTGCGTCTGCTACCCCAGCTGTTGTTTAGAATCACATGCCTCAAGGTTATGCAGGGGGAATTCCCGAGAAATTTGCGCCTAAAGGTTTCAATCTTGGTCTTCAAGATACTCCAGTTGTTCAGACTATTGTTACTCCTGCACCTCCTATGGTGAACGTTTCTGCCGCACTGCCTTCAGTGAATATGGTTCCGCTTGTTAATGATGACGTGTGTCGTCCTTTCCCTCCATCGAGTGAAGACTTGGGTCTTTATGATAGAATGGATGATTTTCAAGAGAAGTTTGACAAGATGCAGAGAGAGATGAAGGCCCTCAGGGGAAAAGATCAATTTGGGTAGAATGTGAATGAGCTATGTTTGGTCCCGAATGTTAAGATACCTGCTAAGTTTAAGGTCCCAGAGTTTGAGAAGTACAAGGGCAACACTTTCCCTCGTGCTCATCTGGTGATATACGTGAGGAGAATGTCTACCCATACTGATGATCAACGTCTGCTGATCCATACTTTCAATGACTTGGGAGAAGCATTCATCAAACAATACAAATACAACGTGGACATGGCGCCTGACCGTGATCAACTCAGGGCCATGGTTCAGAAAGACAGGGAATCATTCAAAGAATACACACAAAGATGGCGTGAGGTAGCCTTCCAAGTGATTCCTCCCATGGAAGAGAATGAGATGACTAAGATTTTATTGAAGACCCTGGGTGATTTCTACTACGAGAGGATGGTAGAAAGCGCGCCAAGTGACTTTACTGAAATAGTAGGAATGGGTATCCGCTTAGAAGAGGCTGTGAGAGAGGGCCGTTTAACGAAGAGTGAAGGATTTGGAGGTGTAAAGAAGCCATCTTATGGGTTTACCAAGAAGAAGGAAGGAGATGCAAATGATGTTATACAAGAGAGGAGGGTTAATACTCCTAGAAGGAATTATCAGCGTCATTAGCAAGTCGCCTCAGTTACTCCTGTTGTGAGTGCCGCTCCAACTACCGTTGCTTATCAGAGACTGTCCCAACAGGGGAATCAAGGGTATAATCAGAGAAGGGAGAGTTATGACCCTATTCCCATGAGCTATACAGAGTTACTACCGGCGTTGATTCAGAAGAAGTTGGTTCAGACCCGACCACCTCCTACCGTACCATCACCATTTCCTTTGTATTACAAGGCAGACCAAACATGTGCTTTTCATCAAGGAGCACCAGGGCATAATGTTGAGAATTTTTATCCTTTGAAGATTGAGGTGCAGAAGTTGGTGAAGTCTGGTGTTCTATCTTTCAAGGACGTGGGACCTAATGTGAAAGATAATCCTCTACCCAAGCATGGGGGAGTAAATGTTGTGAATATGGTGGCCAGTTGTCCAGGCGACTTCCAGATTTTTGATATTAATCTAGTTAGAGGAGATTTGGTGAAAATGCATGCATACCTCTGAATTTAGCTACTATACGCATGACCATTCCGGTTGTGCTATTTGTAGTATGGACATACATGGTTGTGATAAGATAAAGGCTGATTTGCAGGAGATGATGAATGAGGGCCTCATCCACATAATCAGGCCTAGGGAAGAGTATGAAGAGGAGGTGAATATGGTTTCTGGATGTCCTGGAGAGTTCAGAATTTTTGATGTGGAGCACATGAATGAAGACCTTGTGCAATTGCATGCCATTGTGGAGGATGAAGCAGAGCCAGAAATGCCAAATTATGTGACGCACGAAGTTAGGGTTCAGAACTGGGTCACCATTGATGTTCTCTCTTACATACATGTTTCAAAGTAATTTGTTTTGTTAATCTTTTTGAAAAAAAGCTTTCACTCTGCCCAAGGTGGAAGTATTAATGTTGTAGGGCTTATCTGTTTGCTGTGACTTTTAAAATCAATAATAAAAGTTGTCTTTGTTTCCCAAATTGTGTCTTTATTTTCTGCTTTTTCTTGGAAAATGGTAATCAGAAAAAAACCATTTTCAAAATGAATAATAATTGAAATTCAATCTTCAAGATCACTTGTTATATGTGTCAGTTTCTAAATGCAATCACAAATCATATGTGCAAATTAATTAAAAAACCCATTGAATACAATGACCCTGCACCCTCTCCCAACTTTGAATGTCCTGTGTATGGGGATGAAGAAGAAGATTATGATGAGATTCCAGAAGAGGTCTCACGGTTGCTTGAGCATGAGGAAAATACCATTCAGCCATATAAAGAGCCATTGAAGTGATCAATTTGGGTTCAGAAGAAGATCCGAAGGAAGTCAAGATTGGAGCATTGTTGCATCCTGATGTGAAGAGCGGGTTGATCGAGCTGTTGAAAGAGTATGTGGATATTTTCGCTTGGTCTTATAAAGATATGCTTGGTCTTGATACAGATATTGTAGAGCACCATTTGCCGTTGAAGCCAGAGTGTCCGCCAATCAAACAGAAGTTGAGAAGAACTCACCCAGACATGGCAGTAAAAATAAAAAAGGAGGTTCTAAAGCAGATCAATGTTGGTTTTCTTGTGACGTCAGTGTATCCTCAATGGATTGCCAATATTGTCCCAGTACCGAAAAAAGACGAAAAAGTCCGCATGTGCGTAGATTATAGAGATCTAAATAAAGCCAGTCTAAAAGATGATTTTCCATTGCCACACATTGATATGTTAGTGGATAGCACAACAAAATTCAAAGTATTCTCGTTCATGGACGGATTTTCCAAGTATAATCAAATAAGAATGGCTCCAGAGGACATGGAAAAAACAACGTTTATCACACCCTGGGGAACATTCTATTACAGAGTGACTCCCTTCGGGTTGAAGAACGCTGGTGCAACGTACTAGAGGGCTATGACAACCCTATTCCATGATCTAATACACAAGGAAATCGAAGTATATGTTGATGATATGATTGCCAAATCCCATACTGAAGAAGGGCATGTAGAATATTTGTTGAAGTTGTTTCAGCGTTTGAGGAAGTATCATCTCCGCTTGAATCCAAATAAATGCACCTTCGGTGTTTGATCAGGGAAATTTTTCGGTTTCATTGTTAGCCAGAAAGGAATTAAAGTTGACCCTGATAAAGTCAAGGCAATTCAAGAGATGCCAGCGCCAAGAACTGAAAAGAAAGTCAGAGGTTTCCTCGGGCGTTTGAATTATATTTCCATATTCATTTCCCACATGACTGCAACATGTGAACCGATCTTTAAGTTGTTAAAGAAAGATCAAGGTTGTCTGTGGATGGATGACTACCAAAGGGAATTTGAAAGTATTAAATAATATCTGCTTGAACCTCCTATCTTGCTCCCTCCTGTAGAAGGAAGACCGTTGATTATGTATCTGACAGTGTTAGATAAATCCATGGGTTGTATTCTGGGACAACAGGATGAAACAAGGAAGAAAGAGTATGCCATTTATTATCTCAGTAAAAAATTCACTGATTGTGAGTCACGGTATTCCATGCCGGAAAAGATATGTTGTGCTTTGGCCTGGGAGGCAAAGCGTTTGCGGTAGTATATGTTGAATCACACTACTTGGTTGATCTCCAAAATGGATCCAATCAAGTACATTTTTGAAAAGCATGCTCTTACTGGGAGAATTTCCCGCTGGCAGATGTTGTTATCTGAATATGATATCGAATACGACACTCAAAAAGCTATTAAAAGCAGTGTGTTGGCAGATTATCTTTCTCACCAACCAGTGGAAGATTACCATTCTGTAGAATATGATTTCCCCGATGAGGATGTGATGTTTCTGAAAGTGAAAGATTGTGATGAACCATTTCCTGAGGAAGGTCCTGACCCTGAATCTCGTTGGAGTATGATATTTGATGGAGCTGTGAATGCTTATGGTAAAGGAATTGGTGCAGTGCTTGTCACTCCTCATGGATCTCACATTCCTTTTACTGCAAGGTTAACATTTGATTGTACTAATAATATGGAAGAATATGAGGCTTACATCATGGGTCTCGAGGAAGCTATTGATCTCAGAATTAAAATTCTAGATGTGTATGGTGATTCAGCTTTGGTAATAAATCAGATTAAAGGAGAATGGGATACTCGTCACCCCGGCTTGATCCCTTACAAAGATTATGCTAGAAGAATGTTACCCTTCTTTAATAAAGTTGAATTCCATCACATCCCCAGAGACGAAAATCAAATGGCAGATGCTCTGGCAACTCTGGCTTCTATGTACCAAGTGAATACTTGGAATAATATACCCTGAATTATAGTTCGGCGACTGGATAGGCCCGCTCATGTGTTTACAACAGAGGAGGTAGCAAATGAAAAACCTTGGTATTATGATATCAAGCATTTTCTCCAAACTCAGGAATATCTGATTGGTGCATCGAATAAAGATAGAAAGACATTGAGAAGATTGGTTGGCAGTTTCTTCCTCAGTGAAAATGTGTTGTACAAGAGAAATTACGACATGGTCTTACTCATATGCGTGGATAGACACGAAGCAGACATGTTGATGTATGAGGTTCATGAAGGCTCATTTGGCACACATACCAATGGATATTCAATGGCTAAAAAGATGCTAAGGACAGGTTATTATTGGCGAACAATGGAGTCCGACTGTTACAAGTTTACAAAGAAGTGCCATAAATGCCAGATTTACGCGGACAAGGTTCATGTGCCTCCGACACTTCTCAATGTGATTTCCTCCCTGTGGCCTTTCTCTATGTGGGGTATTGACATGGCCGAGATGATAGAACCCAAAGCTTCGAACAGACACCGTTTTATCTTGGTAGCAATTGATTACTTCACCAAGTGGGTGGAGGATACTTCATATGCTAATGTTACTAAGTAGGTGGTTATGCGCTTCATTAAGAATAACCTTATATGTCGGTATGGTGTGCCGAGCAGAATCATCACTGACAATGGCTCGAATTTGAATAATAAGATGATGACAGAACTTTGTGAAGAATTCAAGATTGTCCATCACAATTCATCTCCGTACAGGCCGAAGATGAATGGGGTTGTTGAAGCTGCTAATAAGAATATCAAGAAGATTATCCAGAAAATGGTTGTCACTTATAAGGATTGGCATGAAATGCTCCCTTTTGCTCTGCATGGATATCAGACATCTGTTCGGACTTCAACAGGAGCAACCCCATTCTCCCTAGTATATGGAATGGAAGTTGTACTCCCAGTCGAGGTAGAGATTCCCTCGTTGCGCATGATAATGGAAACCAAGTTGACAGAGGCTGAATAGGTCCAGAACAGGTTTGACCAATTGAATTTGATTGAGGAGAAGAGGATGACAACTTTATGCCACAGACAGTTATATCAGAAAATAATGAAGAAAGCTTTTGATAAGAAGGTCAAACCTCATGAATTCAGATAAGGCGACCTTGTGCTCAAGAAGATCATGTCTTTTAATGCTGATTCTAGGGGCAAGTGGACTCCCAATTTTAAAGGCCTATATGTTGTCAAGAAAGCCTTCTCTAGAGGTGCATTAATTCTTGAAACTATGGATGGCGATGAGTTCCCATGTCCCATGAATGCTGACGCAGTCAAGAAATACTTCGCTTAAAGAAATAAAAGAATAGCTCACTAAGTTAAAAACCCGAAAGGGCGGCTTAGGAAAAAAAGGAGCGTCTCTGTAGGCCGAAAACCCGAAAGGGCGGTCTAGGCAAAAATTAGAGACATAAATAGAATAAATTTCCCGCTAAGTTGAAAACCCGCAAGGGCAGCTTAGGCAAAAGTTAGGGACTTTCTTGGCAAGTAACTATGTCAGACAAGACTTGATCGTTGAAGCAACAATCTTCTCGGATCCTCACCATACTTCGAAAAAAGATGCTGCTCAGGATTTCAAAAGTTGTTAGAGAGGATAGTGGTCATTGTATCTCAATGTATCTTTTCCATTATATATTACCATTTTTCAAACTTTGTAATCATCTATGGAGTCTCGCCATTCGCAGACTACCATTCTATTAATGAAATTTGAGCTTTTACCCAATTCTTTGTATCTCTTATTTTATTTAGCCTGCAAAGACTCCATTTATTATTGATAATAACTTTCAAATAAAAAATATTAAATAACAAAATCTATTTTTCAAAAAGAATTTGCAATTTGCTTTTATTTTGGGATTTGTGATGAAACAATGACAACAAAAATGGTGATCCCAGGTGTGATCGGTGGATCTGGAACTGACTGTTTTAAAGCTGGTTCGCGAAAATGTCGCGGAAGCAAGAGTCGCCACCGTCTTTTATTTTCTCCAAATGGAAAGGACAAAAGCACAGAAAAATTCCTTAAAGAGATTGCTCTCGGTTCGGGAGGTAGATTATAGAAAGGGAAGGTGTTAGCACCCTTTCTATCCATGGTTATCCATGGGCTCTTAGATACTTGCTCAATGTGTTTTCAAAATGTTTGCTTGCTTTTCAATTGTGGGTTAACAAAGTTTCTTTGAAAAATTTCAGTTCGACTCGTACGTCAGAGTGTTTGAAAATTTTGCTTTGAAAGCTTTTGAAAAAGTGTTGGTGTGAAAAGTATGTTTTGATTTGTTTGAAGTTAGAGCAAGTATCCTTGAGAACCTACCTACCCTAAGGAATTCGTCTGTGTAAATGTCCTTTAAAGTAGTGCCATCCCACCATTGAGAGGTAGGTAGCACCACCGTTGGAGATGTTCGGGTCAATTCGAGTTTTAGGGACGTGGTGGTCACCAGAGCAACAGTAGGACACCTTAGAAGCTACCCTTATGCCATTGATCCTTTATTTTCGAGGCAACCGTTTCGAGGCAACTGGATCATGTCATGGACATAAGGACTTACTAAAATGTCCTATACTCGACGACCACCTTTCGAAAGGCAACAGTGAGGCGTACCCTAGGGGTGGTGTGTGAATTGTGCGTCATTTTCAGTTTATTGTTTGTCTTGTCATGCATTGGTGATCTAACGATTCGATTTTATTTTTGGGCATTCATTCCTTCATGCATATTTATTAACAGTTATATATTTGCGAGAAAATAAATCTAAACTATTACAACTGGCGCGGGTCCACATCGCCAAAAAAAACCGAACCCGATTTGACTGAAAATAAATAAAGCGAATAAATAAAAGTGCGAGAATTTTAAATTACATGGCTTTGGGGCATATACAGAATTATTTAAACAATATAAAACAAATGCGCGAAATAAAGAGATTAAACAAAATTAGGGCGTTGGACCCTTTTACAAACAATTAAAATTAATCAAGGAATCTAAGATTAAAATTAAATGAAAAATAGTATTTTTGTGTTTTTTAGATTTAAAAGAAAAAAAAGAAAAATGATTTAAAATTAAAATGCTAAACCCTAGTTCTAATGTTTTTTTTTAAGTTTTTTAAGAAAGAGATTTAATTTCTAACCTAATTTAACTCTAAATTAATTTATGTACAATTTTTAATCATAAAAATAATAAATAATAATATTGTGAGAAAAGGAACAATTAAAAAAAAAAAAGATATAAAAAAATTAATAATTAACCTAATTCTACATTTTTTGGATTTTTATTATGAAAAAGAATTAAAATTAAAACTTAATTAAACTAAATGATTTACATCTTAATTTATTTATAAAAGTAATCAAAGTTAATTATATTTTTTTGTCCTTTCTGTATTTTTAATGTTTTTTTTTATATTTTTGTAAGAATTAATTAAATCAGAAAATAAAATACACAAGTAAATTTAAAAATAATAGAATATAAAGAAAATTAGAAAAAGAAAAAAAAAGATAGAACCAGGGAGGTGTGGTTCCAAATTTGGAGGTGTAGGCCTGGTGATTTTGGCCCATTTGCATTGTGAATCATTGACTTTTCTGGATCATGTGCCAACGTGTTGACTTGATGTATGGTGCACTCTTCATCTTGGCCATGGATCTGATGCTCTCTGGACGCGTGGAGGTTGGATGAGGATGGAACATGGTGGACGTCACTATGAACGCTGCATGTGAATTCAAGTTGAAAAACAATATGAAATTGTGTAGACCTGGGACTTGAACCCAGGTCATGAAGGTCAATAGCGTATATCCCTGCCAGCTGAGCTAACACGCGTTAGTTACTATATTATAGTGCATAAAAAACAAAAGGAAAAACTAAACGCATTAATAATTGGGCGCGCAGAATTTAAAACATCCAACCATTGCATGCCAGCACATCATCGTCCTCGTTCCCCTTTTTTTTTCTGAAACACACAAGCAATAAGCAACGGTTTTAACCCGTTGCTATAGAAGGCCTTTTAGAAAATAGCGAATAGGACCCTGCTTGACATAAATTGTTCGCGAGGCATGCTTCTTGTTCATTGGAACATGCTGGTCTTAATGGCGATAGTCTTGAGCTTTGATTTTGCCTATTTTTGAAAGCCCTAAATTAAAAAGCTGGAAACCCTAACATTCGAAAATGGTGAAATCTCATATGATCAACAAAAATGAAATTAAACATCATGAATAGCTTGGAAACATCACATGGAATAATAATATTCAATTGAAATGCAATGAAGATGCTTAGAATTAAGAATACGATTTCAAAAAATTTTATGTACAGCTTGAGTTGTAGCTATTGCTTCTGCGTGTTTTGATTGATGTTAGGAGGTGGAATGCCTTCAGAATTGCCTCAAGATGCTAATGGTATATGAATCAAGGCTTAAAATTGTCCCTAACTTTGAAATCAGTTTTGACTTATATGGCTCATTTTTCAAATTGCCAAATCACCTTTGAGCGAGCCTTTTGCTGCACTATGGTTAGGGTTTGACTCAATGCATCTCATGGAATGGAATTGGCTAGTTTTTTGGCCTTCATTCATGCTTAGGAAAGAATTAGTCTTAGGGTTTCTTCCATTAACCATTTTTCCTACCTTTTAGCCAAAACCTAGACCTAGTGTGCAAATGAACCCTAGCCTGATTTCTTGAGTTGGTTCATGATACATAGAAATTGTCCAAGTTCATTTGACACTATTTCATTGATTTTTAAATTTTATTTGAATTTTCAAAGAATTAAAATGAATTAAATCATCAAAAATTAAATAAAATAAAAAAATCAATATTTGGTCTTGAAACTAATCATGGGCCACGTGTGTGGCATGACAAGGATGGACCAAGTGGAAAAAATGGGGCCCTTTTGTCAAAATTGGATTTTCAAGGATAGTTGACTTTTGCCACTTCACAAAAATTTCCCAACTTCTACAAGGCATAACTTGCTCAATTTTTAAGCTTTTCACATGTTCTTGGACATTTTGGAAAGGTCTTTGAGTCCTTTAACCAATGCCTTTGGTCCCATGTCATTTTGATTTACCAATCTCAAGTTATGGCCTTTGACTTAAAGTCCCTTTTTGTTGACTTTTGAAAATGACCTGTAATGTTGAAATTGATAACTTTTTGTGAGAGCATTTCTTGGACTTGAAGTATGAATATGAGTTGTAGGAAATGTCTTTCTCTTCAAAATGAGCTTTGGATGGAATTTTTCTGATAATCCATGTGAAAGTTATGCCCTGGTCAATTTCAGTTGACTTTTTCAGCTGTCCAAATATAGCAACTTTTGCATCTTTGATGATTTCTGAGCCAAATTTTGAGAATCATGATCAAGCATTGATCAAATGATGTTTGTGGCTTCAAAATGATATGTTGACCAAAAATTTGAACTTTTGACTGCCAAATGACCATTTTGCCCCTACAGTTGACTGTAGTGCAATTTAGGGTTTTGACTGTGCAATCTTGAGCTGAATGCCTTGAAACTTGGTATGAGGATGCTTGACCATGTTTGTAAGCATATGAGACTTGATTGGGCCTTTGAACACTTCCTTTTCTTGATCAGACTCAAAACCCTAATTTTGACTGTATGGGAGACTGTTGCACTGCACAACCCTTGGGGAATTTTGTAGCTTGGCTTGGCAATTTCTTGAAGAATATGGGAGGGCAAATTTTGGGGTATAACAGTTGCCCCTGTTCAATCTTCTTAGACCTGAGGATGTAGATTGGCTGACGTGCCTTTCGTAATCCGAGGGTAAAAGATGATTGGACACTAGAGTGCCCGGAAATTTGCGCTCACATGTTGGCAATGAGGGTAATGGGCTTATAGATGCCATCTGGATGTTTTGATTGCGTAAGAGATTCCTTCGCTAGAACCTGCATACCTGCAAAACAGAAAATGAGTACCTGACACGTTGCAGGAGCTGATTTTTAGATGCCTGGTATAGATGTGTCCTGACTGGTTACAGGAGCTGAGTCGGGAGCTTCAAACGGCGATGCAAGAACCAGGGATGATTACTACCTTAGCATGAATGGTAAGAGAGCCTTGGGCGACTTTAACTTCAACAACGCTCGTTGAGAAAAATCTGGGGTGTCTTCTACTGGGATAAGAATCAGGGAGATCTTAGGGTCGATCTGACTGAACCAGAGAGGCCTTTGACTGGATAAGCAATCAGGAAAATCTTGGGGCGATTTAACTGAACCGGTCTAGGTCTTGAAATGTCTTCAAAGGGATAAGCAATCAGGAAAATCTTGGGACGATTTAACTGAACCAGAGAAGGCCTTTGACTGAACCAGTCTAGGTCTTGAAATGTCTTCAAAGGGATAAGCATCAGGAAAATCTTGGGACGATTTAACTGAACCAGAGAAGGCCTTTGACTGAACCAGTCTAGGTCTTGAAATGTCTTCAAAGGGATAAGCATCAGGAAAATCTTGGGACGATTTAACTGAACCAGAGAAGGCCTTCGACTGAACCAGTCTAGGTCTTGAAATGTCTTCAAAGGGATAAGCATCAGGAAAATCTTGGGACGATTTAACTGAACCAGAGAAGGCCTTCGACTGAACCAGTCTAGGTCTTGAAATGTCTTCAAAGGGATAAGCATCAGGAAAATCTTGGGACGATTTAACTGAACCAGAGAAGGCCTTTGACTGAACCAGTCTAGGTCTTGAAATATGATTGAGAATTTAACTGGATCTTCCCTGAAAGGTAAAAGTCAGTCATATGCAATGCATGATATGGATCAAGCAATGATGTTCTCAACATAAATGAGATTTGTATGATGCAGTGCGTTATGCATGCTATAATGATGTATGTGACGTTTTATGTATGTTTTCGTCTAGGAAAGTAAATCCTTGACGGGTGCCGGGAAATCGTATCCTGGGCTGATGTCGAAGGATAGATTTTGCTTCCGCTGGGGATGATAACTGCAAGGATACCGGTAGGAGAAGATGACTCCGTTGCGGAATAAACTTGGCGAATGGAAGATTCTGCGGGGAGAAAAGATACTCTAGCGATCATGCTGGAAAGCAATACTCTGTGGGAAGAGTGATGCCTTGCTGAATGTTGATAGTAACTCTGTTGGGATACCGTTGTTGTATTGGAAGTGTGAATTGACTTCGCTGGGGATAGGAAAGAACTACGTTGACGACGACCTTCCCTTGGCTTTTGGCTGAGGATAACCCAGTTATATCCTGTTAAGGAAATAACTCTTTAAATCAAGCCGGACGACGCGTTCGTGTCCTGCGAGGGGATAAGCTTCCAGAATTTACTGGGGATAAGCTTACTGCTTGGGGAGATGAATTCCATCTTTCCTAGGGAACCTGGATGGGACTCTCCTGGGGAAGTTTTGATATGCTGGGGAAGAATGCACTGACTTGCTGTCTCACTCTCTGGGGAACTTAAGATGCCTGGTTAGGTTCTTTAACTGAACCTACCTTGGTACCTTAGAGGATAGAACAATTAGACTGCTCAGACAACTCTTCCTTGCCCCTGTTTCTGGTGTCACCTGCAATTAATTCTTTGTTTCGTATGCAAATATTTATGAGCTAGCAAATTATTGTCAATGCATATATCACAAATTGAACTTTGGACGTTCTTCGCAAAACAAAAAGAAAAACACTTGGCACGTTTAACTGAAAAGTATATTTGTATTGATTTTGAATAGCCTGAAAATAGGCGCTTTGTGTACAAGAGGCTGACGTCCTGGTAAGCGGAACGTCGCCGAATAAGAGTTTATACAAGTTTTGTACAAAAGAAAATAAAACAGCTGTGTGAAAGATGAATGATCCACTGGGTTTCAATTCTGCTATTGCCTTTATACTCTGTGCGTCTCGTCACTTGATGACCTTGGTTGAAAGTGAAGCTGATTGATCGATGCCGTCTGAACTTGATGTAGGTAACGGATTCTGGATACAAAGTGATCCAATGAGACATAGTATTACGCTTTTATCCCTAATTTTTGCCTGGACTGCCCTTTCGGGTTTTCAGTCCACCGGGATACCCATTTTTGCCCAAGCCGCCTTTTCAGGTTTTCGACTTGCCGGGTGTACAGATTTTTTCATTTTCATCCCTTCATTTTGCCCGAACCCTTTTGGTTCGACGGGAAGCCCTTATTTTTGCCTAGGCATGTCAGCCTAGCGGGTCATTTTTTCATGCGTAGTATTTTTTAACTATGTCTGCATTGGCGGGGTGAGGAAGGTCGTCACCATCCATGTTGGTTAATATCATTGCTCCTCCTGAGAACACATGCTTAACCACAAATGGCCCTTCGTACGTAGGGGTCCATTTGCCCCTTGGATCACTCTGAGGAAGGATGATTCGCTTGATCACCAGATCCCCGACTTGATATTCCTGTGGTCTGACCTTTTTGTTAAATGCCCTGATCATTCGTTTCTGATACGTCTGACCATGACAGATAGCAGCAAGTCTCTTTTCGTCAATAAGGTTGAGCTGATCAAGTCGTGTCTGGATCCAATCATCTTCATTCAGATTTGCATCCTTCATTATCCGGAGAAAAGGAATTTGTACCTCAATCGGCAAGACTGCTTCCATGCCATAAACCAGAGAGAAAGGAGTTGCCCCGGTTGACGTCCATGCAGAGCGAACGGTAACATCTCGTGCCAATCTTTATACGTTACTGTCATCTTCTGCACGATCTTCTTGATGTTTTTATTAGCTGCTTCTACAGCCCCATTCATCTTCGGTCTGTAAGAAGAAGAATTGTGGTGCTGTATCTTGAACTGTTCGCAGAGCTCAGCAATCATCTTATTGTTCAGATTGGTACCGTTATCTGTAATAATCCGCTCAGGGACACCGTACCGACATATCAGATTGTGCCGAATGAACCGTGCCACAACAGTCTTAGTTACCGTAGCGTAGGATGCTGCCTCAACCCACTTCGTAAAATAATCAATCGCCACTAAGATGAAGCGATGTCCATTAGATGCCGTAGGTTTAATCTCACCGATCATGTCTATGCCCCACATTGCAAACGGCCAAGGCGCAGTCAGAACATTCAGGGGAACCGGAGGAACATGCACCTTGTCTGCGTAGATCTGGCATTTATGGCATGTCCTAGAATGTTGGTAGCAATCAGCTTCCATGGTGGACCAGTAATACCCTGCCCGTAGAATCTTCTTGGCCATGGTATGTCCACTGGAGTGTGTACCAAAGGTCCCATCATGTAGCTCTTCCATGATTCTTTCCGCTTCATTCTTATCTACACAACGCAGTAGGGTCGAATCCTGGTTTCGCTTGTACAAGATGCCGTTGCTAAGAAAGAACTTGGCTGCAAACCTCCTCAGGAATTTCTTATCATTGACAGAAGCACCTTCAGGGTATTCCTGAGCTTCCAGATATCTCTTCACTTCGTGGTACCAAGGCTTCTCAGTCACCAATTCAGTTTCGAGATCACAACAGTATGCCGGTTCGTCCCGTTTCCAAATGATGATCCGGGGAGCTTCATTATCCCATTTAACCTTGAACATTGAAGACATTGTAGCTAACGCGTCCGCCAACTGATTCTCTTCTCTTGGAAAGTGCTCAAATGTTATCTCTGTGAAGTGGGGGATCAGGGCCAACACGCATTCTCTGTAAGGAATCAAGTTTGGATGTTTCGTATCCCACTCTCCTTTGATCTGATTGATCACGAGAGCGGAATCTCCGAAGACACTCAGAAATTTGATCCTCAGGTCTATCGCAGCTTGAAGACCCATAATACACGCTTCATACTCCGCCATGTTGTTGGTACAGTTGAAACACAGCCGGGCGGTGAGTGGAGTATGAGTACCCTGTGGAGATACGATTATGGCGCCGATACCATTTCCCAAAGCATTGGAGGCTCCGTCAAAGTGCATAGACCATCGGGATCCCAGTTCAGGTCCTTCATCCGGTCCAGGTATTTCACAGTCAGTTACTATCATAATGCTTTCATCTGGAAACTCGAAGTTCATTGACTGGTAGTCATCCACAGCTTGATGTGCTAAGTGGTCTGCCAATACACTTCCCTTGATGGCTTTTTGGGTCGTATACTGAATGTCGTATTCCGTCAAGATCATTTGCCATCTTGCAATTCTCCCAGACAGAGCAGGCTTTTCGAATATGTACTTTATAGGATCCATTTTTGAGATCAATAAGGTAGTGTGAGTCAGCATATACTGTCTCAGCCGGCGAGCAGCCCATACCAAAGCGCAGCAAGTTTTCTCAAGCAGTGAGTATCGGGTCTCACAATCGGTAAACTTTTTGCTAAGGTAATAAATGGCATGCTCTTTTCGGCCAGACTCGTCATGCTGCCCCAGCACACACCCCATTGCATTATCAAGTACTGTCAGATAAAGTATCAAAGGTCTCCCTTCCACTGGTGGCATAAGGATGGGTGGTTCTTGGAGATATTCTTTGATTCTATCAAAAGCAGCCTGACATTCATCATTCCAACGTACTACCTGATCTTTCTTCAGCAGCTTGAAGATTGGTTCACAGGTAGCGGTCAGATGAGAGATGAAGCGAGCAATGTAATTCAGGCGTCCTAGAAAGCCTCTGACTTCCTTCTCCGTCTTAGGAACCGGCATCTCTTGAATGGCTTTGACCTTAGCAGGGTCCACTTGAATTCCTTTATCACTGACCACAAAGCCTAGCAACTTTCCAGATCTTACCCCGAAGGTGCACTTGTTCGGGTTCAACCTCAGCTTGTATAGTTTCAAACGGTCAAACAGTTTCTGCAGATGATCAAGGTGCTCTTCCTCAGTCTGGGACCTAGCGATCATGTCGTCCACATACACCTCTATCTCGTGATGGATCATATCATGAAATAAGGTAACCATGGCCCGTTGGTAGGTTGCCCCAGCATTCTTTAACCCGAACGGCATGACCTTGTAACAGAAGGTGCCCCACTGAGTAACAAAGGTAGTCTTTTCCATGTCTTCAGGTGCCATCTTGATCTGATTGTAGCCTGAAAAGCCATCCATAAAAGAGAACACTTTATGCTGAGCGGTATTATCAACAAGGACATCAATGTGGGGTAGAGGGAAGTCATCCTTGGGGCTGGCCCTATTCAGGTCCCTATAATCGACACACATCCTGACCTTACCGTCCTTCTTAGGTACCGGCACCACATTAGCAACCCACTGAGGGTAAGAAGTCACAGCAAGAAATCCGGCATCAAACTGCTTCATAACCTCGGCTTTAATCTTCTCAGACATCTCTGGACGCATACGGCGGACCTTTTGCTTAACCGGAGGGAAATCTTCTTTAGTTGGTAAGTGATGGACCACAATGTCGGTATCTAATCCGGGCATATCTTCGTAGGACCAGGCAAAGATTTCTTTATAGTCATGCAGCATCTGAGTCAACCGTTGCTTCACGCTGAGTTCTAGGTTGGCACCAATCTTCACCTCTTTCTTGTCTTCCTCAGTACCCAAGTTTATTATTTCCACTGGCTCTTCATGGGGTTGAATTGCCCTCTCTTCCTGTTGTAACAATCTTGCAAGTTCACCAGGCACTTCGCAATCATCTTCACCTTCGTCTGCGGCCAAGTTGATCGGATTTTCGAAGTCATAACTGGCAGTAGCAGAGTCGTTACCAGTGAGATCCAGAGTGGATTGAAACCTGTATGAGTGAGTGTGTGTGTAAATACAGCTGTTTTGCAATATGTAAAGAAAGGAAAGAAAAGGAGCGCAAAATTTGAATTGTGAAAAACGTCCAATGCTTTTATTCATGATATATGATGGTGACAAACAAAAGCCCTCATAAATAAAACCACGGTGCCCCGGGTAAGACACCGGGCCATATAGTCTCAAATTATTGTTTATTACAAATCAAAAAACAAAGAAATTCATTACTGGGAGACAAAAGTTATGGGTGTAAAATCTTTAGCAGTCCAATTGGTCAATCCACCGTCGGCCGTTGGGTAGATCCAGCTATCGAACTCTGACTCTCCTACTTCATCTTCCTCTCCAATAGCATTCACTCCATGCTGAGTGATGAGCACCGGAGGTCTTCCAATTCTTGCCTTGCGCACCGCTTTCTGAGCTTCTGTGGTGAAACCCAGTCCAAACTTGTTAGTCTTAGGAGTAAGATCAGGGAGCTTGCCCCAGTTTGCACATTCGCCTTTTTCGATCACAGCCCGGGCGTCCTTTAAGGAGGCCATCTTCATAGGAGAAACCTCTTCATCTTCTGCTGCTGCCAAGGTTTGTGGTACTTCCTCAAAATGTTGAAAGGGGGTTTCAATGAACTCCCCATCCATTTCTACATATCTGAAGGAGTTAAGGTGGCTGACCATGTACTCCTCTTCCCCTTGCACTGTTACGATCTTCCCCCTGACCGGGTACTTGAGCTTCTGATGCAATGTGGAGGTTACAGCTCCAGCCTTGTGGATCCACGGGCGACCCAGCAAACAAGAATAGGACGGATGGATGTTCATCACATAGAATTTTGAATCGAATACCTGTGACCCAACCCTGATTGGGATGTCCACTTCACCATGCACCATTCTTTTGGACCCGTCAAAGGCCCGGACAACAATGCTACTTGGTTTGAGCTCTAGACCCTCACAATCCAGCCTATCCAGAGCCTTCTTGGGCAGCACATTTAATGAGGAACCTGTATCAACCAGCACATGAGCAAGAGTAGTGCCCCTGCATTCAATGGAGACATGCAGGGCATCATTATGATTCTTCCCCTTTGCTGTCAGATCGGCATCAGAGAAACCCAGGCCATTATCAGCAGTTAGGTTGGCCACACAATCGGTGAACTGGTCAGCAGACGTATCTTGGGGTACGTGGGCAGTCCTTAAGAAAGCAATCAGAGCCTTTGCATGGGCCTCTGAACACAGCAGCAGTGACAACATGGAAATTTTAGAGGGGGTGTGCCCCAGCTGTTCTACAACGTTGAAGTCACTTTTCTTTATTATCTTGAGGATTTCTTCCATTTCCTGCTTGGAAGCCTCAACAATGGTCTTTGGTGCCTCCGTCCTGGCAGGCACATCAGCAGCAATTCCCTTGCCCCGAGTATCAGATGACTCAGCAGCAGGGGTGGATACTTGATCAGGGGGAGAAACAGGCACTCTGGCAGGTGTGAAGATCAAAGGCCTATGAATTGCTGGAGGAGCAATGTCTGGCGAGAACAGTCTTCCACTACGAGTGACCTTAGCAGGCCCGGTGATGTTGGAGACACCAGTATCAATGTTGCACTCTTGTTTCACACCCAGAACATAAACATCCGCCCCATAGTGCCATGGGACAGCCTTATCAGATTTGTAGGGTATAGGCCCCAGAACAGTAATGGTGATGGGAACATTCTTGTGAACTGACAAAATTTGTATAGGCTTCTTTGAAGGAGCCTCGGAACAGTTGTTGAGGATGGTAACGATCGACACTTCTTCAACAGGAGCAGCAGGAACAATAGTCTTTTCGAACAAAATCTCTCTACTATCTATCAGGTTTTGGATGCCTGACTTCAACAGAGAACAACCAGCAGGGGAAGCAACACATAGAGGGCAACTTTCGCTACATCCCGGAAATAAACCGGCTAGCAACAAATTCCTCTTGACCATCAACAACGGAGTAGTAACATCATCCACCGAAGCTACATACAAATTATCCTCAACAGCATTCACTCCATGCTGGGGCATGGGAGCATTTACAACATTCGGCCTCTCGGGCGCCTCAAACTGTATTTCTTTTGCATCAATGAGATCTTGAACCTTATTTCTTAGGGCCCAACAGTCATCTGTGTTATGCCCCGGGCTATCAGAGTGATAAGCACAGCGAGCATTTGGATTGAACTTGGGGGATGCAGTGTTGGGAAACTTTGGAGCCTCCTTGACAGTCACTAAATTGGTGGATAGCAACTGTGGCAGGATTTGTGATAAGGTCATGCTTAACCGGGTAAACTCTCTCCGGGGTCTTTCAAACTTTTGAGGATTAGTTGGCCGAGGAGCGGCAGCAGGTTTGGCAATCATTACCGCACTGACAGATTGGCGGTGTTCAGGTCGCTCTGTTCTCCGGGAGTTATATACAGCACTAGCCTCCTTTTTGAAGGGTTTCTTCTCAGTACTGGAGGAGGCAACTTTCTGTATCTTCCCCGATTTTATACCGGCCTCGATCCTTTCACCAGTCAGGATCAGATCAGTAAACCCAGCAGAGGAATTACCAATGAGATGATTGAAAAATGGACCAGATAGGGTCCCTAAGAACATATCTACTAGCTCCCGATCCGTCAATGGTGGCTGCACCCTGCCAGCCAGGTCTCTCCATTTCTGAGCGTACTCCTTAAAACCTTCACTCGACCCTAGCGACATACCCTGGAGTTGGGTACGCGTAGGAGCGAGGTCGGCATTATACTGATACTGCTTGTAAAAAGCAGTGGCCAGATCCTCCCAGTTACGAATGCTGATTCCATCCAGCTGATAGAACCAGTCGAGGTGAGTCCCTGAAAGACTCTCCTGGAAGAAGTGGATCCAAAGGTTCTTGTCTGCTGTGTAAGGCTGGATCTTCCTTACATAAGAACGGAGGTGCATCTTGGGACAGGAAGCCCCATCATACTTCACGAAGGCAGGTGTTTTGAACTTGTGTGGGATCACCACTCCAGTAGATAACCCCAAGTCTCCGAAATCCAATCCAGGTACCCGTTGAACTTCCACAGCCTTTAATCTGTCTTCCAGCTGTTTGTACCGGTCTTCAGCAGGAGGGTACTGGTCGTCATTGAAGTCTGTTTCAGTATCAGAGCCCACAGGAGTAGTGACCTCCCTTTCATGGTGACTACCTTCCGTCACAGATGGAGGAGTCCTTTCAGCTTCAACAACCAAAGTGTTCCCGAGTCTGCGCCCAGTGTTAAATAGCACAGTCCTCCTCTTCTTCTTAGTCTTCTTCAACAGCATGGTCTTTAACTCTTGTTGACCCTGAGACAAGCCCTTGATCAGCTCCTGAAATTGGGCGTTTTGCGCCTGAAACTGGACGTTCTGCGCCTGAAGAGCCTTGATAGCCGCATCGGTTGATGATTCAGGAGGGTTCATGATGCTGAAATAAACAGCGAAGAACGGTAAACAACCTGAAAAGAAGAGTATTTATGATGCACATGATGAATGATATGTGTTTATGCAATGCATTCAAGAGTTCGAAATTTCAAATTTGTTGTAGACCAAAAGGAACACGCGTTATTATTAAGAAAATCATTGTTTAATACATCAAAGCCTCATGGGCAAAAGTACAAAAAGATCAAATCACATCCAAAATATGTTGCGCATCTTCTTTGGAGCTATGTAAGTGTTGAGATTCCTTTCCTCGTGCAACAGGCGGGTGAGCTCCAAGACCTTCCTTTCACTGGCATGTAAACTAGTCTCAAGAGAATTCCGCTCTTCCTTAAGCTGGATCCAACTCTTCTGCATCTCTTCCCAGGATGTGGGCATATCAGGGTGCTGAATAACATGAGACACCTCTCCTTCCAAGGCAGGCTCTTTGATTACTGGAAGCATGTGAGGATAAGGCATCACTAATTTCTGAGAGCGGGCTCGTACCCATTTGAGGTAAGGCTCCAAAGGGATGGAGTTCCTGTGCCCCAGTGTCTTGCTGTCTATCCTACTAGGCATCCTCCAAGCTCTGATAAACCTCTGGCGAAGTCCTTGAGTATCGTTGTCGAAGTCAAAAACTATGTCAGGAATCAACATGTCATGAGGACCATCCCTCCGAGCATAACCAAATTGTCTCCAAGCCAGGCATGGACTATAAGTAATACCCCCTCTGATTCCAAGTAAAGGAACATTAGGATACTCCCCGCAACGATCAATGATAGTGACATCTTCCCTGGACCTAGGGCACCAATGTATATCTGCATGTGTAAGAGTCATCAACCGTTGTGACCATCTCAAACCCCGCTCGTTCTTCAGGACTGATTGTGGAAGGTGCGAAATAAACCACTTTCCCAGGAGAGGAGTGCAACACATTAGGACACCTCTTTTTCTCATGGTTCGAGTGTAACATGAGTGAAGGATGTCCCCCAGCAACGTAGGTATAGGATTCCTGGACATAAAGATCTGGACGGCACTGATATCAATGAGCTGGTCTGGGTTAGGGAACAACACCAAACCATAAACAAGGAGGGCCACAACCTCTTCAAAAGCTTGCAAGTCAAGGGAGTTCCAACAATCATAGGCCTTTTCAAACAGAAACCTGGCTAAGAACCCTTTGATACCACTTCTAACTTCCCAATGTCCCTTGAGGTCAGATGACTGTAGGTGCAAGGCTTTAGCAATCTCTTCAAGCTTAGGTTCCTTTTCTGTACCGTTGAAGGGTAGCTGATCAAGGATAGGGATCTTCAGGAGTCGGGAGAACTCCTCCAATGTAGGTACCAACTGATAATCCAAGAAGGTGAAACAGTGATGCAGAGGGTCAAAGAATTGGAACAGGACTTTTATCATATCTTCCTCAATGTTGGTGTTGACCAAGCTGATGAGGCTTCCATGCCTTTCACTGAATGAAGAGTTCTCAGGAATCCTGGATGTAAGCTCCTTAAGCTGAGGAGGGATCCTTACAAGACTGATTGGAATTGTCTTTCTACGAACAGTTTCCATGTCCTACAAAACAAGAACAAAGATGAAAATTCGAACCCCTGAAATGGTTAGTTAATGCATATGATGCTGGATGATGTCATGATGCTATGATTAAACACAGATATTTACAAAGACAAACATGTAAGGCACACAAGGCACACAAGACAGGCCCTTAAGGTTTAAGGCCAGCATGGGGTCTGGGTAGTACCCTCTTGAAGTTGGTGGGTTCAACCAGTCCTAATCAAAGTAACCGGGTTCTAAGGTTCCCAATATCACGGGATTGCTTTCATTGTTCATCGTTTCGATTTAGCCACTGAACTGGCGACCGAAATATTCCAGGAAAGCAACCCTCAATTGAGTGTAGTATCGAGTATCAACCAACCTCGGACTGCACCAAAATCAGTTATCTCACTACCCTAAAGAGGCCAAGATGGTTCAATTAAGGTTCCTAAGGTCTGTTGATGCTTCATGACACCACATGGAGGCCCCGTACTCTCCTTGACTGACTCAAGGGTTACCGGTACACACCAAAGTGCCACATCAACGTAGCAGACTGTTTCAACCATGTCGGTATACCCCGCACAGTTCCCTCACAGCCTTGTTGCTACTTTCTAAGAAGGTATCCCCCAGATCCGGGTTAGGATCTATAGAACTCCCAAGCAACCCACAATTTTAAAGCATACAAGGAAAGCAATTGAAAACACAATGATCTTAGTCCTAAGGTACACCTCACTTTAAGTTTTTCCCCAGCAGAGTCGCCAGTTCTGTGATCGGTGGATCTGGAACTGACTGTTTTAAAGCTGGTTCGCGAAAATGTCGCGGAAGCAAGAGTCGCCACCGTCTTTTATTTTCTCCAAATGGAAAGGACAAAAGCACAGAAAAATTCCTTAAAGAGATTGCTCTCGGTTCGGGAGGTAGATTATAGAAAGGGAAGGTGTTAGCACCCTTTCTATCCATGGTTATCCATGGGCTCTTAGATACTTGCTCAATGTGTTTTCAAAATGTTTGCTTGCTTTTCAATTGTGGGTTAACAAAGTTTCTTTGAAAAATTTCAGTTCGACTCGTACGTCAGAGTGTTTGAAAATTTTGCTTTGAAAGCTTTTGAAAAAGTGTTGGTGTGAAAAGTATGTTTTGATTTGTTTGAAGTTAGAGCAAGTATCCTTGAGAACCTACCTACCCTAAGGAATTCGTCTGTGTAAATGTCCTTTAAAGTAGTGCCATCCCACCATTGAGAGGTAGGTAGCACCACCGTTGGAGATGTTCGGGTCAATTCGAGTTTTAGGGACGTGGTGGTCACCAGAGCAACAGTAGGACACCTTAGAAGCTACCCTTATGCCATTGATCCTTTATTTTCGAGGCAACCGTTTCGAGGCAACTGGATCATGTCATGGACATAAGGACTTACTAAAATGTCCTATACTCGACGACCACCTTTCGAAAGGCAACAGTGAGGCGTACCCTAGGGGTGGTGTGTGAATTGTGCGTCATTTTCAGTTTATTGTTTGTCTTGTCATGCATTGGTGATCTAACGATTCGATTTTATTTTTGGGCATTCATTCCTTCATGCATATTTATTAACAGTTATATATTTGCGAGAAAATAAATCTAAACTATTACAACTGGCGCGGGTCCACATCGCCAAAAAAAACCGAACCCTATTTGACTGAAAATAAATAAAGCGAATAAATAAAAGTGCGAGAATTTTAAATTACATGGCTTTGGGGCATATACAGAATTATTTAAACAATATAAAACAAATGCGCGAAATAAAGAGATTAAACAAAATTAGGGCGTTGGACCCTTTTACAAACAATTAAAATTAATCAAGGAATCTAAGATTAAAATTAAATGAAAAATAGTATTTTTGTGTTTTTTAGATTTAAAAGAAAAAAAAGAAAAATGATTTAAAATTAAAATGCTAAACCCTAGTTCTAATGTTTTTTTTTAAAGTTTTTTAAGAAAGAGATTTAATTTCTAACCTAATTTAACTCTAAATTAATTTATGTACAATTTTTAATCATAAAAATAATAAATAATAATATTGTGAGAAAAGGAACAATTAAAAAAAAAAAAGATATAAAAAAATTAATAATTAACCTAATTCTACATTTTTTGGATTTTTATTATGAAAAAGAATTAAAATTAAAACTTAATTAAACTAAATGATTTACATCTTAATTTATTTATAAAAGTAATCAAAGTTAATTATATTTTTTTGTCCTTTCTGTATTTTTAATGTTTTTTTTTATATTTTTGTAAGAATTAATTAAATCAGAAAATAAAATACACAAGTAAATTTAAAAATAATAGAATATAAAGAAAATTAGAAAAAGAAAAAAAAAGATAGAACCAGGGAGGTGTGGTTCCAAATTTGGAGGTGTAGGCCTGGTGATTTTGGCCCATTTGCATTGTGAATCATTGACTTTTCTGGATCATGTGCCAACGTGTTGACTTGATGTATGGTGCACTCTTCATCTTGGCCATGGATCTGATGCTCTCTGGACGCGTGGAGGTTGGATGAGGATGGAACATGGTGGACGTCACTATGAACGCTGCATGTGAATTCAAGTTGAAAAACAATATGAAATTGTGTAGACCTGGGACTTGAACCCAGGTCATGAAGGTCAATAGCGTATATCCCTGCCAGCTGAGCTAACACGCGTTAGTTACTATATTATAGTGCATAAAAAACAAAAGGAAAAACTAAACGCATTAATAATTGGGCGCGCAGAATTTAAAACATCCAACCATTGCATGCCAGCACATCATCGTCCTCGTTCCCCTTTTTTTTTTCTGAAACACACAAGCAATAAGCAACGGTTTTAACCCGTTGCTATAGAAGGCCTTTTAGAAAATAGCGAATAGGACCCTGCTTGACATAAATTGTTCGCGAGGCATGCTTCTTGTTCATTGGAACATGCTGGTCTTAATGGCGATAGTCTTGAGCTTTGATTTTGCCTATTTTTGAAAGCCCTAAATTAAAAAGCTGGAAACCCTAACATTCGAAAATGGTGAAATCTCATATGATCAACAAAAATGAAATTAAACATCATGAATAGCTTGGAAACATCACATGGAATAATAATATTCAATTGAAATGCAATGAAGATGCTTAGAATTAAGAATACGATTTCAAAAAATTTTATGTACAGCTTGAGTTGTAGCTATTGCTTCTGCGTGTTTTGATTGATGTTAGGAGGTGGAATGCCTTCAGAATTGCCTCAAGATGCTAATGGTATATGAATCAAGGCTTAAAATTGTCCCTAACTTTGAAATCAGTTTTGACTTATATGGCTCATTTTTCAAATTGCCAAATCACCTTTGAGCGAGCCTTTTGCTGCACTATGGTTAGGGTTTGACTCAATGCATCTCATGGAATGGAATTGGCTAGTTTTTTGGCCTTCATTCATGCTTAGGAAAGAATTAGTCTTAGGGTTTCTTCCATTAACCATTTTTCCTACCTTTTAGCCAAAACCTAGACCTAGTGTGCAAATGAACCCTAGCCTGATTTCTTGAGTTGGTTCATGATACATAGAAATTGTCCAAGTTCATTTGACACTATTTCATTGATTTTTAAATTTTATTTGAATTTTCAAAGAATTAAAATGAATTAAATCATCAAAAATTAAATAAAATAAAAAAATCAATATTTGGTCTTGAAACTAATCATGGGCCACGTGTGTGGCATGACAAGGATGGACCAAGTGGAAAAAATGGGGCCCTTTTGTCAAAATTGGATTTTCAAGGATAGTTGACTTTTGCCACTTCACAAAAATTTCCCAACTTCTACAAGGCATAACTTGCTCAATTTTTAAGCTTTTCACATGTTCTTGGACATTTTGGAAAGGTCTTTGAGTCCTTTAACCAATGCCTTTGGTCCCATGTCATTTTGATTTACCAATCTCAAGTTATGGCCTTTGACTTAAAGTCCCTTTTTGTTGACTTTTGAAAATGACCTGTAATGTTGAAATTGATAACTTTTTGTGAGAGCATTTCTTGGACTTGAAGTATGAAGATGAGTTGTAGGAAATGTCTTTCTCTTCAAAATGAGCTTTGGATGGAATTTTTCTGATAATCCATGTGAAAGTTATGCCCTGGTCAATTTCAGTTGACTTTTTCAGCTGTCCAAATATAGCAACTTTTGCATCTTTGATGATTTCTGAGCCAAATTTTGAGAATCATGATCAAGCATTGATCAAATGATGTTTGTGGCTTCAAAATGATATGTTGACCAAAAATTTGAACTTTTGACTGCCAAATGACCATTTTGCCCCTACAGTTGACTGTAGTGCAATTTAGGGTTTTGACTGTGCAATCTTGAGCTGAATGCCTTGAAACTTGGTATGAGGATGCTTGACCATGTTTGTAAGCATATGAGACTTGATTGGACCTTTGAACACTTCCTTTTCTTGATCAGACTCAAAACCCTAATTTTGACTGTATGGGAGACTGTTGCACTGCACAACCCTTGGGGAATTTTGTAGCTTGGCTTGGCAATTTCTTGAAGAATATGGGAGGGCAAATTTTGGGGTATAACACCAGGAATGGACAAATTCCAGTTGTTTGGAGAAGTTTTTGTTTCCCTCAGAGTTTAATCAGGATAATTCGCCGTATTGGGTTTATGACTCCGATATCCTCGGTCAAGTTTGGACTCATTTCTCCTCTTTTCTGAGTTTTCATGATGTGAAGTTTCATTCCGCATTTTCTCCAGTGAAGTTTTCGTTTGGCCTAATAGAAGTTATTTTTTTCCATAGAAGTTGGTATCATAACCACTCTTGAAGAATGCAGGTCCCTGGTTTCTCTAAGTGAAGGATGCATTATGGTTTTCCCTTTATGGATGTTATGTTAACCTCACCAATGAAGTAGGTCTGAATTCCCTAGTGAATGTTTTGATGTTTTGGTGTCAGTCTGCTTTACTTAAGACTGGTTTTGCAATCTCCAATAGGAATGTTACTTTTAAAAACACTTGTTTCCCCGGTGAATCCTGAAGAAGGATGTTCTATCCCTGTTGTTATACCCAAAAATTTGCCCTCTCATATTTCTCAAAACATTGCAAGAAAAATCTCCAAGTGGCTCAAGATTGCTCAAGAGTTGGACATTCAAGCTATCTCCTAAGGCAGTCAACCCCAAATTAGGGTTTTGTATTGCATCAAGATCTTTGAGTCCAAATGACCTCAAGTGCTCTCCAATGTTATAATATGTTCTCAAGATCATCCATGTCAAATTTCAAGCCTTGCAGAGGAAGTTTGCTCAGTCAATTGCTCAAAGGGTCCAAAAATCGACTATGCTAGGGCAAAAGTAACCTGTGACCTACAAACAGTCAAACCTCAAGATTTTTTGTCAACATTCTCATTTTGAAGGATATTTTATCATTTTATCAAGGGTTGATCATGATTCCTCAAGGATTGCTCAAGATTCATCAAGACTCAAAAGTTGCTAAATTAGGGTTTTGCATGAAAAGTCAACTCAACTTTGACCAAGCATAACTTTCTCATACTTTATGAGAAATGAACCATCCAAAGCTCATTTTTAAGAGGATGCAATTTCCTAAAATCAATATTCATACCCCAAGATAAAAAAATGCACTCACAAGAAGTTATAAATTTGGACATTATAGGTCATTTTTGAAAGTCAACAAAAACACCTTTTTTGCCAAAGCTTATAACTTGAGTATGGAATATCAAAATGATATGAGACCAAAAGGGTTGGTTAGAGTACTTCTCAATATTTCTAAAAAGTCCAAGAACACCTCCAAAAGTTCAAAATTGAAGAAGTTATGCATTGTTGAAGTTGGGCATTTTTGCAAAATTGCCAAAAGTCAACTATCCCCAAAACTTCAAATTTTGTCAAATGGGCCCATTCTTTTCCACTTGATTTGAGCTTGCATCATTGTCCACGTGTCCTAGCTTCAACCATGAGCCCATATCGTATTTTTATTATTTTATTTGATTTTTTATTGAATTATTTCATTTTTAATCAAATTAAATCATATAAAATCCAAGCTTTGATTACCTAAGATCTTTTTGGTTATTTCAGGTTATAATTATCATCAATATCATCATCAAACACGAATCTCACCATACCATGTACAAAAAGATGGAGATTTGATAAATCTGGCAAGCTTTAAAGAGGAAATCAAATCACATTACAATGCATTGATTTAGAGGGATTCCATCCATATTTGTTACCCTAACACCCTGTATCATACATAAGCAAGAGAGGCACACGAAAATAAGGGTTAGAGGCTGAAAGAAAAGGCAAAACAAAAACTTGAAAAATATACAAAAAAGATTGAATTCGAATCCATAGTTAGAGAGATTTTCAGAAGCTGAGACCGGTCCCAAACGATTCGTGGCTGTTCACTCAGTCTACCTGGATCAAGAACAAGCATTCTTAGACCACCCAAAACGCTGTAAGTGTCACGATAATCCCCTTGGTTCTTGAATTCAGTTTGATCTGTTCTTGCATCTATAACAAAAATTAACTACATAATCATGATCACCATGTCATTTGCTAACTTTCTGTAATAGCCAATTCCATTTATAGGCGCCGTAACCCCAAATCTCCATAGCTAGGGTTGCGTTTTTTGTTTTTAGGGTTTTCTTTTTCAGGAAAAATCAGGGCTCAAGAAGGGTATAATGTTAATCAGGAAGCCAAGATGAACTCAGCCATGTGTTTGGAATTGATTTATGTGGCCTAGAATGGATTTTAGAGCAAGCTTGCGCATTTAGTTGCGGATCCAAATCCGCAGGTAATATTTGCAGGGGCTGGAGGTAGGGGATGATGGCGTGTCGCTTCCCTAATGGCCAATTCAAAAACCACGCGCGCTTTTTATTGTTTACTGGCATATTAACTTGTTTTAACATATTATATTTTGTGCGTATCTTATTAACAATTGAAGCAAAACGACCTAGTGGTAAAGCGAGATGGCAATCACGTTCAGGACCTGGGTTCGAATCCCAGGTCCTCCAAATTTCTCTTTGATTTTTTCCTTTAGGTTATCGTGTACATATCCAGGCACGCAGTATACCATACTCCCTCGCTCAATCAATTTCCAGATGGCCCATGGCTAAATCTGGTGGCCAAGGCTGAAGGACCACCAAAGACTAAGTCCAAGCATGCCCACTGGATCATCAAAAGTCAACAAGGGCCAGTGTGTAATGGGCTTCAGAATTGCTTTTCAGACACCCTTTTCAGGCCCATACCTCTTTTCTCCTATATTTACTTTTCTTGTTTTATTTAATTGTTTTATTATATTTTATTTAATTACTAACTAATTAAAACTCTTCTTTTTTTATAAAATAAAAAACCACAAAATATTTTCTTTATCAAATTAAATTCTAACTTTTATTTTTATTAATAAACATTGATTAATTGATTTAGAATTTTAATTAGAATAACTTTCACATTTTTGTAAATAATTAAAATTCAATTAGATTTAATTAGGTTTTTTACTAACATTAATTAATTTTATTTCCTTTCTTTAAATACCAAAAACCCAAAAAAAATAATTTATTTTTATTAATTAATTTAGCAATTAATTTAGATTAGTTTCTTTCATAAAATAAAAATAACAAAAAGATATTTTCTTTAACAAAAAGGGTCAAAACCCTAATCTTGCGCCCGATTTAATTTCCCGCATACGATTTATTTTATTTATCCAATAATGTACTTGCCTCCGGTTTGTAATAGTTAAATAGGACTTTTATTATTTTTTGTCGCTTTATTTATTTTTAAAGGGTTTGTCTTTGGCGATGTAAATACCCGACGCCTTGTAATTTAAATTCCGCACTTTTATTTTCCGTAAATTATAACTGTTAGATGTTTAATAATAGGATGGCATGACAAGACTGAATGTTTTAACCTAAAATCAACTTAGATCACCATTAACATGTACAAAGATAAAAATAAACTGAAAATGACACACTCGCACATGCGCACTCTTAGGGTACACCCCACTTGGTTGCCTTCGTACGTGGTCATTGAGTATAGGTCACTTTAGAGGTCGCCCTCTTGTCCAAAGATCATAGTCGCCTCGAAACGGTTGCCTCAGATATTGTTGCCTCAAAACAAATGATCTAAGACATTAGGGTTACCGCTAAGGCGTCCTAATATTGCTTTGGTGACCGTAAGTCCCTAAATTCGAATTGACCCTTAAAACTCCAACGACGGTGCTACCTACTCATCAATAGTAGGATGGCATTGTCTCAAGGAAATTAGCATATAATGATTCCTTTTTTGAGTAGGTAGATGGTTCTTAAGTACTTGCTCTTTCAAAAAACAAAAAGACTTTTCACACTTACACTTTTTGAACAAAGTTTTCAAAAACACTTCATACCCTCTTGAGGACAGAAGCAAGAGTTAAATCGAAGTTTTCAAACAAAAACTATTTCAAACCCACAAGCACAAAGAAAGCAATTTTGAAAGCAATTGAGAAAGTACCTAAGAGCCTGTGGATAACCACGGATAGAAAGGGTGCTAACACCTTCCCTTTCTATAATCTACCCCCCGAACCCGAGAAATATCTCGAAAAAGGAATTTTTCTGTGATTTTTTCCTTTCCTTGTTGGATAAAATAAAAGTCGGTGGCGACTTTTGCTTACCGCGACATTTTGCAAAAACAAACGCAAAACGCAAACCAACATTCCAAAAAACAGTCAGTTCTTTCCCACCGTATCACACCTGTATCTGTACTATTCTGTCACTTTGTTTTGCTTACTTTCGGATTATATCACTCCCCAGTAAAGCTAAAGCAGCCAGTAGGTTTTGTTCCCTCAGTTGGAATTTACTTTTTTGGAATGTTCATCTTGGATGAAGTTCAGCTCAGCGTTGTTTGTGCTCGAGTTGGTTTTTTTTGTTCGTTCCCAGTGTTATATATTTGTTTTGTCAGCATGTACATGATAACACTCATACATTCATACATACATCATGCATAGCTAAAATTGGCAAATCATTGTTCATTGACATTTGTTAATATTTTGTCGACTTATCACCCTGTCTTGCAGAGTTATGTTGTCCTCTTTTCAATAGAGTGTTGGCCTTAAGCAGAAAGCGTATATTCTTTCAATTTCCCCACTGAGTTGTCCCTCGTGGAAAATTTTTTCTTTAGCCTTCCTGTACAGCTCCTTGTTTGGATGGATTTGGTTTTCCCTATTGAGCTTATTTCTCAAAAGGATGTATTTTGGTTGATTTTTTCATTCTAGTTTATTTCTGGTTTGGATCTGTGGTCCCATGACAATATTATTTACTTTGGATTTCTGAAAACTTCAAGTTTTGGTTGGTGCATTTATTTTGCGCGAGAAGACTCTATCTCCTCAGCAGGAATATCTTGGCATTTCCCCAGGAAGTTATACCTCTTTCCCCAGGAAGCCATATTTCTATCCCCAGAAAGCTGTTTCTTTTTGCAATCCTCCATGATAACAAGCAACAAGTCTCTTTATTTGAGCAACTCGTTCTTCCCTGTACAAGTCGACGTAACTTTTTTTGCTATTTCCTCTATGAGTGGTTAGTTTGCAGTCCGTCGTCAGTTTACGCCAGTGGATGACAAGACTTTCAATTTCACAGAAACAACTCGTTGTGAAATATTTGCAAGTGGAAGTCTCTTTATTTGAGACAGATTACATATTACCTTTTCCAAGCAGAATGCCTTGGTTAAAGAAGAAGTTGAGACCGGTTCTAGGTGCAATGCCAGAATTTTGGGGAAAACATGATATATTTTCTCTCTACCTTCAGTGAAAGTTGGTGATTGTTATCTTTTTGCTACCTTCAGCGAACGTTGGTAGTTCATCGTCAGTGAACGGAGGTTCTATTATATATTTTCTTTCTACCTTCAGTGAAAGTTGGTAGGTCACCTTCAATGAAAGTTGGTGATTGTTATCTTTTTGCTACCTTCAGTGAACGTTGGTAGTTCATTGCCAGTGAATGGTGGTGCTATGATATATTTTCTCTCTACCTTAAGTTAAAGTGACATCGACAGTGAACATCAGTGTTTGTTATCTTTTTGCTACCTTCAGTGAATGTTGGTAGTTCATCGTCAGTGAATGGCGGTGCTATGATATATTTTCTCTCTACCTTCAGTGAAAGTTGGTAGGACATCGGCAGTGAACGTCGGTGTTTATTATCTTTTTGCTACCTTCAGTGAATGTTTGTAGTTCATTGTCAGTGAACGACGGTGCTATGGTATATTTTATCTCTACCTTCAGTGAAAGTTGGTAGGACATCGACAGTGAATGTTGGTGTTTGTTATCTTTTTTCTACCTTCAGTGAATGTTGATAGTTCATCGCCAGTGAACAGCGATGCTATAATATATTTTCTCTCTACCTTCAGTGAAAGTTGGTAGGACATCGGTAGTGAACGTCGGTGTTTGTTATCTTTTTGCTACCTTCAGTAAATGTTTGTAGTTCATCGTCAGTGAACGGCGGTGCTATGATATATTTTCTCTCTACCTACAGTGAAAGTTGGTAGGTCACCTTCAATGAAAGTTGGTGATTGTTATCTTTTTGCTGCCTTCAGTGAACGTTGGTAGTTCATCGTCAGTGAATGGAGGTGCTATGATATATTTTCTCTCTACCTTCAGTTAAAGTTGGTGATTGTTATATTTTTGCTACCCTCAATGAACGTTGGTAGTTCACTGTCAGTGAACGGAAATGCTATGATATTTCTTTTCTCTACCATCAGTGAAAGTTAGTAGTTCATCGTTAGTGAATGTCGATGTTATTCTCTTACTACCTTCAGTAAACATTGGTAGTTTTGCCTTCAGTAAAAGTTGGTGTATCCTTTTACCTTTTACCATCCTCTATGAGTCAGGTCTTTTGGTCCACCAGTGAATTATTTTCCTGGTCGGGTTTCTCTTTCGTTTCCTTATTTCCTTTGTTACATCCACAGTGGTGTCTTGCGTCTCTTTAGATTTGTCCATCTGCATTCATAATCATAAGAATTGCATGGCATCTTAGGGACAAAAATAGGGCCTGTTTTTATATTTAAGTATCTTCAATCGCGTCGACACGAAGATTTTTAACCTTCGTATCTCCGGATTGAAGACACTTAAATAAGGGCAGCTATTGTACCCCAATTTTTGCCCCTAAGATTCCTCTATCTTATCATATCAACTCGATCATAACAAGATCACATTAGGGTTGGTTCTTCCTCTTTTTCTATCTCCTATCTTTAAGTTTTCTCTTCAGGAATCTCCAAGCACCTTAGTTGTGTATTTTGTATATGTTCGTTCAATTTTAGTCATTGGACAAAGACAAAAAGTTTGCACTCAAAGTATATTTGTATTGATATTTTTCCCGTGAATAGGCATTTTTGTACAAAGAGACGGAGATCCTAGTAAGAGGAAATCGTCGAAAGGAAAACAAAATTGAAAAAAAAAACAAATAGCCATGTGAAACAATCTCATTGCCTTCAAACTCTACTATTTCCTCCAATGTCTTCAAATTCCCTTTGCCGTTGATAGAAGTTGATTGGATTGATCTTGGGCCGTTTGAACTCGGACCTTGGTGATAAAGTTGACTGTGGTGATTCCACGAGACATAGTCATACACTTTCAATCCTTAACTTTTGCCTGGACCGCCCTTTCGGGTTTTCAGTCCACCAGGATACCCATTTTTTGCCCAAGTCGCCCTTTTGGGTTTTCAACTTGCCGGGTATACAATCTTTTGCATATATCCCTAATTTTTGCCCAAACCTTTTGGTTTGCCGGGATGCCCTTATTTTGCCTAGGTGTGTCAACCTAGCAGGTCTCTTATGTGTAGTATATTTTTAACTATGTCCGCGTTTATGGGATGTGGGAAGTCTTCACCATCCATGGTAGTCAGCATCATGGCACCTCCAGAGAAAACTCTGTTGACAACAAATGGCCCTTCGTAGGTGGAAGTCCATTTGCCTCTGGCGTCGCCTTGTGGCAGAATGATGTGCTTTATCACCAAGTCGCCAGCTTGATATACTTGTGGCTTGATCTTTTTGTTGAAAGCCTTGATCATATGTTTTTGGTACGTTTGACCATGACAAACAGCAACCAATAGTTTTTCGTCGATCAAGTTCAGCTAATCCAATCTTGTCTGAATCCACTCGTCTTCGCCTAAGCCTGCCTCATTCATAATCCCCAGCGAGGGAATATGAACTTCCACTGGCAGAACAACTTCCATGCCATAGACTAGAGAAAAGGGAGTTTCCCCAATTGATGTTCTAGTTGAAGTGAGTTATCCGTAGAGAGCAAACGATAACATCTCATGCCAATCATTATAGGTTACTAGCATTTTCTGCACAATCTTATTGATATTTTTATTGGCTGCTTCGACAGCACCATTCATTTTAGGTCTATAAGGTTAAGAATTGTGATGCTTGATCTTAAACTGAGTACAAAGCTCAGTAATCATAGCATTGTTGAGGTTAGTCCCATTGACGGTGATGATCCTTTCGGGGATACCATAGCAGCATATGAGGCTGTGTTTGATGAATCTGGCTACCACATTCTTGGTGACTGAGGCAAAAGAGGCGGCTTCGACCCACTTGGTGAAATAATCAATAGCGACCAAAATGAAACTATGTCCATTGGAAGAGGATGGCTTTATTTCTCCAATCATATAAAGCCCCACATTGCAAATGGCTACAGAGCGGTCATGATGTTCAGAGGGATAGGAGGCACATGGACCTTGTCAGCATAAATTTGGCATTTGTGACAAGTTCTTGAATATTGATGGCAATCAGCCTCCATTATTGACCAATAGATGCCAACTATTAAGATTTTCTTAGCCATCGTATATCCGTTTGAGTGAGTCCCAAAGAGACCATTGTGCATATCTTCCATAATTTCCTCTGACTCCTTCTTGTCCTTGCATCGGAGTAGAGTGGAGTCATGATTGCGTTTGTACAATATTCCGTTACTTAAGAAGAATTTGGCGGAAAATATTCGTAAGAACTTTCTGTCATTGATGGATGCTCCCTCTGGATACTCTTGCGCTTCGAGATATCTCATCACCTCATGGCACCATGGCTTTTTCGTGTCAGTGTCAAGCTCGCAGCAATGTGCAGTTTCGTCAGATCTCTCAATTATAATCATAGGGGCTTCGTTGTCCCATCTGACCTTGAACATTGAGGACATGGTTGCCAAAGCGTCAACCAACTATTTTTCTTCCCTAGGGAAGTGCTCAAAGGTGATCTCTTCGAAGTTGGGAATTAGGGATAACACAAGTTCCTTGTAAGGGATGAGATTAAGATGCTTAGTGTCCCAGTCTCCTTTTACTTGGCTGATCACTAGAGCGGAATCCCCAAACACATTCAAGTGTTTGATCCTCAAGTCAATGGCAGCTTTCAAACCCAAGATGCATGCTTCATACTCGACCATATTGTTCGTGCAATTGAAGCATAGTTTGGCAGTGAATGGAGTGTGGCAACCTTCAGGAGAGATGATCACATCACTGATTCCGTTACCCAAGGCGTTGGAAGCCCCATCGAAGATCATGGTCCATCAGGATCCTTGTTCAGGCCCGTCATACGGTCCAAGTTTCGTGCAATCGGTTACCAGCATGATGTTCTCATCAGGGAATTCAAAGTTCATAGACTGATAATCATCCACAGCTTGATGAGCCAAATGATCTGCTAGTACGCTTCCTTTGATGGCCTTTTGAGTCATGTATTGAATGTCGTACTCAGTCAAGATCATTTTCCATCTGGCTATTCGTCCGAAAAGGGCAGGTTTCTCGAAAATGTACTTGATTGGGTCCATTTTAGAAATCAACAGAGTGGTATGAGTCAACATATACTGTCTTAGCCGGCGAGCAGCCTATTCCAGAGTGTAACAAGTTTTCTCGCGCAATGAATATCTGGTTTCACAATCGGTAAACTTTTTGCTCAGGTAATAAATAGCATGCTTTTTTTGGCCAGACTCGTCATGTTGGCCCAAAACACACCCCATAGAGTTCTCTAGTACTGTCAAGTAAATGATCAAGGGTCTTCCTTCAACTAGAGGCATGAGAATAGGAGGTTCTTGTAGATATTTTTTGATTTTGTCGAAGACAACTTGGCATTTATCATTCCACCTGACTACCTGATCTTTCTTCAAGAGTTTGAAGATTATCTCACAAGTAGCAGTCGAGTGTGATATGAAGCGAGCAATGTAATTGAGATGCCCCAAGAATCCTCTAAATTCCTTTTCTGAATGAGGGACTGGTATTTCTTGGATATCCTTCACCTTGGCAGGATCAACTTTAATGCCTTTATTGCTGACAACAAAACCTAGAAGCTTTCCAGATCGTACTCCAAATGTGCATTTGTTAGGGTTTAACCTCAGCTTGTACTTTCTCAGCCTTTCGAATAGTTTGTACAGGTGATCGAGATGTTCCTCTTCAGTTTGTGATATGGCAATCATATCATCCACATATACCTCTATCTCATGATGAATCATGTCATGAAATAAAGCTACCGTAGCCCTTTGTATGTTTCCCATGCATTCTTCAATCCGAATGGCATGACCTTGTAGGAAAAGGTGCCCCACTACGTGACGAAAGTTGTCTTCTCCATGTCTTCGGGAGCCATCCTTATCTTATTATAACCTGAGAAGCCATCCATGAATGAGAAGACTTTATTCTGAGCAGTATTATCGACCAAGACGTCAATGTGTGGTAGAGGGAAGTCATCCTTGGGGATTTCCCTATTCAGATCCCTATAGTCTACGCACATGCGGACTTTTCTGTCTTTCTTTGGCACTGGAACCACATTGGAAACCCATTGGGGATAGGATGTCACAGCTAGGAACCCTGCACCAAATTGTTTCATCACTTTAACTTTGATCTTTTCAAATATATCAGGCCTCATACAACAAACCTTTTGTTTGACAAGAGGACAATCTTCTTTTGTTGGCAGACGATGAACTACGATGTCGGTATCCAACCCAGGCATATCTTCATAAGACCAAGCAAATACTTCCATATAATCATGTAACTTCTGAACCAACCTGCTCTTTGATTTCCTTCTTATCTAACTCAGTACCCAGATTGATGACTTCAACTGACTCTTCGTGCGGCTGAATAACTTTTTCCTCTTATAATAGAAGTATGGCCAGTTCTCTCGGTATTTCACAATATTCCTCGCCTTTGTCTTCGACTTGGTTGATTGGAAATTCGAAGTCATAGTCGACAATAGTAGAGTCATTGGCAATAGGATCCATAGTGGATGAGGACCTGCAAGAATGTGTATGTGTGCATGTAATATACATGGCTGTTTTTTTGAAAAATGTATTTGAAAGAAAAGAAAGACAATGAACACAAATATTTGAATGCAAAAGAGTCCAATGTACTGAATGATCATATGATTAGATGAACATAAATAAAACCCTTGACAAATGGACCAAAGTGCCCCGGTGTTGTACCCCAATTTTTGCCCCTAAGATTCCTCTATCATATCATATCAACTCGATCATAACAAGATCACATTAGGGTTTGTTCTTCCTCTTTTTCTATCTCCTATCTTTAAGTTTTCTCTTGAGGAATCTCCAAGCACCTTAGTTGTGTATTTTGCATATGTGTTGTTGACTAACTTCTAATCAAAATACAGAAATATATTTGTCTTTGTCTTTGTATGTTTTTGTTTTGTAGGTACCAAGTTGAAGCATCTGACAAATAAGGATTTCTGGTATTATTTTCCTAAAATATCTATTTGCAAAGGAAAAATTAATAAAAATTCATTTTTTTCACTGATGCAATCGATTGCTCTTAGAGTGCAATCGATTGCATATAGTGCATTTTGCGCCATTTTTGAAAAAAATACATTGTGCAAATCGATTTGCACTATAGTGCAATCGATTTCACATCGTGAAAATTTGAAAAAAAATCAGCAATTTTAAACTTGTCAAATTTTGGCTCCAATTTTTCTTCATTTTTGAAAGATATACCATTAATTCAAATTTTAGTGCCAATCTTTCATTTTTAAGAAGAATTATCATTAATTCAAATTTTGGCTCTAATATTTGAAAGAATTATCATTAATTCAAATTTTGGCTCTAATATTTGAAAGAATTATCATTAATTCAAATTTTGGCTCCAAGAATCAATTACCAAATTACCACTAATCCCAATCCTAAAACTCTATAAATAGAGCCCTCATTTCATTCAAATTTCAAGTTTTGATAGCCAAATCCATCTTGCTAAAAAATATCTCAATTCTCTCCATCTACCAAATTCACTCAAAGCTCCATTTTCAAAAAGTTAGTAAGCTTTGCATTGAAGCTTACTAATATTTGAGCTAAACGTTTATCCAAACACTTTTTCTTTATCAATTCTCTACATATAAGCTTGGGCAATTGATTCTTGTGGTTGAATTGAAGCAAATTCTTGAAGTTGTTTTGATAATTCTTTAGATCTACCTTTGATAAGTTGGATAATTCATCTTTCACAATGTGATCTCTTGTTGATCTTTGGGTTTGATTCATTGAGCATTATTTTGTGATTCCAATGATGTTATTTTCTCATAATTTGATGGAATTTTCGTGCTCAACTGGATCCATGATCATAAGGTATTTGATGGAAAGTTTGAACAAGAATTTGGCCTTTTAAAATTCTATTTTGCTGTCTGTAACAGCGTGCAATCGATTGCAGTAACAATGCAATCGATTGCACAAAAGCAATTTCGCGCATATTTTTGAAAATTGTACTGTGTAAATCGAATTACACTTTAGTACAATCGATTTACACAGAAACATAATGCATTTTTTACCTTGTTTTGGGGCTGTTTTGATACATAAATGTTTTTCTTCTCACTCCTTTTGATTGTTGGTTTGGATTGCAATTTTAAATGTCCAATTTCTCTTTAAACTCAATGGACTTTGTGATGTAGATGAAGTTGGATAAATTTTCATCAATTCAAATCTACCAAAGAGTGAATTATTTAATTCATTTTTTGTGCTTTGGATTAATGATATGTTTAGTGCTTTAATCCATCTAGAGGATTGATTGAAATTAAAGATGAAAGAAATTTAAAGTAGTGATCCAAATTAGCTTATCATTCCCCTCCCTCTTCATCTTATCCCTTTATTTTTTAATTGTGCTACGTGTTATAGGATGATGATCTCTATATCATTTTTCCAAACATGAAGTACATAGATTGCTATTGACGACCTCAAAATAGGTGCGACTTCTACATAAGTCCACTTACGGTTGCTTAACATAGCGCTAAACTTTGTCCTGATTCAGATAAATGATCATTTGTGGCCCAAACCTATGTTTACAAGTCCAAGTATGTTAATTTGATCTCTTTGATCCAATAACCTTGAGATTCATTGTGTGGAGACTTTGATTCTACCAATCCTCTAATGGATCTTCATCAATTTTGGTCAACGCGAATCACTTAAACATCGTTGATCATTAAATATTACCTTTTGAGGATTCCAAAATGGATGATATACTTGACAAAAAGCAAATGCAACTTGTTGTGTGGAGGCTTTGCTTCTACCAATCCTCTAATGAGTTCCAAATGCAAGTTTCAAGATGGTCACCTAACTAACCACTAATTTCTAACAATTGACTTTATTTTATGCTTTTATTTTATGCTCTTTACTTTATGTACCATTTACTTTTTGCATTTACATTTCATGGTATTTTCATCTTTGCTCACTTGAGCATTTACTTTTATGTCATTTTTATTTTGCTCACTTGAGCTTTTCTTTTCCTTTTGAAGACACCTAATAATCAACATGAACCATAAAAAACTTTAATGATACTTGGACTATTTCTTTACTATCCTTGGCGTTATGGAGTATTGGACTTATTGGAATTAGGAATAAAGACCTTGGCCTATGTTGGAGACCTTGTGAACTTAATTCATATTTTTTCTGGAGTTCTTGAGGTTTACCTCAAGACATTGGGTTGTTTGTTTGTTTGTTTGTTTTGTGTGCAGGTTATTGTGATTACATACTTTGTTTATAATCTAGAATTCACCAGTATACAGCCGTTACTCTGCCCATTTTTTCGAAGACTTAATACACTTGAAGTTTGGTTTTCTCAAGAGGTCTAGTATCTTTGCTTGCTTGGTTTCAATCCGAAGAATGAGAATTCTATATTGACTCATAATGTCAAGTATTGGCTTCTTGTTGGTTAGATGGTTCTTATCCCTAGCTTTTACCTTATGCTTTAGGATAGTCTCTTCATCTCCTCCCATCTTCTTTAATTTCAAAAATCTTCTCCCTCCTTTTGAAAACTCTTCTTGTTTTGAAACTTGAACCATTTTCATAATAAACTTGGACTTAGGTCCATGCATTTTCAAAACATTTTCATGAATAAATTTCAATCAACTTAATAATACCTTGACATTTTTTGTGAGAAGACTAAAAGTCAATCAATCTCATTTCAAACCATTTTGCCACTTTGGATTTTTACTTTAAAAAAACTTTTCTCAAAAGATTAGACTCTTGTCAATCCTTGTAGTGACGCAAACAACTATACTTCTACAATATGTAGTGAAGAGAGATATTTTCCACTTGGGTGTTGAGTGAGGCATTGTTAATTTTAAAATCCAAGCCATATCCTCCACTTTGAGATGATGAAAATTCTCCTTTCTCATGATTGTAGGTAGTAAGTATGTTTTCCACACGGACAATGACGGTGATGTCTTATCTCATAAAATTAACCAACACACTTGTGTTTTAAATTTTCAAAGAGGAACTACGTGTACCCTGATCCACTATTGCACGGAAGGTGGTACATAGGCACTAAAGGTTCACAACCGCGGTGGGTGCAAAAATCTTAAAAATATATATTTCTTTTCTCACCTCCACCATCTATTTTACATATAACATTTTATAGCCAAAATATACAGATTTTTCAAAGAGGTTCCTGCGGAGTACCGTAGATGTTTAGGGTGCTAATACCTTCCCTTTGCATAACCAACCCCCTTACCTTGAATCTTTCCCCCTCTTTTTGGGTTATTCACTCTTTTCCCATTCCTTTGGAAACAATAAAGCGCGTTGGTGATTTTTATTTTGATTTGTATAAAGTCTAGTCAATCCAATAACTTAGTCTTAAACATTTCTACCGCTACACCTGGGACAGGCACATGGCTTAAAAGTCATTGTTAAGTATTATAGGCAAAATGTTCTTGAATTAAAAGAAAAGAAATAACAAGTAGATTACTCCTAAATGAAGGAGATGGGCACAAAGTCCTTTGCATGCCAATTATTTAGCTCTGTTGTAGTTGGATACACCCAATCTTCAAATGCAGCTACTTCATCCGAATCACCCACAACGTTGACTTCATGGCTTCCAATGCGGAGAGGTGGATTTCCAGCACGAGCACGCCTCACTTCTTTCTGAGCCTTGATGGTGAAGCCCAAACCAAACTTGTCCGCTTTAAATGGGATATCGAGGATTTGCCCCCAAGTATCACAGTTTCCTTCTTCAATTTCCGCACGAGCATCTTTGACTGAAACCATCTTTGGAACAACCTTAACAGCTTAAGACTCATCAGAGGAACATTTGGTAGCGGCAATAATTGGTGGCACGACTTCAAAGGCTTGACACGGGGTGTCAATGAATTCTCCATCCATCTCTATGTATTTGAACGAGTTAAGGTGGCTTACCATAAACTCTTCTTCTCAACAGACGGTGACTATTCTTCCCTTGACTGGATATTTGAGTTTTTGATGGAGAGTTGAGGTTACTGCCCCAACTTTATGGATCCACGGGCGACCTAACAAACAAGAATAGGCAGGACGAATATCCATAATGTAGAAGGTGGAGTAGAAGATTTGGGAGCCCACCTTGATTGGAAGGTCTACTTCCCCATGAACTGTCCTCTTTGATCCATCAAATTCCCTTACAATGATATCACTTGGCTTCAAGACTAAACCTTCATAGTCTAGACGGTCTAACGCCCCCTTGGGTAATACATTTAGAGAAGAACCAGTGTAGACTAGCACATGTGCTAAGGCAGTCCCTTTGCACTCGACAGAAACATGTAGAGCTTTATTGTGGTTCTTCCCAAGAGGTGTTAGGTTAGCATCTGAAAATCCCAAGCCATTATCAGCTGTCAGGCTAGCCACGCAATCTTCAAATTGGTCCGTTGTGGTTTCCTGGGGAACATGAGCCTTTTTCAGGAATTTGATTATTGTCCGAGCACGGGCATCGGAACAGAGCAACAATGACAACATAGAAATTTTAGAAGGGGTTTGTCCCAACTGTTCCACAATATTGAAGTCGCTTATTTTTATTATCTTCAAGATCTCTTCCATCTCACGAGTGGAGGGTTCTCCACCAGCAACGTCCTTGGAGGGTATTTTAGTTACAACCTGCTCAACAACTTTTTCCTTCCCTCTTGTATCAGTACTTGGCTTGGCAGTAGTAATGCGGATGGGCGCGTTTGTAACAACTGGTGGCGAGATATTGGGTGAAAATATTCTCCCAGTTCTGGTTACTTTGCTTGAGCCAACTATGTTACCAACATTGTCATCTTTTTCTTCTTCGATCCAAGCGTCTTGTTTAATCCCATGATAAAACACCTCAACACCATAGTTCCATGGTACTTCCTTGTTTGAAGAATAAGGAATTGGTCTGGGATTGGTAATTATTAAGGGAGCAACATTGGGTTCATTTGAAATCCTAATAGGACCTTTGGAGGTGATCCTAAGAGGCTTGTTTGAGATGATAATAATGGAGAGATCTTCACATTTGTTAGTCAAACTTTTGGCAAGTGGGGTCTTCTCAAATAGAATTTCCTGGCTATCCATCAGGCGTTGAATACCTTTCTTCAGCCATTCACATCCATTGAGTTGTTGGGTACAACAAACACAATCTTTTACACAGCCATGGAAAATGCCAACATTCAACAGGTTCTTTTTGATGATATTCAGCGGAGTGGTCAATTCTTCAACAGAGGCAACAAAAATTGTATATTCAACAACATTAACACCCTTGTCAGGCTTCGGCATAGGTGCGGTGATTACATTCGGAGTTGGAGGAGGATCAAACTCAATAGTCTTGTTATCAATCAAATCCTGGATTTTATTCTTCAAGGCCCAGCACTGGTCAGTCTCGTGCCTGGGGCTGTTTGAGTGGTAAGCACATTTAGTGTTTGGATTATACTTTGGCGAAGAGGTATCAGGGTTGGCAGGAGGGTCGCGTAATGTCACCAAATTAGCCTTGAGAAAATGTTGTAAGTCTTGAGACAATGACATGCCTAACCTCGCAAATTGTATTCTCGGAGTTTCCAAAACGTTGATGATTAATAGATGGTCTTGGAGTAGGAGTTGGATTGGAGATTCAGACAACATTTACAGACGGATGATCATTCTTCTTGGTACGGGCCCTTGCCCTGTACACAACATTGACTTCCTTCTTTGCAGCAAAAGGTTTCTTGATAGGATTGGAATTGGAGGTATATGCCACAGAGATCTTCCCACTTTTGATGCCGCTTTTAACTCTTTCACCGGTTAAGATTAATTTGGTGAAACCAGAAGAAGAGCAGCCAACCAACAGATTAAAGAAGGGACCAAATAAAGTGCCCATGAACATGTCAATTTGCTCCCTATCAGTCAAGTGTGGTTGAACCCTACTGGCGAGGTATCTCCACTTTTGTGCATATTCTTTAAATCCTTCATTCTTTCTGATGGTCATATCTTGCAACTGAACCCTCGTTGGCACCAAGTCGGTGTTATACTAATACTGATGGTAGAATGCGGTAGCTAAATCTTCCTAGGTATTGATGCGGGAACCATCTAACTGATAAAACCATTCAAGTTGCGTTCCAGCCAAGCTCTCTTGGAAAAAGTGAACCCAAAGCTTCTTATCAGCAGTGTGCGGTTGTATCTTGCGCACATAAGATTTCAGGTGGAGCTTTTGGACAAGAAACCCCATCGTACTTTGTAAAGACTAGTATTTTGAATTTGAGGGGAATGACTACCCTAGAGATCAAACCCAAATCATCAAAATCTAAACCGGGGACGACTTGGATTTCAACAGCCTTCAATCTGTCTTCTAACTGCGTGTATTTGATATTGGCGGGTGGATACTGCTCATCGAAATAATCATCCTCAGATGCTTGATCATTAACATAGTCAGCCTGAGTACTCTTGACCTCACCAATCTGTTTCTCGTCCTCTTCAGATGAGTCTTCCCCTACCGGGATCTGACAGACTGTCTCCTTAAACCTTCTACCCATGTTGAGTAGAGCTTTCTTCTTGGGCTTCTTCTTAACTGCCAGCAATGCCATCATGTCATGCTGCCCCTTGGCTAGGGCTAGTAGAGTCTCTTGGAATTGAGAGTTTTGTGCTTGGAGATCCTTCACAGTTTACTCTAGATCCATCTTGCTGAAATAAACAACATAAAGATAAGGAAACCTATTATGCAAAAACCTGTCATGTTATAATGTATGAAATATGTATATGCAAATGATTTCAAGGATTAATGAGATTTAAATTTGTATATACAAAAGAATGAACAAACTTCAATTTTCATTAATCAATTCAAGAAGGATTGCATCATGCCTCTTGGGCTTACAAAATAACTTTCTAAGATAAAAAGACTGAACATATCCTCTTCGGTGCGAGATAGGCATTCACACTTTGCTCTTCTTATAGCTGCTTCGTAAGCTCCAAGACCCTCTTCTCACTAGCATAGAATTGAGCTTCAAAAGTATATATTTCTTCCTTTAGTTGAACCCAACCCTTTTGCAAGTCCTCAAGAGAGGTAGGCATGTCTGGATGGAGGATCGTGTATGGGACATCTCCTTCAATCACATGTTCCATAATAACTGGTAAGATGGAGGGATAAGGCATCACAAGTTTCTGAGCTCGAGTTCGCACCCACTTAAGGTAAGACTCAAGAGGAATGGAATTCTTGTGTCCCAACGTCTTTCTATCCACCTTGTTCACCATCCTCCAAGCTCGGATAAACCTCTGACGGTAACCTTGATCGTCATTCTCGTAGTCGAATACCACTCCTTGGATCATCATCTCAAGTGGACCATCCCTTCGAGCGTAACCAAATCGTCGTAAGGCTAAGCAGGGGTTGTAAGTGATACCTCCTCTAATTCCAAGTAAGGTGACATTATGTAATTCTCCACAACGGTTTATTATAGTAACATTATCCAAGGATCGGGAACACCAATGAATATCTGAATGTCAGAGTGTCATCAATGTAACACCCCAGTTTCAATTATTTGATTTATTTAATTGGGAAATTATTTTATTAGAATTAATAAAATAAAAAGAAATTATTTATTTTGGAATATTTGAAGAAAATAAAAGAAATGAGAAATATTGGGTTTTTAAGTTATTGGGCTTGGATGTTGTTAGTAAAGAGTGGGGGTGCAAAAGGAATAAGGATACATTTGGGACTCAAGTTATTTTTTCTCATTATTCACGTTAACACAGAATTGGGAAATTGGGAAGCAGAGCTCTGAAGGTACGAAGAACGAAGAACATCGCTCAAAAAGTTCAAAGCTGCAAATTGATAAGGTAAGGGGGGCTACTACTCAATTTATATTTGCTTATGGGTTTAGGTACGGTTGATTTGGGATAATCGTAGGGAGAACCCCAATTATTAGATGTTCTTAGGGATCAGTACCCTTAGGATTGAATCTTGTTAGAGAAGGTTTATGTTCCCAATTTTATGAAATCAATTAACGATTTTAGGTTCCTAATGGTGGATTGGGAGTATATCTGTATGATCGTGAATTTACCTTAGAGGTTCTATGGATAACCTCAATGTTATCAGATTTCCCCAAAAGGACGAATAATCACCCTTAAGGTCACTATGATAATTGTTGGTAATTAGGGAATTGATGTGTTGTTTTGAGTTATACAAAATCGATGTCGTTAGGTACCGAAATGCGCGTTTTGGCTGGCATTTTTCGCGTTTGGCTGCTATTCTAAACAGCTGCAGGTTCAGGAAAAATCTGACCCGCGCTCATCAACACGGGCCGTGTTGTTTAACACGGGCACCCGTGTTGATTCACTGTGTTGCCAAAAAATGTGTTTTCCAGACACATTTCAACACGGGCCGTGTTGATTTACACGGGCACCCGTGTTGATCCCCTGTAATGATAAAAAAATGTGTTTTCTGGGCACATTTCAACACGGACAGTGTTGATTTACACGGGCACCCGTGTTGATGCTGCTGTGTTGATTTTCTGAATTTTGTTTTCTGTGCTTTATTGTGGATTTTATTGTCATGCTTTTAGATAATGTTATCAAGCATGAATTATGATATAACTTGATATGATTGATGTTTAAATAGTATGCTGAGTGATTACATGCTATCCATATCCTGTTATAATTGATGTTGTTGATGTTGCATGATATGTTGATTGATGTTAATAGTATGCTGAGTGTTACATACTTTACATATCATGTTGCATTTGTTAATTCCCATTGTGTGGAATTAACATGGTGGCCAATATACGTGTCCGCGATTTAATGGAACGTTGAGGTGGTAGCCGTGTCCGCGATATAATGGAACGGTGAGTTATCCGTGACCCGAGATTTAATGGGGCGGTAAAGTGGTACCACATGCATGGGTGTGTTGCATTACATTGAATATAACATGAATGGATGATTTTCCAATGTTGTATTTAATTGTTTGTATGCATGTATGGTTGCTAAATTGTTGACGATGTTTGATGTTAATTACAAATATGAAAAGTAATATATTATGAGTATATGAATTGTAAAGGTTTTTATAAACTATGAAACATGCTAACTGTTGGGTGATGCTTATGGTTTTCTGAATTGATTGTTATGAATGTATAATCAAATGTGTAATTGAGATGCTCACCCTTACTGTTGAATATTTCAGATTGAGGAGCTTCGTTCAGGTGCTCGGCGAAGGCTTGTGTTTCTAGTTTATTTCCGTTTAAGTATTGTCCGGGTCATGCTCTGGTAGTTGTAACTCCGGGAACGTTTGTTTGTCGAGCTGTTTTAGTCAGACTCATTTATTTCTTTATGTTTGTTATAATATGATGTTGATATTTTCCAGGTGTTAATTCCTGATGATTTTAAAATATTATAACATTGGTTTTGTTAATTAAATTATTCTGCTGTGTAAACATGTATGAGTTGCTTCTATGTTATGCATGACAGGAACTTGTTTTTATAAAAAAAAAAGAATTGTGACATCCTCGTTAATACATGTACTCTGTAAATATGATTTTAATTAATTGCGAAATTTTATTCGGGGTTTTAGAGGGTGTTACAATAGTGGTATCAAAGCATAGTCGGTCGTTGCGACCAGAGTCTTGAGTCAGTCATCCCTTTTGTATGCGATTAGTGTAAGGTAACACTGTCGATACTGTATTCTAATGAGGAGTATGTTTTAATTCTCAGGAATATGGCTGGAAGAGGTAACGGACGAAATGATGCTGCACTAGCTGAGGCTTTGGGGATGTTAGCTGGTGTACTTGCTGGAAACCCAACTGGAGGCGTGATTGGTGCTGATAGGCAATTGGGGAACTTCCAAAGGAACAATCCTCCGTTGTTCAAAGGTACACATGACCCTGAAGGTGCTCAGAAGTGGCTGAAGGAAATCGAAAGGATTTTCCGTGTGATTGATTGTACTGAAGATCTGAAAGTCAGATATGGTACGCATATGCTGGCAGAAGAGGCCGACGACTGGTGGGTTGCAACAAGGACTGAAATGGTTCAGGATGGAGAGGCACTGACTTGGGCTAACTTCAGAAGGGCTTTTCTGAGGAGGTACTTTCCTGAAGATGTTCGTGGAAGAAAGGAAATTGAGTTTTTGGAGCTTAAGCAGGGCAATCTGACTGTTAGTGAGTATGCTACTAAGTTCACTGAGTTGGCAAAGTATTATGCACACTACAACAATGATGAGGCCGGAGAATTCTCCAAATGTATCAAATTTGAGAATGGTCTCCGAGATGAGATTAAGCAGGGAATCAGGTACCAGCGTATTCGTAGATTTTCCGATCTGGTGGATTGTAGCAGAATCTTGGAAGAAGATATTACCAAGACTAGGCCGTCTCACTCTCGTGGGGCTGTTGATAAAAGAGGAAAGCAACATATGGACTGTGGCAAGCCATATAGTAGAGATAACCAGAAATCAGGTGGTTGGAAAAGGCCTAGTGGGGGAGATTCTGAGGCTTCTATCAGATGCTACTGGTGTGGTGAGTTTGGTCATCATATTCGAGATTGCAAGAGTGAGGAGAAGAAGTGCTATAAATGTGGAAAGACTGGTCATTTGTCTATTGATTGCAAAGGGAAGACTGTTACTTGTTACAATTATGGTGAAGAAGGTCACATTCGTCCGCAGTGTCCTAAGCCTAAGAAGGATCAGTCAGGTGGGAAAGTGTTCGCTTTGTCTGGATCTGAGACTACTCCAGAGGATCGATTGATTAAAGGTACGTGTTTTATTCATGGCACACCTTTAGTTGCAATTATTGATACTGGTGCAACTCATTCTTTCATTTCTTTGGATTGTGCTGAGAGGTTGAAACTGGACATATCTGGTATGCAAGGTAGCATGGTTGTTGATACTCCTGCATCGGGATCAGTGACAACTTCACTTGTATGTAGGAGTTGTCCTATTGAGATTTTTGGTAGAGGTTTCGGTATGGATTTAGTGTGCCTACCGCTTGAACAAATTGATATTATCCTTGGGATGAACTGGTTGGAAGTCAACCGGGTTCATCTGAACTGTTTTGCTAAGACGGTGATTTTCCCAGAGGCAGTTGGCGTCGAGAATTTGACTATGACTGCTAGGCAGGTACAAGAAGCAATGGAAGACGGTGCTAAGGTGTTTATGTTACTTGCTTCGTTAGATACAACAGGAAAGGTCAGGAGTGGCGAATTGCCAGTGGTGTGTGATTTTCCAGAAGTCTTTCCGGATGATGTTGGTGAGTTACCTCCTGAGAGAGAAGTGGAATTCTCTATAGATTTGAATCCTGGTACGAGACAGGTGTCGATGGCGCCATATCGTATGTCTGCGTCTGAGTTGGCTGAATTGAAGAGTCAGTTGGAAGATTTACTGGAGAAGAAGTTTATTCGTCCAAGTGTTTCGCCTTGGGGTGCTCCGGTATTGTTGGTTAAGAAGAAAGAAGGTTCTATGAGACTGTGTTGATTACAGGCAATTGAACAAAGTAACCATTAAAAATCGGTATCCTTTACCGAGGATTGATGATTTAATGGATCAGCTAATTGGAGCCAGTGTATTCAGTAAGATTGACTTGAGATCTGGATATCATCAGATTCGTGTGAAAGCGGAAGATATTCAAAAGACTGCTTTTCGAACGAGTTATGGGCATTATGAATATTCTGTTATGCCGTTCGGAGTTACTAATGCACCTGGTGTTTTCATGGAATATATGAACAGGATTTTTCATCCGTATCTGGATAAGTTTGTTGTGGTTTTTATTGATGACATTCTGATTTATTCCAAGAATGACGAAGAGCATGCGGAACATCTCAGAATTGTGTTAGAGTTGTTGTAAGATAAGAAGTTGTATGCAAAGTTGTCCAAATGTGAGTTCTGGCTGAATGAAGTTAGTTTTCTTGGACATGTGATTTCTAAGAATGGTATTGCCGTGGATCCTACAAAAGTAGAAGCAGTATCTCAGTGGGAAGCGCCGAAGACTGTTTCTGAAATCAGAAGTTTTCTTGGTCTTGCAGGTTATTACAGAAAGTTTATCGAAGGATTCTCAAAGTTAGCATTGCCATTGACGAAATTGACTCGAAAAGGACAAGCGATTATTTGGGATTCTGATTGTGAGAAAGGTTTCCAGGAATTGAAGCGGAGATTGACTAGTGCTCCTATTCTGATTTTGCCGAATCCGGTGGAATCTTTTGTGGTCTATTGTGATGCATCTCTGTTGGGTTTAGGTGGTGTTTTAATGCAGAATCAACAGGTAGTTGCGTATGCTTCGAGACAGTTGAAGGTTCATGAAAGGAACTATCCTACTCATGACTTAGAGTTGGCAGCAGTTGTGTTTGTCTTGAAATTGTGGAGACATTATCTGTATGGTTCGAGATTTGAAGTGTATAGTGATCATAAGAGTTTGAAGTATCTTTTCGATCAGAAAGAGCTCAATATGAGGCAAAGAAGGTGGTTGGAATTTCTCAAAGATTATGATTTTGGTTTGAATTACCATCCTGGTAAGGCAAATGTGGTTGCAGATGCTTTGAGCAGGAAATCCTTGCATATGTCTATGATGATGGTTCGTGAATTGGATTTAATTGAACAATTCCGAGATTTGAGTTTAATTTGTGAAAGTACTCCGAAGTGTGTTCGTTTGGGTATGTTGAAACTTACTAGTGGTATTCTAGAAGAGATCAGGATCGGGCAGAAATCCGATGTTAATTTAGTTGATAAATTGGCATTGATCAACCAAGATCAAGGTGGTGAGTTTAGAATTGATGAGAATGATGTTATGAGATTTGGCGATAGAGTTTGTGTTCCTGATGTCGCAGAAATCAAGAAGAGTATATTAGAGGAAGGACATCGCAGTGGGATGAGTATTCATCCAGGTGCCACGAAAATGTATCATGATTTGAAGAAATTGTTTTGGTGGCCGAGAATGAAAAAGGAAATAGCTGAATTTGTGTATGCATGTTTAATCTGTCAGAAATCGAAGATTGAGCATCAGAAGCCGTCTGGAGTTATGCAGCCGATGTTTATTCCAGAATGGAAGTGTGATAGTATTTCTATGGATTTTGTATCCGGGTTGCCGAGGACTCCTAAGAATTGTGAAGCGATATGGGTTGTGGTGGATAGACTGACTAAGTCTGCTCATTTCATACCGGTGCGAATGGATTACTCAATGGAGAGATTGGCACAGTTATATATTGAGAAAATAGTGAGTTTGCATGGAGTTCCTTCTAGTATTGTGTCAGATAGAGATCCGAGGTTCACTTCGAAATTTTGGGAAGGATTGCAGAAGGCTTTGGGTACTAAATTGAGGTTGAGTTCAGCTTACCATCCTCAGACTGATGGACAGACGGAGATGACGATTCAATCGTTAGAAGATTTATTGCGTGCTTGTGTTTTAGAGAAGGGTGGAGCTTGGGATAGCTATTTGCCATTGATTGAATTTACTTATAACAATAGTTACCATTCGAGTATTGGTATGGCTCTGTTTGAGGCATTGTATGGTAGACGGTGTAGAACGCCTTTGTGTTGGTATGAATCTGGAGAGAGTTCAATAATTGGGCCAGAGATTGTTCAGCAGACTACTGAAAAGATCAAATTGATTCAAGAGAAGATGAGAGCTTCTCAGAGTCGTCATAAAAGTTATCATGACAAGAGGAGAAAGAATTTAGAATTCAGTGCTGGAGATCATGTGTTTATGAGAGTTACTCCGATGATGGGTATTGGTCGAGCGTTGAAATCTAAGAAGTTGACTCCGCGTTTTATTGGTCCGTTTCAGATTACGGAAAGAGTTGGAGAAGTTGCTTATCGTATTGCTTTACCTCCGAGACTTGCGAATTTGCACGATGTTTTTCATGTTTCTCAGTTGAGGAGATACATTCCGGACCCATCTCATGTAATCCAAATAGATGATGTACATGTGAGAGATAACCTGAGAGTAGAAACATTGCCTATGAGGATAGAAGATCGGGAAGCGAAACAGTTAAGAGGTAAAGAGATAGCATTAGTGAAGGTTGCTTGGGGAGGTCCAGCAGATGGAAATATCACTTGGGAGCTGGAGAGCCAGATGAGAGAGGCTTATCCGGAACTGTTCGTCTAAGGTATGTTTTCGAGGACGAAAACTCTTTTAGTGGGGGAGAGTTGTAACACCCCAGTTTCAATTATTTGATTTATTTAATTGGGAAATTATTTTATTAGAATTAATAAAATAAAAAGAAATTATTTATTTTGGAATATTTGAAGAAAATAAAAGAAATGAGAAATATTGGGTTTTTAAGTTATTGGGCTTGGATGTTGTTAGTAAAGAGTGGGGCTGCAAAAGGAATAAGGATACATTTGGGACTCAAGTTATTTTTTCTCATTATTCACGTTAACACAGAATTGGGAAATTGGGAAGCAGAGCTCTGAAGGTACGAAGAACGAAGAACATCGCTCAAAAAGTTCAAAGCTGCAAATTGATAAGGTAAGGGGGGATACTACTCAATTTATATTTGCTTATGGGTTTAGGTACGGTTGATTTGGGATAATCGTAGGGAGAACCCCAATTATTAGATGTTCTTAGGGATCAGTACCCTTAGGATTGAATCTTGTTAGAGAAGGTTTAGGTTCCCAATTTTATGAAATCAATTAACGATTTTAGGTTCCTAATGGTGGATTGGGAGTATATCTGTATGATCGTGAATTTACCTTAGAGGTTCTAGGGATAACCTCAATGTTATCAGATTTCCCCAAAAGGACGAATAATCACCCTTAAGGTCACTATGATAATTGTTGGTAATTAGGGAATTGATGTGTTGTTTTGAGTTATACAAAATCGATGTCGTTAGGTACCGAAATGCGCGTTTTGGCTGGCATTTTTCGTGTTTGGCTACTGTTCTGAGCTGCTGCAGGTTCAGGAAAAATCTGACCCGCGCTCATCAACACGGGCCGTGTTGTTTAACACGGGCACCCGTGTTGATTCACTGTGTTGCCAAAAAATGTGTTTTCCAGACACATTTCAACACGGGCCGTGTTGATTTACACGGGCACCCGTGTTGATCCCCTGTAATGATAAAAAAATGTGTTTTCTGGGCACATTTCAACACGGACAGTGTTGATTTACACGGGCACCCGTGTTGATGCTGCTGTGTTGATTTTCTGAATTTTGTTTTCTGTGCTTTATTGTGGATTTTATTGTCATGCTTTTAGATAATGTTATCAAGCATGAATTATGATATAACTTGATAGGATTGATGTTTAAATAGTATGCTGAGTGATTACATGCTATCCATATCCTGTTATGATTGATGTTGTTGATGTTGCATGATATGTTGATTGATGTTAATAGTATGCTGAGTGTTACATACTTTACATATCATGTTGCATTTGTTAATTCCCATTGTGTGGAATTAACATGGTGGCCAATATACGTGTCCGCGATTTAATGGAACGTTGAGGTGGTAGCCGTGTCCGCGATATAATGGAACGGTGAGTTATCCGTGACCCGAGATTTAATGGGGCGGTAAAGTGGTACCACATGCATGGGTGTGTTGCATTACATTGAATATAACATGAATGGATGATTTTCCAATGTTGTATTTAATTGTTTGTATGCATGTATGGTTGCTAAATTGTTGACGATGTTTGATGTTAATTACAAATATGAAAAGTAATATATTATGAGTATATGAATTGTAAAGGTTTTTATAAACTATGAAACATGCTAACTGTTGGGTGATGCTTATGGTTTTCTGAATTGATTGTTATGAACGTATAATCAAATGTGTAATTGAGATGCTCACCCTTACTGTTGAATATTTCAGATTGAGGAGCTTCGTTCAGGTGCTCGGCGAAGGCTTGTGTTTCTAGTTTATTTTCGTTTAAGTATTGTCCGGGTCATGCTCCGGTAGTTGTAACTCCGGGAACGTTTGTTTGTCGAGCTGTTTTAGTCAGACTCGTTTATTTCTTTATGTTTGTTATAATATGATGTTGATATTTTCCAGGTGTTAATTCCTGATGATTTTAAAATATTATAACATTGGTTTTGTTAATTAAATTATTCCGCTGTGTAAACATGTATGAGTTGCTTCTATGTTATGCATGACAGGAACTTGTTTTTATAAAAAAAAAAGAATTGTGACATCCTCGTTAATACATGTACTCTGTAAATATGATTTTAATTAATTGCGAAATTTTATTCGGGGTTTTAGAGGGTGTTACAATCAACCTATGGGGCAACCTTGAACCTCGCTCATTTTTCAACACAGATTGGGGAAGATGCGAAATAAACCATCTTGCCAAGAGAGGAGTGTAACACATGAGGATACCTCTCTTCCTCATAGTGCGAGAGTGAAAAGAATGTAGGATGTCTCCTAACAAAGTAGGCACCGGGTTACGAGACATGAAGATTTTGACGGCATTTATATTTATGAGTTGGTCAGGATTTGGAAACAAAACCATTCCATAGATGAGAAGGACCACAATTTCCTCAAAAGATTGTAAGTCCAAGGAGTTCCAACAATCTTGAGCTTTCTCAAACAAGAACTTGGCCAAGAAACCTTTGACACCACTCCTTGTTTCCCAATTAGTTGTGACATCAGATTGTTGCAAGTGTAGGGCTTGAGCAATCTCTTCAGGTTTTGGATCTCTTTCCGTACCGTTGAAGGGTAGTTGATTGAGAATGGGAATCCTCAAGAGTTGGGAGAATTCTTCCAAAGTTGGCACAAGTTGATAATCGGGAAAAGTGAAGCAATGATGTAGAGGATCAAAGAATTGGAAAAGCACCTTAATCATATCTTCATCAATGTTGGAGGTAACAAATTTTAGGAAGCGACCATGTCTTTCGGTGAATGGAGAATTCTCAGGAACCCTTGATGCTAACTCTTTGAGTTGAGGAGGAACCCTTACGAGATTGACTTGGATAGTGTTCCTGCGGATAGAAGCCATATCCTACAAAACAGTACAAAGATAAATCCCAATAATCCTTGAAATGGTTAGTGGGAATGAGTATGATGTTATGATGTTTATGATGTTATGTACAAGTAAATATATACAAACAAGGAAAAAATCCTTAGGTTTAGGCTTGCATGGAGTCTCATAGGTAAGTACCCTCTTGAAGTTTAGTTGGCTCAAGCCCATCCTAGAAATAGTAACCGGGTTCTAAAGGATCCCAATATCACTGGTCTGTCTTCTCGGGCATTGTTTCAGTGCAAGCCTCTTTCACGACGACCAAAATATCCCAAAAAGCCAAACCTTAATGAGTGTAGTATCGAGTATCTACCAACTTCAGACTGCACCAAAGCCGGTTATCTCACTATGTCCTAATGGCCAAGCTGGTCAAGTAAAAGTTCTAAAGTCAGTTAGTGCTTCATGACATCACTCAGCGGCCCCGTATTTTCCTTGACTACTCAAGGGCTACCAGTACCCACAAATATGTCACACTAACATAGATATTGCTTAGACCATGTTGGTATACCCCGCACAGTTTCCGCAACGTATTTCTACTTACCTATAAGGTATCCCAAATCCGGGTAGATGATTTAAGCCCAAAAAAGGAACCAAAATGTAAAGCAAACAAATAAAACAAAGAAAGCAAATAAAGGTGATCTAGCCCTAAGGTAACCCCAATTTTAAGAATATCCCCAGAAGAGTCGCCAGTTCTGTGATACGGTGGGAGAACTGACTTGGTGTGTTTTGCGTTTTATCAGAAATGTTACAGTTAGCAAGAGTCGCCACCGACTTTTCTTTTATCCAAAAGGAAAGGCTTAAAAGAATAGGAAAGACCTTTGAGATTATTTCTTAAGTTCGGGGGGTAGCTTATGAAAAGGGGAGGTGTTAGCACCCTTTTCATCCATAGTTATCTATGGGCTCTTAGTTGCTTGCTAGATCACTTGCTTTTGTTTGAAAATATGCTTTGTGTGGTTTTTAAAAGTATTTTGAAAAGGCGCCATCGTTTAGGAAAACTTTGTAATAGTTTTCATTCGTAAGAACGTATACAAAGTGTTGATATTTTGAAAACGTTTCAAGTTTGGAAAGTGTTTTTTGAAAGTGTTGGTATTTGTTTTGAAAATAAGCAAGAGTGTTTGATTTGAAATTGAGCAAGCCACTAGGAACAATCTACCTACTCAAAAGTCTTAGTTCATTTCTTCCTTTTCTTTGATATTTATATCTTACCATTGATTTGGTAAGAAGCTCTATCTTTGGATGTAAAGGGACGGGCATGGGTCATCGTATAGCCATGATAGCAATGTTGTGAAATATCTTAGCAATTCTCTTTGAGGGACTAATATCATTTTGAAAGGCAACTTTGGTAGCATCATCGAGGGAATATGATCTTGTATTTTTTGATTGCTTTTTGCTAAGATATCCCATATGCATAACATGGCCATTTTTGTAAGGCAACAAAGTGGAATTATCCTAAGGGTGCAAGTGTGTAAGTGTGTTGATTTACATGCATTTGTTTTGTCTTGAATTAGGGTTTGCTAACTTGTTAATTTTAATCTTTCCATACAAACCCTAATTACTAGCATTTATATAAAGCGATAAATTGCGGAAAGTAAAAATACTAAACTATTACATCATTAGGGGGGAGGGGGGGTACAAATTTACAAAATGGGGATTTGCAAGAAAATTAAATCTAATTAACTATTACAACCATATTGAATAAATGTACAAGAATTGAATAAAAATACAAAAATGCAAAAATGGAAAAAGAAGTGATTTTTGTTTGGATTTTTATGAAAGGTTTTAATCTTGACCTAATTAAGAAAATGATTAATTAAAAAAAATCAAACAAAACTAAAACCTAAATTAATTAACAAAGAATAATAAGTTAAAAAATGATTTTTTAGGGTTTTTTATGAAAAGATTTTAAATTAAAAATAAATATGAAAATTAATTAATCTAAAATAAACCTAAGTTCTAAATTGATCTTAATTAAGATAATAAAATAATATAATAATTAATCCTAAGTCTAAATATTAATTATTAAAAAAGGTTAAATTTATTAAGAAAATATTTTTTAGTCTTTTTGTTTTTTTACAAAGAAAAATAAATAAATGTAAAAAAAAAAAATTTTTTTTTTTGGATTTTTATTAATAAAAATAATAATGATAATCATAATAATAATAATAATAATAAAAATAATAAAAGTAATATGAAAAAAATAAAATAAAGAAAAAGAAAAAGAAATAATAAAAAGGGCCAGGGGTGTAAACATAGTCGGGTGTTTGAAAATAAAAAAAATGGAAAAGCCCAACTGTTGGAGGCCCAACGCCTGCTTCAAACAAAAAAGGGGAAAGAAAATGTGAACAATAGGCAAAAGGGTACCACTGGGGCTCGAACCCAGGTCCCTCAGGTTACAGGCGCGCTCTTTAACCACTGGGGTGGTGATACATCCGTTAACTTAAACAAAACAACAAATATATGATATAAGTCTTGCCATGACTGTACTTCATCTTTAACCTCCAGCTAAAGGATCTGTAACTTATTCATTTCTCATCCATTCACAAAACTTTCAATATCAAACTTGTTAGAAATTTCCTCACGGTTCTGAATATGTAAATAACTTAATCTAATTCTCAAAGATGAGCATGAATTTCTAACAGTACCAAATTCTGACCTAAATATTTTCAGAAGTTCAAACTCAAAATTCTCCCTACTTAAGCAACATAAATGAAATCTATGGACATGTATAGTTTCAGGGCAATGATGTCTACATTTTATCTTCACAAATGCAAGCCTAACAATGTTTAACTAATGAGATATAAGTTCAAGAAAAATACCTCAAAACTGGAAATTGTGAAATGAATTTGAGCTTGTTTCAAGTGATGGTGATGATCAGGTTAGCTTCCTTGAACCTCTAGGAAGCTAATGCAATAGCTGGCTTGAACTGAGAGTGGCTGGAATGGTCTAGAGAAGTCCAACTGCAATGCTCTATTTTTGGCTATGGAAGTTGATGAAGATGATGTTATAGTCGGCAAACAGAGACATGGATTATTGGTATTTGATGTGAGGAAGCTTTTGAAACTAAAAGGCCAAGAAATGCACGAGTGGTTTTGAATATTCAAGTTCAAAGTCAGAAATGACACGAAAATGGAGGTTTTGTGCAATCCGAGTTTTCAGGGAGTTTGGGAGTGTTCTCAATCGTGTGTTAGCTTGCAAATAACTTGTATAGTTATATGAAAGAGGTTAGAGCACTTGAGGTGGTCAGAAGTGTGAGATATAGAGTTATGCCTATGTTACTTGATTTTGAAGAAAAATGAAAACATGGTTTCAAGGCATAGTACCAGCATGGCCTAAGTTTATTGGAGGCTCTAGACATATTGCTTTTGCCTTTGACATTGCTTGTGATAAAAAAGAAACAAGTTAGGAGCTCTATGCATTGACTTTGTGATTAAAGTCACTTTTCCAAAATGGAAGTGTGAACTTTGTTCCATTAATGGAATAATCACTTGGACAATGACTCAAAAAATTGGATCATAGCACAAATAGTTGTGTAATCTTCTTCTTATGGATAGATTTAGAAGTTAGAAGCCTGCAAAGTAAGATTTATGCAGCATGGGCTTGGATTTGAATTCTTGTTCATCATGGAAATGACCTATAATTTAAGAAAGAATGCCCAACTTCTTGTCTTCGATTCTCTTTGCTCAAACATGATCTTAATAAGTTCTTGGACATTTTGGAAAGCTTGTAACATACTCTACAACCTCTATGTTGTACATTTTTGAAAATTTCTCTTGGGACTATGTGAAAAATTTCCATGAAGTTAGGTCAAAATCCTGCCTAAACTAGGGCAAAATTTCACTAAGTTTCCAAGTTTCATGAACATGTATTCACAAAATCATAACTTGAAATCCATGCATTTATAGGAGAAGTTGTGTTTTACAATGTTTTATGCATCATTAAGATATACAACTTTCATGTTGGAAGTTTCCTTTGAATCATCTTGCATCATGGTGAAAAATTGGCTCAAAGTTGTGAAAAAATATGAAGTTTCCAACACTTAGAAAAATTTCTAAGTTTATAAATTTTGACTTTTCAAAATGAAATCTTGACTTTTTGATTTCTTGATGATCAAGTTTCATATTTTAACATGTTTTGATGAGTTGTGATCTTTGACACTTGATTTTGACCAAAAAGTCAAAGTTTGACTTTTCAATGCACATTTGACTTTTGATCTATTGACTAAAAATTCATATGTTAATCCATTGATCTTGGGCCATGTTTTGAGACATGCCATTAGGTCAAAATGATGCATTTGAACCTTTGAGATCATAACTTAAACCAATCAACCCTTTGCTAGGTCAAAAATCAGAAATTGCCTCTTCTCAGTCAAAACCCTAATTTTGACCATTTTGCCCTTTTGATGATCTGATCAGATTTCTTGAGGAATTATGATCCAAACTTGATCAAATGATATATATATATATATATATATATATATATATATATATAGGTTCATGGTGTTGATATGGATAAAAAATTATAAAGTTTAACTGTAAATTGGCCACAGTTGACTTTTTCCCCAATACAACTGATTTTAGGTCAACTGATCAATTGATTGAGCAAAAATGTGATCCAAGACTTGAAACTTGACATGAGAAATCTTGAGGGTCCAAATTGATCCATGAAAGTCATATGAGGCATTAAAAGTTCAATTGTCCTTGTGAAATCTCAAACCGTAGTTTTTAGTCATCAATGCTTGAGGAGGTGTGTTGTACCCCAAAATTTTCCCTCCCATTCTTACACAAAACATACTCCTAGAGATCCTCAATTGCTCAAGGATGCCCAAGAATTAACCAGACAAATTCTCTCCTAAGGCAATGACCCTTCAACTAGGGTTTCCACTTTCATCAAGATATGTGAACTCCAAAGGTCTTAAATCTTTTCATGGTCCTAATATGTTCTCAAGACCATCTATGTCAAGTTTCATGCCTTGCACAAGAAGTTTGCTCAGTCAACTGCTCAAATGCCTAAAAATCAACTGTACTAGGTCAAAAGTCAATTGTGACCCTCATGCAGTCAAAATTCAAGATTTTTGGTCAACATAAACATTTTGAAGTAACATCCATCATTTGATCAAGGGTTGATCGTGATTCCTCAAGGAATGCCCTAAATTCATCAAAACTCAAAAGTTGCTAAATTAGGGTTTCTATAGGAAAAGTCAACCAAACTTTGACCAAGCATAACTTTCTCATACTTTATCAGAAATTTCCCATCCAAGGCTCATTTTGAAGAGGATTCAATTCCCTAAAACTCATCTTCATCCCTCAAGTTCAAGAAATGCACTCATTAAAAGATATAAATTCAGACATTATAGGTCCTTTTCAAAAGTCAACAAAAACACCTTTTGGGTCAAAGCTCCTTACATGAGCATGGAAGACCCAATTGAGATGAAACCAAAAGGGTTGTTTAGGTGAAATCCTAAGATTTCTAAAAAGTCCAGGAACACCATCTTAGGGTTAAAATTGAGGGAGATGTGCATTGTCAAAGTTGACCATTTTTTGGTAAATTGCATAAAGCCAAAATTGACCAAATTTGAATTTTCTCCAAATAAGCCTATATTTTCAAGTTTGGATCTTGTTCCTAACATGGTCCATGACCCATAAGCCCACACATGAATTATTCTATCATTTATTCTATTTATTTTGATATTTTATTCATTAAAAATCAAAATTATATAAGCAAATGATGGAAATAATGTTAAGTTTAATTTGAAATCTTTTTTTTCATTAAATGTGGAACAAAATATGCTGTCACATGGCAAGGAGATAGTGCAAGCTTGGAATGGGCAAGAAAATATGTAAAAATGGAAAGATTTGAAGCAAAATTAAAACTCCATTATTCTTTGGATTCCTTCCACAAATGTTACTCTAATCTGATTCTCATACATAAGCAAAGACTCTCCAACCCTAAAAGAGAAGACAGAAAGGCGCAACCTCCCTCAAGAGAGAAAACAAAAATTCCAAAATTTCAAAGAAAGTGCAATTTTCAAAAGGCACGATCCAGCCTCCTTCAATCACCTCCAGCCATTCCATCATCCTTATGAGGATTCCAGGAGGTGAACCAGTCCGTTTGCAAAGGCCAAAGCACACTGCATCACCCTAGTCCGATCCTTCCTCTTTTGGTAAGAATTTGGATTTCAAACTCACTTAATTCTTGATATCAATCCCTTTTGAATACACATTCATGTTATTATGATTATTTATGAATTTTCTAACGTATTACATGCAAGGAACAAGGTCAGGGTTGCAAATCACCATTGTTAGGGCCTGAAGAGAAGTAAGCTTCGGTTTTAGTGATACAGGGACTTTTAGATCAAACAAATACCACCATTGGATTCCTGGGAAAATTTTAAGGGGGGTAGGGAGTTTTATATGCTTTGATATGGCGTGTTTTGCAAGGTTCGATATTTGATATCACTAGAGAAGGTGACCGTAACCACCATGGCCGGTGATTTGACTTATTACAAGCGATGGTCCAAGCTTGCATGGTTAATTCCCTGCATCCCATTGGCTGGATCAAATCATAGATCCCTCTCTCCATATCTGATTGGCCCTTTGAGTTACCAGGGGCCCACAATGCATGCGGGTCAGGCTGATTCAACAATAGATCTATGCTTCCATTATATTATTTTTGCTTAATTATATATATGAATGACTAACTAGCGCAAATGGTAAAAAGGGCAAGGCATGTGAAAAGGCTTATGAATCTTGGGCCTAGTACAAAAAAGCAGCCCCCCCCAGATTACTAACAACATCAGCAGGCCCATTTCTTTTTCTTTTTTATTTTTGATTTCGTAAATTTTTTTATTTGCTTTAATTATTTTTATATTTCTTAAAATAAATCATTTTTTTTATTAATCATGGAATATAAAATCACAAAAATGTAGAATTAGGTTTTTTAAATTTAAATTAATTTTATTGAAAATAAATTAGTCTAATTAGATTAACTTGATTATTTTTTATTAATTAAAATTAACTAGAAATTAGGTTTAATTTGCAATTTAATTATTTTCTCAATAAAAAAAATACAGAAAAATATTTTCTAATTAATTATATTTTTTAGGCTTCTAATTTGTTCCCGTCTTAACTTTCGCGCGCTTATTTATTTTCACTTTATTTTCCAATTATTGTATCTTCATCGGGTTTATAATAGTTTTAAATTAGGTTTTATTTACTGCTTTTTATTTATTGCCTATTCCCCAAGTTTGGCTATGTAACCCCTCCTCGAAGCCTTATAATAGTTAAGACTTTAATTTCTCGCACTTTTACTTTCTGCTATTATAAACTGCTAAATGATTGATGATAGGATTGTATGCGAAAGACAAATGAAATTAAAAAGGTAGAAAATCCTAATTGTGCAAAGATAAATAAACTGAAAAATAACCACTTGCACATGCTCACTCCTAGGGTTTTCCCCACTTCGGTTGCCTTCGATAAATGGTCGTGAAGTATAGGGAGTCTTAGTGGTTTCCCTCTAATCCTGAAAGATCAAAATGACCCATTTGAATGTTGCCTTGGAAAGATCTTTAGGACTTTTGGTTAACTACTAAGGTTTCCTAGCCATTGCTTTTATGACCGTACTTGTCCCTTCGAATGTCCCTTAAACTCCAACGATGGAGCTACCTACTTCTTAATAGTGGGATAACGCTGTCTAAAGGAATAAGAAAATGAACAGACTTTTTCGAGTAGGTAGAAACTCTTAAGTACTTTCTCAAAACAACAAAAACTCTTTCACACGAACACTTTCAAAAAGTTTTCAAAAAACAACTTCGTCATACTCTTGAGGACAGATTCAAGGGTTACCACGAAGTTAAACAAAAACTTTTCAAAACACATACAAGCAATTTCAAAATGAGCAAGTACCTAAGAGCCCATGGAAAACCATGGATGGAAAGGGTGCTAACACCTTCCCTTTCCATAATCTACCCCCTTACTCAGAAAATCTCGAAAAAGGTCTTTTTCTGTTCTTTTCACCCTTTCCTTATTGGATAAAAGAAAAGTCGGTGGCGACTCTTGCTTACCGCAACATTTGCAAACAAAAAATGCAAACCAGTAAAAACTGTTGGTTCTGCCACTGTATCACAGAACTGGCGACTCTGTTGAGGAGACTTATAAAGTGGGGTTTACCTTAGGATCTAGTTTTATTTTAAATTACTTTCTTTGTTTGCTTTGATTGCTTTACTTTTAAAGGTTTGTTGGGGTATTCTTGTATAGATCCTATACTCGGATATGGGGACACTTTTTAGGTAAACAACAATAGATCGTGGAGACTGTACGGCATAGACCGATATGGTTTAAGCGATGGCTGTGTTGGTGTGACACTTTGGTTGGTACCGGTATCCTTTGTGTTGAAACGAGGAGAATACGGGGCCGCCGCGTGGTGTCCTGAAGCACTAACGGGCCTTAGAACCTTAGTTGAAAAAACTTGGCCATTAGAAAGTAGTGATATAGCCGGTCTCAGTATAAAGCTGAGGATTGGTTGATACTCGATGCTACACTCATTGAGATCAGACTTTCAGATATTTTGGCCGCAAGAAAAGATTGCCTGGCTGAAATAATGCCCGATAAAGGATGATCAGTGATATTGAGACTCCTTGGAACCCGATTATTATTTCTAAGACAGGTTTGAAACTAACTAAACTTCAAGAGGGTACTTACCTTTAACCTCATGCAAGCCTTTGAACCTAAGGTCTATTGTATGCTTTGCTTGTGTGTGATTTACTCCATTTGAATATAACATCATGCATCATAACATAGCATCCATTCTTATTACACTAACCATTTCAAGGACCAAGAGAATTTAGTTGAACAAACTTGGCCATTAGAAAGTAGTGATATAGCCGGCCTCAGTATAAAGCTGAGGATTGGTTGATACTCGATGCTACACTCATTGAGATCATACTTTCAGATATTTTGGGCACAAGAAAAGATTGTCTGGCTGAAACAATGCCCGATAAAGGATGATCAGTGATATTGAGACTCCTTAGAACTCGATTACTATTTCTAAGACAGGTTGGAAACCAACTAAACTTCAAGAGGGACAATTTGATCTTTTAGACTGGAGAGCAACCACTAAGACATCCTATGCTTAATGATTGTTTACCGAAGGCAACCGAAGTGAGAGTATACCCTAAGAGTGAATATGTGCAAGTGATTTATTTTCAGTTTATTATCTTTGCACATTAGGGTTTTCTAACCATTTTAATTTTGTCATGCATTCTTGCCATACAATCCTATTAGCATACATCTAGACAGTTAAATATTTGCGGGAATTAAAAGTGCAAGAAAATAAACATAGCTATTACAAGGCTTCGGGGAGGGGGATTAATTACATAACCAAAAAAAACGGGGATTTAAATAGTAAATAAAAACCTTAATTTAACTATTACAAACCATGAACAGTTACAAAATAATGGCAAAATAATCAACAAACGCGCGGCGAATTAAATGCGAGGTGATTAGGGTTTTGACCCTTCGACTAATCCTACTTGCGATTGATTAAAGAAAAATGTTTTTTGTCATGTTTTGTTATTTGAGAAAATAAGGAATAATTAAAAAAAAGAACCTAATTACTAATTAGTTTTAATTAAGAACCATAATTAAGTTAACCTATTTTTTGTATTTTTTATTTTATTTGCAAAAGGAAAACAATTAAATCAAGAATTAAACCTAATTTTTCTAGTTGATTTTAATTGTGAAAAAAAATTAAAGTTACCCTAAATTAAATTAAGCTAATTAATTTAATTAAATTTGATAATAAAAAACCTAATTCTAATTTTTGTGAATTCTTGATTTTGTGATTTTATGAAAAAATTTTGATATTTTAAAAATAAAGTAAATAAATAAATTGATAAGAATAAAGTAAAAAATAAAAATAAATGAAATTGAAAATTGGGCCTGTGTTGAATAGCAATGCAGGGGGTGCAAATCTGAGTTCTTTGGCCCAAATACTCCAAGCCTGGTTGACCACGCTTGATCTGGTGCAATGTTGACTTTGTGCCACACCATGGTCCTCTCATGGCAGGCGTTGGATCTGATGGCACACTGGATCAAAGGATGGATATTGATGGAGTATGGTAGGAACTTGAGATTGTGAGACACTGGATTTGTTGATAGAAAGGAAAATAAAGAAAACGTTGGGACCTGGGATCGAACCCAGGTCCTCACGCTTAAATCCAATGCCACGCTGCCAGCTGAGCTATGATGGTTAGTTGTAATTACAATAATAATAAAGTATAATATAAGAAAAACAAAGGAACTGATTCCAAAGCGCACGAGATTCAAACGTCCCAATGGCTGGCTGACATGCAAGTGTCTTCTTCCTGGCAACCGTCGTTTTAGAAAACAAGACTTTTACCTACAAATGTTTACTGTAGGTATAACCCTGTTCATCTCAAAAATTGCACACGAGCAAGATAAATGAAAAGTAATGGTACTAATCAACTCGTCTCATCCTCACGAGCATCACGGTACCTGATTCAAGGCCTGATTTTTCCTGTACTGAAAACCCCTAAAACAAACACAGAAACCCTAGCAATGGCAACATCACGTATAGGCATCAAAAACACAATTAAATGGCATAGTTAGCTTGCAAACATGATGACAAACACGAATATAACAATCAAAAGTGCTAATGATGCAAGAATTGTGATAATCGAATTGAAAAAATGTGTCAAACCGTGTGAGGTGTAGCGCACATTTCTGAGTGTTTCAGGCCTTGCAAATGATTGGGATAGCTTCCTGGGACGTCCAACAATGGATTGGGATAGCTAGGATGGCTTGAGATGGCTTGTGGAGTGAAAACCAATTCAAACTTTTGCCAACTTTTTTCAGTTTTGTTCTATGCTTCTCACGACCTCTAACCCTTATTTTTTGATCTGGAATTCTTCATTATATATCCTAGAGTCAATTAGGTTAACAAACTTGGAATGAATCCTTGCATTTATCCAAGATTTGATTTGATTTGCAAGCTATATGATATATTGCTATTTTGAGCCAAATCATGCCTTTCTTGTACCAATTGACCTTAACTCGAATAGATCTTGTAAACTCAACATATCTTGATTGCCAATCTGTCAAAAAAACAAATCAAATAATATCTTTGTCAATTTTCATCATTTATTTGATTTAATTCTCTTTTTAATTAATGAAAAATCAAAATAAATTGAAAAATGAAGCACATAATGGGTGAGTGAACATTTGATTCGTGGACCACATTATAATTGAGGTGCAAGCATAAAAAGTTGGGCCCATTTAGCAAAAAAAATGCAAATTTGAGCATATTTGACTTTTGGCAATTTTGCAAAAATGGTCAACTTGGCCAATGCATAACTCTCTCAATTTTGACCCTAGAGAGGTGTTCTTGAACTTTTTAGAAATATTAGGATGTCCTATAAACAACCATTTTGGTCTCATCTCAATTGAGTCTTCCATGTTCATGTATGAAGCTTTGACCCAAAAGGTGTTTTTGTTGACTTTTCAAAAGGACCTATAATTTCAAAATTCATATCTTTTTGTGAGTGCATATTCTGGACTTGGGAGATGAAGATGAATTGTAGGGAATTGCATCCTCTTAAAAATGAGCTTTGGATGGGTCATTTCTGATAAAGTATGAGAAAGTTATGCTTGGTCAAAGTTGAGTTGACTTTTCTTGTAAAACACTAATTTAACAACTTTTGGGTTTTGATGAATTGTGAGCAATACTTGAGGAATCAAGATCAAACCTTGATAAAATGATGTATAATACTTCAAAATGAGGATGTTGATCAAAATTCTTGAAGTTTGACTGTATGTGGGCCACAATTGACTTTTGACCTAATATAGTTGATTTCCAGGCATTTGAGTAATTGACTGAGCAAACTTCTTTTGCAAGGCTTGAAACTTCACATGGATGATCTTGAGAACATATTAGGACAATGGTAAGAATTTGAGTCCCTTGTGGTTCACATATCTTGAGGAAGATGGAAACCCTAATTTGAGGTATACTGCCTTAGGAGAGAGTTTGTCTGGTCAATTCTTGAACTTCCTTGGGCAATTTGGGGACCTCACTTGCCATGTGTTGAGAAATATGGGATGGAAAATTTTGGGGTACAACAGCTGCCCCTGTTCGATCTTCTTAAACCTGAAGATGTAGATTGGCTCGTTTGCCTTTCGTGATCTGAAGGTGGAAGATGATTGAACACTAGAGTGCCTAGAAATTTCCACTCGCATGAAGTGGCACTTGATTTGTGATATCGGGAATGGGCTTACAGATGCCATTTGGAGGTCGAGGATTGAAGATTGTCAGAGATGGGCTTAAAGATGCCATCCGAAGAGGTATCGATTGCACAAGAGATTCCTTTGTGATAACCCGTATACCTGTTGTTAAGGAGGACTTCGCTGGGGAATGCTGGTCTTTGTCTTGGGAGAAATAGAGTTTTAGGAGCTTCTGTTGTTCGTTACTCTACTGGGGAATAACTCAGGTTTGGGGAAGCAAAAGTGAACTGCGTATCTGGTCAGGGTATATGCTGCACCGCAACTTACTGGAGAGATGCGAAACTAATCGTGTTTGATTGGGTCTCGGTCTTATAGTGTTGTGGACTGCTATCTGGGGATAAGAGAGGAAGAACCCGGATAGTAAGGTTATGAGAAGGAAACTGGATATTAGGGTTACTTCGACATGAAAGCCTGGATAGTAGGGCTGTGAGAAGGAACCTGGATAGTAGGGTTACTTCGATATAAAATCCTGGATAATAGGGTTGTGAGAAGGAACCTGGGTAGTAGGGTTACTTCGATATGAAAGCCTGGATAGTAGGGCTGTGAGAAGGAACCTGGGTAGTAGGGTTACTTCGATATGAAAGCCTGGATAGTAGGGCTGTGAGAAGGAACCTGGATAGTAGGGTTACTTCGATATAAAAGCCTGGATAGTAGGGATGTAAGAAGGAACCTGGATAGTAGGGTTACTTCCTGGATAGTAGGGTTGTAAGAAGGAACCTGGATAGTAGGGTTACTTCGAGATAAAAGCATGGATAGTAGGGCTGTGAGAAGGAGTCTGGGTAGTAGGGTTACTTCGATATGAAAGCCTGGATAGTAAGGCTGTGAGAAGGAACCTGGATGGTAGGGTTACTTCGTGAAGAGTTTGGGTAAAACTGCATCTGAACTGAGAAGGAACCTGGGTAAGGTTGCTTTGTGAGGAGTTTGTGTAAAACTTCAGAAGGAACCTGGGTAAGGTTGCATTTGTTGCACCGATGATTACTCTGTTTAGCTTCGAGTGTTAATCATGGACCTGCTGGAAATTATTGATAATAATTGTCTTTCCTGAAAGAAATACATGGTTAGTTTTGTGCGATGCATGAGATGCATTGTGATGAGGTTCTCAAAATAACTGAGATTATATTGTATGCAATGTATGTATGTGTCATGATGTATGAACATGAAATGCTGACGTAATAATCTGAGTCCGGGAAAATAATTCCCTAACTGTTGTTTGGAGAAATAAACTCAGCTGGGGATGAATTTCCGTTGCTGGTGATAATAAATTCTGTTGGAGATTGAATTTCTGCTTGTGAGACAAATAAACTCTGCTTGGGGAAAAATTTATTGACTCACTCGCGATTGTGAACCTTAGCTGGGGAGAGTTATGTCCTGTTCGGGAAAGCTAACATCACCATATTTGGATACTTTTTACTCTGTGGGGAGTGTATGCGTCACTACTTCTGTTCTTAAGCTGGCTCTATCCCGGTACCTGATGGGCAGAGTAACTGCAAGGTTTGGGCACTTCTTGTTTTCCCTATTTTTAGCATTACGAGTAATCGTCTTTTGTTTCTTGTGTAAGTATTTATGAGCAGCCATTATTTTCAAATGCATATATAAAAAATGAATCATTGGACGTTCTTGCAAAACAAAACAGTAAAAGAAAAAAACAAATTGAAACTTCTTGTGAAAATGAATTGTATTGATTTTTGAAGTTGACCTGTAATAGGCGTTTTTGTACAAAGAGGCTGACGTCCTAGTAAGAGAACGCCGCCGAAAGATAGAAATTACAATTTGTGTTAAAGAAAGAAAAACAACTATGTGAAATAATCCCATCAGGTTTCAACTCTGCTATTGCCTTTATATCTTCAAGCGTCCCATCACTTTGCTGCTTGGTTGAAGGTGGATCAGATTGATTGGCGCCGTCTGAGCTTGATAGTCGATACCGAAGTCTGGTTGCAAGATGATCCAATGAGACATAGTGTTACGCTTTAATCCCTAACTTTTTCCTGGACCGCCCTTTCGGGTTTTCAGTCCACCGGGATACCCTTTTTTTCCCAAGTCGCCTTTTCAGGTTTTCGACTTGCTGGGTGTACAGTTTTTTTTTCATTTTCATCCCTCACTTTTACCCGAACTCTTTTGGTTCACCGGGAAGCCCTTATTGTTGCCTAGGCCAACCAACCTAGCGGGTATTTGATTATGCGTAGTATCTTTTCAATATTTTTGCATTGACGGGGTGAGGAAGGTCGTCACCATCCATGGTGGTTAGAATTATAGCTCCTCCCGAGAAAATGTTCTTAACCACAAATGGCCCTTCGTATGTGGGGGTCCATTTACCCCTGGGATCACCTTGCGGTAGTATGACGCGTTTGATTACTAGATCTCCGACTTTATATTCTTGACGCCTGACTTTCTTGTTAAAAGCCTTGATCATTCGCTTTTGATACGTCTGACCATGACAGATAGCAGTAAGTCTCTTTTCATCGATTAGATTCAGCGGATCAAGTCGGGTTTGGATCCAGTCGTCTTCGTTCAAACCCGCATCCTTCATAATCCCGAGAGAGGGTATTTGGACTTTGATGGGTAGGACTGCCTCCATGCCATACACCAAAGAGTAGGGTGTTGCCCCTGTCGACGTCCGCGCTGAGGTACGGTACCCATGAAGAGCGAATGGTAACATCTCGTGCCAGTCTTTGTACATCACCATCATCTTCTGTACAATCTTCTAGATGTTCTTGTTAGCTTCTTCAACAACGCCATTCATCTTCGGCCGGTAGGGAGAAGAATTATGATGTTGTATCTTGAACTGTTTACAGAGCTCGGTGATCATTGTGTTGTTGATATTTGTACCATTGTCAGTAATAATTCTCTCTGGGACACCATATTGACAGATCAGATTGTGTCGGATAAACCGCGCCACAACGTTCTTGGTTACTGTAGCAAAGGAAGCAACCTTAACCCACTTTGTAAAGTAATCAATGGCTACCAGAATGAAGCGATGCCTGTTATACGCAGTAGGTCTGATCTCTCCGATCATGTCGATGCCCCACATTTTAAAGGGCCAAGGAGCTGTCAAGAAATTCAGAAGGACTGGAGGCACATGCATCTTATCATCATAGATTTGGCATTTATGACAGGTTCGAGAGTGCTGATAACAATCGGCTTCCATAGTGGACCAGTAATATCCTGCCCGTAGGATTTTCTTTGCCATGGTGTGTCCACTAGAATGGGTCCCGAAGGTACCTTCATGTAACTCTGCCATGATCCTTTCTGTCTCGCTCTTGTCTACACACTGCAGTAAGGTTGAATCATGGTTACGCTTATATAGGTGTGATCGATGGATCTGGAACTGACTGTTTAACGCTGGTTCGCGAAATGTCGCGGAAGCAAGAGTCGCCACCGTCTTTTATTTTCTCCAAATGGAAAGGACAAAAGCACAGAAAAATTCCTTAAAGAGATTGCTCTCGGTTCGGGAGGTAGGTTATAGAAAGGGAAGGTGTTAGCACCCTTTCTATCCATGGTTATCCATGGGCTCTTAGATACTTGCTCATTGTGTTTTCAAAAAATGGTTTGTTTTCTTTTCAATGTGGGTTTTAAAAAAAGTTTCTTTGAAAATTCCAGTTCGACTCTTGTATCGGTCCTCAAGAGTGTTTGAAAAATTGCTTTCGAAAGCTTTTTGAAAATGTGTTGGTGTGCAAAGTATTTTTTTTGATTTGTTTTGAAATTAGAGCAAGTATCTAGAGTCGTCTACCTACCCTAAGGAATTCGTCTGTGTAGATGTCCTTTAAAGTAGTGCCATCCCACCATTGAGAGGTAGGTAGCACCACCGTTGGAGGTGTTCGGGTCAATTCGAGGTTCGGGACATGGTGATCACCGGAGCAATGGGAAGACACCTTAGAAGCTACCCTCATGCCGGGTTCCTGGATCACGAGGACTTACTAAGACATCCTCTACTCGACGATCACCTTTCGAGGCAAGGCAACAGTGAGGCGTACCCTAGGGGTGGTGTGTGCGATTCGTGTGTCGTTTTCATTTGTATTTGTCTTGTCATGTTATTGGTGTTCTACGCTTGATTTTATTTGGTCCATACAGTCTTTCATGTTTTTGATTAACAGTTAAGAAATATTTGCGAGGAAAAGTAAATCTACAGCTATTACAAATGGCGCGGGTCCACATCGCCAAAATTAAACGGACCCGATTTGACGGAAAAATAAATAAAGCAATTAAAGAAAAGTGCGAGAAGTAAATGTTACAAAGCTTTGGGAGAGGTACATAATTATTTAAATGACATAAAACAAATACGCGAATTAAATAAATTACGAACGAGGGCGTTGGACCCTTTTGCAAAAAATTAAAGTTAATGAATTAAAATTAAAATTAAAAGAAAATGTTTTTGGTATTTTAGTATTTTATGATTTAATAGAAAAAGAATTAATTAAAACTAAAATAAAATGTTAAACCTAGTTCTAATTATTTTTTAAGTTATTAAGAAAAATATTGAAGTTTTTAACCTAAATTAACCCTAAATTATTTTCATGCAAATTTAATTATAAAAAATAAAATAAATATTATTATTGTGAAAAAGAAATATTAAAAAAGAATAAAAATTAACTAAACCTAATTCTACATTTTTTAGATTTTATTATGAAAAGAATTAAAATTGTAACCTAATTTAAAACTAATTAATTACATGCTAATAAATAATCATTATATTTTTTATCTTTTTCTGAGTTTTTTTATGTGTTTTATATTTTGTAAAAAAAAATAATTAATTAAATTAAAACAATAAAGCAAATAAAACAATAATTGAAAAAAATAAAATATGAAGAAAATTGCAAACCAGGGGGGGGGGGTTCAGGCCCCAATTGTGAGGTATGCTTTTAGAAATCCAGGCCCATTAAGGAGCCGGCCTTGTTGACTTTTCCTGGGAACGTACACCTGCGCTGACTTGGGTTCACCGTGTTCTCCAATCTGCACCTTTGGATTGCTCTTGAGATGAACGTGGCAAGGCCTGATTTTGAGGCGCATGGTGTACCTTGAACGTTAGCGCTGCATAGGAATGGTTATTGCAAAATAATATGACAAATTATACAGACCTGGGGCTCGAACCCAGGTCTTGGACGTTATTACAATCAACGCTTGCCAGCTGAGCCACACAATGAATTTGTTATATAATCAACAAACAAATAATATAAAAAGAAAGTGGATTAATGCTGGCAAACGCGCGCGAATTTTTGAACACGCCAATCAGCGTATGCCACGACCTCGTCTTCTTCACGTGTTCCTGAAAACAAAAACATGAGCAACGGTTTTCTGTGCGTTGCCTAAGACATGCTATTAGAAAATAGCGATTAGGTCATGTGGCCTTATAAATTAGGCGCGAGTATGTTAATCTCTTCGTCCAAGCTTGCTGAGTACAACCATGATGGTCTTGAGGGCTAATTTTACTTTGTTTCAAAAGCCCTAATTTCTCATCCTGCAAACCCTAGAAAGCTAACATGGTATAATCGCGTACAACACAGAAAAACACAATTAAAAGTATTAGTTAGTTTCAAAACTTCATAATGAACACGAATCAACCATTAAATTTCACAAATAATGCATAGAATGGGATGCACGATTATGAAATTTCTTTGATGCAGTTCCGGTTCATGTTACCAATTCTTGGCGTGTTAATGGATGTTTGTGATTGGAATGTGTTCAGGGAACCCTGAGGAAGCTATTGGAATAGTTTTTGTGCTTCGAATCGACCTGGAAAGCTGTTTTCAGTTTTGAGTTTATGGAGAAAAATTTCAGTTTTCCAATGGCTCTTTAGCGCAGCTTTTGTGTCTAGCACGATTAGGTTTATGATCATGTTTATGTACTGAGTGCATTAGGTCAAAAATACTCAATCAAATCCATTGCTTTTATTGTTTTGGAGATTTGATTTTCTAGCTTTATTTTCCAAATATTTTTCACATGTTTTTGTATCAATTAAGATCAAATCACTCCAAATCTTTCCTCATTTGATTAGGCACGAAATATTGAGTCTAAAACATGCATAAAAAGATTGGTTAGGGCAAGTTAGATATTTTTCATATATTTAAATAATTTAAATGAATTAATATAAATAATAATTCAAATAAATAAATAAAAAATGAGAAAATACTTCCCTTTGGGCCAAGTGGTCGTGCACATGCTTAGAATGATGAATCATGGAAGAAAAATGGGCCCATTAGCAATTTTAGGTCATTTGGATCAAAGTTGACTTTTCAAAATATCCAAAAATTTCCCAACTTCCACAAGGCATAACTTGCTCAATTTCTAAGCTTTTCTCATGTTCTTGGACATTTTGGAAAGGTCTTTGAGTCCTCTAACCAATGTCTTTGGTCCCATGTCATTTTGATTTATCAATCTCAAGTTATGGCCTTTGACTTAAAGTCCCTTTTTGTTGACTTTTGAAAATGACCTATAATGTTGAAATTGATAACTTTTTGTGAGAGCATTTCTTGGACTTGAAGTATGAAGATGAGTTGTAGGAAATGTCTTTCTCTTCAAAATGAGCTTTGGATGGAATTTTTCTGATAATCCATGTGAAAGTTATGCCCTGGTCAATTTCAGTTGACTTTTTCAACTGTCCAAATAAGGAAACTTTTGCATCTTTGATGATTTCTGAGCCAAATTTTGAGAATCATGATCAAGCATTGATCAAATGATGTTTGTGGCTTCAAAATGATATGTTGACCACAAATTTGAACTTTTGACTGTCAAATGACCATTTTACCCCTACAGTTGACTGTAGTGCAATTAGGGTTTTTGACTGTGCAATTTTGAGTTGAATGCCTTGAAACTTGATATGAGGATGCTTGACCATATTTGTAGGCATGTGAGACTTGATTGGGCCCTTGAAAACTTCCTTTTCTTGATCAGACTCAAAACCCTAATCTTGACTGTATAGGAGACCTTTGCACTGTGCAACCCTTGGGGAATTTTGCAGCTTGGCTTGGCAATTTCTTGGAGAATATGGGAGGGAAAATTTTGGGGTACAACAGTTGCCCCTGTTCAATCTTCTTAGACCTGAGGATGCAGATTGGCTGACGTGCCTTTCGTAATCCGAGGGTAGAAGATGATTGAACACTAGAGTGCCTAGAAATTTGCGCTCACATAGTAGCAGTGATGATGGAATGGGCTTATAGATGCCAATTAGAGGTTGCTGGATAGGATGATGGGCTTATAGATGCCATCTGGATGTTGATCGCGTAGGAGATTCCTTAGCGAGAACCTGCAGACCTGCAAAAGAAAAATGAGTACCTGACACGTTGCAGGAGCTGATTTTTAGATGCCTGGTATAGATATGTCCCGACTGGTTACAGGAGCTGAGTCTGGAGTCTTCACATGATGATGAATGGACCAGGGATGGTTACTGCCTTAGCCTGAATGGTAAGAGAACCTTGGGCGACTTTAACTTCAACAACGCTCGTTGAGAAAAATCTTGGGTGTCTTCTACTGGGACAAGAATCAGGGAGATCTTAGGGTCGATCTGACTGAACCAGAGAAGGCCTTTGACTGGATAAGCATCAGGAAAATCTTAGGGTCGATTTAACTGAACCGGACAAGGTCTTGAAATATCTTCAACTGGATAAGCATCAGAGAGATCTTAGGGTCGATCTGACTGAACCAGAGAAGGCCTTTGACTGGATAAGCATCAGGAAAATCTTAGGGTCGATTTAACTGAACCGGACAAGGTCTTGAAATATCTTCAACTAGATAAGCATCAGAGAGATCTTAGGGTCGATCTGACTGAACCAGAGAAGGCCTTTGACTGGATAAGCATCAGAAAAATCTTAGGGTCGATTTAACTGAACCAGGCTAGGTCTTGGCATATCTTCAATTGGAATAAGTGTCAGAACGTCGCCATATCTGGTTTATATCTGGACTATATCTGGAAGGAAATCTGGAAGCAGCATCAGAACGTCACCATATCTGGTTTACATCTGAAACTATATCTGGAAGGAAATCTGGAAGCAGCATCAGAACGTCACCATATCTGGTTTACATCTGAAACTATATCTGGAAGGAAATCTGGAAGCAGCATCAGAACGTCGCCATATCTGGGTCACATCCGAAACTATATCTGGAAGGAAATCTGGAAGCAGCATCAGAACATCGCCATATCTGGGTCATATCTGAAACTATATCTAGAAAGAATTGCGATAGTTGATAGTAATCATTTTTGTATTGGTCTTTTTCCTGAAAAGGAAAAACATAATTGTATGCAAAATCATGATGCATGAATTGTATGTCTTCAAAATTAATGAGATTCGTGTAGTATGATGCATATGCATGCTATAATGTATGGAGATGTGATGTTTATGAACATATGTTTTCGTCTTAGGAAAATAAATCCTTGACGAGTGCCGGGAAGTCATTCCTGGGCTGCGGTTGAAGAATAGATTTTTTCCTCCGCTGGGGATGATAGTTGTAAGAATACCGGTAGGAGAAGATAACTCCGTCGGGGAATGAACTTGGCGAATGGATTACTATGCGGGGAGAAAAGTACTCTAGTAATCTTGCTGGGGAGCAATACTCTGTGGGGAGAGAGATACTTTGCTGAGTTGTTGATAATAACTTGCTGGGGATACCCTTGTTGTTGGAAGTGTTGATGGACTTCGCTAGGGTAAGAAGACTTCGTCGAGGACGCTCTTTCCGTGGCTTTTGGCTGAGGATAACCCAGTTATATCCTGTTAAGGAAATAACTTCTTGAATAAAGCCGGGGGACACGTTCGTGCTCTGCGAGGATAAGCTTCCAGAATCTACTGGGGATAAGCTTATTGCTTGGGGAGATAATTCCAACTTTCCTGGGGAAACTGGATTGGACTCTTCTGGGGGAAGTTTTGATATGCTGGGACAACTCTTTATTGCCCCTGTTTCTGATGTGGGAGACACTTGTGGGGTGCTGATAGTTGTTGATGGACAAACCTTCTTCTGGTAGACAGATGGCAGGACATAGTCGTACGCTTTGATCCCTAACTTTTGCCTGGACCGCCCTTTCGGGTTTTCAGTCCACCGGGATACCCATTTTTGCCCAAGCCGCCTTTTCAGGTTTGCGACTGGTCGGGTGTACAGATTTTTTCCATTTCATCCCTTCATTTTGCCCGAACCCTTTTGGTTCGCCGGGAAGCCCTTATTTTTGCCTAGGCGTGTCAACCTAGCGGGTCTTTGATTTTGCGTAGTATTTTTCGACTATGTCCACGCTCTTAGAATGCAGGTAGGTGCCCCTGGCTGCTTGTGTTGCCATATTACCAGAAGGTGTCTGATCGTGCAAGGTTTGTTGCTGGAGTGCCCCAAGTGACTCAGGCAGAGATTTGCCCCAGGCTTTTTTGGCCTTTTGAGAGATTCTCTGGATCTTGACTTAACTGCCCCAGATGGTAGACCATGATCATGCCGTGCCCCTTGATTGGAGATACTCTTGTTCATTAGACTTTCGTCCTGCGAATTTCTATGCTGTTCAAACAAAAAGTCATATGCAAACAAAGTTATGTTAAAAATGCAAAGCTTATGTCTGTCTTGAAGATTTTGAAAATGCATTCTTTTTCATAAAACAAGTGATTGTTTGTGAAACGTGATGTCAACTCCGTATTTACCGTAAGCCTTAAGGAGTCAGGATACCTTTCGTAACAATATGCTTTCGAACTAACCCATGCTTCAGCTAGGACTTTTGAGGGTTGTAACGTGGCCTGGTTCACGGTTTAAGAAACAAAGGATAAAGGCTCAAATTATTTGTATCCACCCGCTCTTCGTGATGTTCTCCAAACCTAAACTCAGTTGATCCTGCGTTAGACCTTGTTCGAGTCTTTGCTCTGATTTTCCGGTGATGATTCGGATGTTGATGATTTCTTTTGAATAGGCAGTCATTTTTTGCTTTGGTTGAGGGTTTGTGAGACCTCTTTCTTGATTTTTGTTATCCCTTTCTTTTTTTGCCTGAACTGTTTCCTTTTTTGGAATTACAGTCAGCGGGATGCCCCAGTTTTGTAAGTCTCCTTCATGGGTTTTGACTTAATGGGTTTTTTTTATTTTGAAAGATAATGACTGCCTTTCTTTATTGATCATTCGGAACCATCACTGTCTTTCTTTGTTTTGTAAGGATCTTTTTGGTGCCATTCGTTATGCACTTGGATCAACTGAGAGAACTACCCTGCCCCAGGTTTAAATCAAAGGTTTCAATTTGTGTTTAAAACAGAAAACTCCTACTTCTTTGGCTCAAAGGGGTTGACTAGAGATTATCTTCCTTATAACTCCAGTGTTTAGGGATTGAAACAATGCCTGTACCTCATCAGCGGGGTTTGTTCAAAAGCATACTGTAGATTATGGTATCGTTTTCGTCATCCTCCCTCAAGAGGCTTAGAATTTTAGATCCAGAGTTGACATCAGAAAAAATATGAAAAGAAATTTGAATATAATGAAAACAATTGTATTAATTCCCAAAACAGACGTATGCGATGCATTGATAGAATAAAAGAGTTTGCTATGACATTAATTGTTTGTATAAGAAAAGAAAAATACAACTTAAAAATTCAAATAAACAAAAGGCTTCAATGATTGGGCAACGGAGCAGTGATTGTGTTCGGAGTCTCAGGCACTTCAAACTGAATCTCCCCGGCGTCGATCATGTCTTGAATCTTGTTCTTGAGAGGCCAGCAGTTGTCCGTAGTATGCCCCGGGATATCAGAATGATATGCGCACCTATCATTGGGATGATAGTTAGGAGCAGAAGTGTTCGGATTCCGGAGAGGAGCCCTTAAGGTGATCAGCCCTGCCTTCAACATTTATTGCAGTGCTTGATCCAGCGACATGTTGATTTTGGTGTACTGTCGTTTCTCCTTTCGCTGCTGCCCCTGTCCTTGTTGAGCAGGTCCGGGATTGGAGATCTGGATTGCCCCTACCTCATGACGGCTCTTTTTACCGTGCACAGCATTGGATTCTTTCTTTCCATGATGAGGCTTTTTATCAGAAGGTGCAGCCTCTTGAATTTTCCCAGACCGGATGCCAACTTCTATTCGCTCTCCAGTCAAGATGAGATCTGTGAATCCAGCAGACGAATTCCCAATTAGGTGGTTGTAGAACGGACCAGACAGGGTCCCCAAGAACATATCAACAAGTTCCCGATCAGTCAGAGGTGGTTGTACCCTTCCAGCAAGATCCCTCCATTTCTGCGCATATTCTTTAAAACCTTCACTTGATCCTAACGACATACCCTGGAGTTGGGTACGCGTAGGAGCATGGTCGGCATTATATTGATACTGCTTGTAGAAAGCAGTAGCCAACTCCTCCCAATTACGAACCTTGGTCCCATCTAGCTGATAGAACCATTCGAGATGAGTCCCTGAAAGACTCTCCTGGAAGAAGTGGATCCACAAGTTCTTGTCCACCGTATATGGTTGAATCTTCCGAACATAGGACCTGAGATGTAACTTGGGACAAGACGCCCCGTCATACTTGGTAAAGGATGGTGCTTTGAACTTCCGAGGAATAATCACACCAGTTGACAAACCCAGATCTCCAAAATCCAGCCCAGGTACCTGTTGGATCTCCATAGCATTCAGCCTATCCTCCAACTGTTTGTACTTGTCTTCGGCAGGAGGGTATTGTTCGTCGTTGAAATCTGTCTCGTTGTCGGAGACCACTGGACTGGGAACCCTTTCCTCTTGATGACTGCTTTTCCCCACAGATGGAGTTGTCCTCTCAGTTTCAGTCTGCAGTGTGTTCCCAGATCTGCGTCTAGGGCTGAATAAAACAGTCCTCCTCTTCTTCTTTTCCTTCTTCAAGAGCAGAGCCTTCAGATCTTGCTGCCCCTGGGTCAAATTCATGATCAGCCCTTGGAACTGGGCGTTCTGAGCCTGGAGGGCCTTGATGGACTGCTCAGCTGATGATTCAGGATTCATGACGATCGGCTGAAATAAACAGCGAAGAAGGGTAAGCAACATGTCAAAGGGATACCTGCAATGCAATGAGATGTATGATATGTATGCAATGATTTCAAGGACCTCGCGAGGTAAACAGAGAAACTTGTTAGAGTTGGAAATTGGTAACTTGATTGAAGGTACTTCATGTTGTTGAGAGTCCTTCGTCAAGGGTCAAAGGCTCACCATATCCAGTGGGTCACAGCCCCTGACAACCTTATCTAGAGGAAAATAAATCCCCTTTGCCCCTTGCTGGGGTAGTTGATTCACCATGACCTGCATCACAAGCCCTTGAGATCCTTGAAATGGGTTAGGATGTATGCAATGGTATGATGTTATGGTATGCATGGGGTAATGTAGGTAAACCCTGTTATGAGTCCCAATTAAGGACTATAAACAAAACCTGTAAGACTTAGTAACCCTGTTATGAGTCCCCATTAAGGACTATAAACAAAACCTGCAAGTAGCTTATGTGTCAGATAACACGCATGCAATTAGTCAAGTACGAAGGCACACAAGTCACACAAGAGAAACCCTTAGAGTTTAAGGCCAGCATGAAGTTTGGGGTACTACCCTCTTGAAGTTGGTGGGTTCAACCTGTCCTATTAGAAGTAACCGGGTTCTAAGGGTCCCAATATCACGGGATTGCTTTCATTGTTCATCGTTTCGATTTAGCCACTGAACTGGCGACCGAAATATTCCAGGAAAGCAACCCTCAATTGAGTGTAGTATCGAGTATCAACCAACCTCGGACTGCACCAAAGTCAGTTATCTCACTACCCTAAAGAGGCCAAGATAGTTCAATTAAGGTTCCTAAGGTCTGTTGATGCTTCACGACACCACGCGGAGGCCCCGTACTCTCCTTGACTGAACTCAAGGGTTACCGGTACACACCAAAGTGCCACATCAACGTAGCAGACTGTTTCAACCATGTCGGTATACCCCGCACAGTTCCCTCACAGCCTTGTTGCTACTTTCTAAGAAGGTATTCCCCAGATCCGGGTTAGGATCTATAGAACTCCCAAGCAACCCACAATAATAAAGCAAGCAAGGAAAGCAATTGAAAACACAAGTGATCTTAGTCCTAAGGTACACCTCACTATAAGTTTAAATCCCCAGCAGAGTCGCCAGTTCTGTGATCGGTGGATCTGGAACTGACTGTTTAATGCTGGTTCGCGAAATGTCGCAGAAGCAAGAGTCGCCACCGTCTTTTATTTTCTCCAAATGGAAAGGACAAAAGCACAGAAAAATTCCTTAAATAGATTGCTCTCGGTTCGGGAGGTAGGTTATAGAAAGGGAAGGTGTTAGCACCCTTTCTATCCATGGTTATCCATGGGCTCTTAGATACTTGCTCATTGTGTTTTCAAAAAATGGTTTGTTTGCTTTTCAATGTGGGTTTTAAAAAAAGTTTCTTTGAAAATTCCAGTTCGACTCTTGTATCGGTCCTCAAGAGTGTTTGAAAAATTGCTTTCGAAAGCTTTTTGAAAATGTGTTGGTGTGAAAAGTATTTTTTTTGATTTGTTTTGAAATTAGAGCAAGTATCTAGAGTCGTCTACCTACCCTAAGGAATTCGTCTGTGTAGATGTTCTTTAAAGTAGTGCCATCCCACCATTGAGAGGTAGGTAGCACCACCGTTGGAGGTGTTCGGGTCAATTCGAGGTTCGGGACATGGTGATCACCGGAGCAATGGGAAGACACCTTAGAAGCTACCCTCATGCCGGGTTCCCGGATCATGAGGACTTACTAAGACATCCTCTACTCGACAATCACCTTTCGAGGCAAGGCAACAGTGAGGCGTACCCTAGGGGTGGTGTGTGCGATTCGTGTGTCGTTTTCATTTGTATTTGTCTTGTCATGTTATTGGTGTTCTACGCTTGATTTTATTTGGTCCATACAGTCTTTCATGTTTTTGATTAACAGTTAAGAAATATTTGCGAGGAAAAGTAAATCTACAGCTATTACAAATGGCGCGGGTCCACATCGCCAAAATTAAACGGACCCGATTTGACGGAAAAATAAATAAAGCAATTAAAGAAAAGTGCGAGAAGTAAATGTTACAAAGCTTTGGGAGAGGTACATAATTATTTAAATGACATAAAACAAATACGCGAATTAAATAAATTACGAACGAGGGCGTTGGACCCTTTTGCAAAAAATTAAAGTTAATGAATTAAAATTAAAATTAAAAGAAAATGTTTTTGGTATTTTAGTATTTTATGATTTAATAGAAAAAGAATTAATTAAAACTAAAATAAAATGTTAAACCTAGTTCTAATTATTTTTTAAGTTATTAAGAAAAATATTGAAGTTTTTAACCTAAATTAACCCTAAATTATTTTCATGCAAATTTAATTATAAAAAATAAAATAAATATTATTATTGTGAAAAAGAAATATTAAAAAAGAATAAAAATTAACTAAACCTAATTCTACATTTTTTAGATTTTATTATGAAAAGAATTAAAATTGTAACCTAATTTAAAACTAATTAATTACATGCTAATAAATAATCATTATATTTTTTATCTTTTTCTGAGTTTTTTTATGTGTTTTATATTTTGTAAAAAAAAATAATTAATTAAATTAAAACAATAAAGCAAATAAAACAATAATTGAAAAAAATAAAATATGAAGAAAATTGCAAACCAGGGGGGGTTCAGGCCCCAATTGTGAGGTATGCTTTTAGAAATCCAGGCCCATTAAGGAGCTGGCCTTGTTGACTTTTCCTGGGAACGTACACCTGCGCTGACTTGGGTTCACCGTGTTCTCCAATCTGCACCTTTGGATTGCTCTTGAGATGAACGTGGCAAGGCCTGATTTTGAGGCGCATGGTGTACCTTGAACGTTAGCGCTGCATAGGAATGGTTATTGCAAAATAATATGACAAATTATACAGACCTGGGGCTCGAACCCAGGTCTTGGACGTTATTACAATCAACGCTTGCCAGCTGAGCCACACAATGAATTTGTTATATAATCAACAAACAAATAATATAAAAAGAAAGTGGATTAATGCTGGCAAACGCGCGCGAATTTTTGAACACGCCAATCAGCGTATGCCACGACCTCGTCTTCTTCACGTGTTCCTGAAAACAAAAACATGAGCAACGGTTTTCTGTGCGTTGCCTAAGACATGCTATTAGAAAATAGCGATTAGGTCATGTGGCCTTATAAATTAGGCGCGAGTATGTTAATCTCTTCGTCCAAGCTTGCTGAGTACAACCATGATGGTCTTGAGGGCTAATTTTACTTTGTTTCAAAAGCCCTAATTTCTCATCCTGCAAACCCTAGAAAGCTAACATGGTATAATCGCGTACAACACAGAAAAACACAATTAAAAGTATTAGTTAGTTTCAAAACATCATAATGAACACGAATCAACCATTAAATTTCACAAATAATGCATAGAATGGGATGCACGATTATGAAATTTCTTTGATGCAGTTCCGGTTCATGTTACCAATTCTTGGCGTGTTAATGGATGTTTGTGATTGGAATGTGTTCAGGGAACCCTGAGGAAGCTATTGGAATAGTTTTTGTGCTTCGAATCGACCTGGAAAGCTGTTTTCAGTTTTGAGTTTATGGAGAAAAATTTCAGTTTTCCAATGGCTCTTTAGCGCAGCTTTTGTGTCTAGCACGATTAGGTTTATGATCATGTTTATGTACTGAGTGCATTAGGTCAAAAATACTCAATCAAATCCATTGCTTTTATTGTTTTGGAGATTTGATTTTCTAGCTTTATTTTCCAAATATTTTTCACATGTTTTTGTATCAATTAAGATCAAATCACTCCAAATCTTTCCTCATTTGATTAGGCACGAAATATTGAGTCTAAAACATGCATAAAAAGATTGGTTAGGGCAAGTTAGATATTTTTCATATATTTAAATAATTTAAATGAATTAATATAAATAATAATTCAAATAAATAAATAAAAAATGAGAAAATACTTCCCTTTGGGCCAAGTGGTCGTGCACATGCTTAGAATGATGAATCATGGAAGAAAAATGGGCCCATTAGCAATTTTAGGTCATTTGGATCAAAGTTGACTTTTCAAAATATCCAAACATTTCCCAACTTCCACAAGGCATAACTTGCTCAATTTTTAAGCTTTTCTCATGTTCTTGGACATTTTGGAAAGGTCTTTGAGTCCTCTAACCAATGTCTTTGGTCCCATGTCATTTTGATTTACCAATCTCAAGTTATGGCCTTTGACTTAAAGTCCCTTTTTGTTGACTTTTGAAAATGACCTATAATGTTGAAATTGATAACTTTTTGTGAGAGCATTTCTTGGACTTTAAGTATGAAGATGAGTTGTAGGAAATGTCTTTCTCTTCAAAATGAGCTTTGGATGGAATTTTTCTGATAATCCATGTGAAAGTTATGCCCTGGTCAATTTCAGTTGACTTTTTCAACTGTCCAAATAAGGAAACTTTTGCATCTTTGATGATTTCTGAGCCAAATTTTGAGAATCATGATCAAGCATTGATCAAATGATGTTTGTGGCTTCAAAATGATATGTTGACCACAAATTTGAACTTTTGACTGTCAAATGACCATTTTACCCCTACAGTTGACTGTAGTGCAATTAGGGTTTTTGACTGTGCAATTTTGAGCTGAATGCCTTGAAACTTGATATGAGGATGCTTGACCATATTTGTAGGCATGTGAGACTTGATTGGGCCCTTGAAAACTTCCTTTTCTTGATCAGACTCAAAACCCTAATCTTGACTGTATAGGAGACCTTTGCACTGTGCAACCCTTGGGGAATTTTGCAGCTTGGCTTGGCAATTTCTTGGAGAATATGGGAGGGCAAATTTTGGGGTACAACAATAGGATTCCATTACTGATGAAGAACCTAGCAGCGAACCTTCTCAGAAACTTCTTATCATTAACAAATGCCCCCTCGAGGTATTCTTGAGCCTCAAGATACCTCTTTACTTCGTGAAACAAGGGTTTATCTGCTACCTCTTCAGTCTCAATGTCACAGCAATGTGCGGGTTCATCCAATCTTTCAATGGTAATCTGGGGAGCTTCATTGTCCCACCTAACTTTGAACATAGAAGACATGGTAGCTAGCGCGTCCGCCAACTGGTTCTCTTCTCGTGGGAAATGTTCAAAGGTTATCTCCTCAAAGTGTGGGAGCAATGTCAGTACATACTCTTTGTAAGGAATAAGATTCGGGTGCTTCGTATCCCACTCACTATTGATCTGACTTATTACCAGAGCGGAATCTCCGAATACACTCAAGAACTTAATCCTCAGGTCAATAGCGGCTCGAAGACCCATGATACATGCTTCATACTCCGCCATATTGTTGGTGCAATTAAAACATAACCGGGCGGTGAACAAAGTGTGACAGCCCTCAGGAGATATAATTACAGCGCCAATGCCATTACCCAATGCGTTCGAGGCTCCATCAAAATACATAGACCATCGAGATCCTTCCTCAAGTCCTTCATCCGGTCCAGGTTCTTCACAGTCGGTTACCAACATGATATTCTCATCTGGGAACTCGAAATTCATGGACTGGTAGTCATCCACGACCTGATGCGGCAAATTATCTGCCAATACACTCCCCTTGATTACTTTTTGGGTCGTGTATTGGATGTCGTACTCGGTTAAGATCATCTGCCATCTTGCTATTCTTCCGGATAAGGTGGGCTTCTCGAAAATATATTTGATCGGATCCATCTTTGATATCAACAAAGTAGTGTGAGTCAGCATATACTGTCTCAGTCAGCGAGCAGCCCATGCCAAAGCGCATCAAGTTTTCTCGAGCAATGAGTATCGGGTCTCACAGTCGGTAAACTTTTTGCTAAGGTAATAAATGGCGTGCTCTTTTCGACCAGACTCTTCATGATGCCCCAGCACACACCCCATTGAACTGTCTAGCCCTGTCAAGTATAAAATCAAAGGTCTTCCTTCAACTGGAGGCATCAGAATTGTTAGTTCTTGGAGGTATTCCTTGATTCTTTCAAAAGCAGTCTGACATTCATCATTCCACTTTACCATTTGATCTTTCTTCAGCAGCTTGAAGATTGGCTCACAAGTAGCAGTCAGATGTGAAATGAACCTGGCGATGTAATTCAGACGTCCCAAGAAACCTCTAACTTCCTTCTCTATGCGAGGATCCGACATCTCTTGTATGGATTTTACCTTTGCAGGGTCTACCTGAATACCTTTGTCACTGACAACAAAACCCATAAGCTTACCAGACCTTACCCCGAATGTACACTTGTTCGAATTCAACCTCAGCTTGTATGTCTTCAAACTGTCAAAAAGTTTCTGGAGATTATCAAGGTGCTCTTCCTCAGTCTGGGACCTGGCTATCATGTCATCAACATAAACCTCGATCTCGTGGTGAATCATATCGTGGAACAAAGCGACCATGGCGCGCTGATAAGTTTCCCCAGCATTCTTCAACCCGAAAGGCATTACCTTGTAACAGAAGGTGCCCCACTGTGTAATGAAGGTTGTCTTATCCATGTCTTCAGGAGCCACCTTGATCTGGTTGTAGCCAGAAAAACCATCCATGAAGAGAAGATCTTGTGTTGCACGGTGTTGTCGGCTAGAACATCAATGTGAGGAAGTGAGAAGTCATCCTTGGGGCTTGCCCTGTTCAGATCTCTATAGTCCACACACATCTGTACCTTACCGTCCTTCTTAGGTACCTAAACAACGTTGGCAACCCACTGCAAATAAGAAGTGACAGCTAAGAATCCGGCATCAAACTATTTCATGACCTCTGCCTTAATTTTCTTTGACATTTCAGGACGCATACGACGGACCTTATGGTTAACCGGAGGACAGTCTTCTTTAGTCGGCAGGTGATGTACCACAATATGAGTCTCAAAACTAGGCATGTCTTCATAGGACCAAGCGAAGATCTCAACATAGTCGTGTAGCATCTGTATTAACCGTTGTTTGACACTAGGCTCCAGATTCGCACCTATTTTAGCCTCTTTCCTGTCTTCCTATGTACCAAAATTCACTGACTCCACTGGCTCTTCATGAGGCTGTATGGCCCTTTCTTCCTACTGTAATAGTCTAGCAAGTTCTCCAGGCAGCTCACAATCATCCTCACCTTCGTCCTCGGCTTGGTTGATCGGATTTTTGAAGTCATAACTGGCAATAGCAGAGCTGTTATCAATGGGATCCAGAGTGGATATGGATCTGCAGTATGATACGTGAGTGTGTGTAAGAGAATAGTTGTTTTGATAAAGTGAGAGACAGAAAAGAAAAACAAGGAGCGCAAAATTTGTATGCAAGAAATGTCCAATGCTAATGATATATGAAATGACAAATAATAGCCCTCACAAGCAAAGCCAAGGTGCCTCGGGCAAGGCACCGGGCCATAAAGTTTCAAATTGTTTATTACAAATCTTAAAACAAATAAGTCATTTACTGCGGAATAAAAGAAGCAGGTATGAAGTCCCTAGCCGTCCAGTTATTTGGTCCACTGTTGGTTGTTGGGTAGATCCAACTTTCGATGTATGAACCCTCTTCACCAGCATCTTCTGTGACGGAGACAACCTCAATAGCATTGATTCCCGAGCCATCTTTGGGCATGGGTGCAGTTATGACGTTGGGCTTCTCCGGAGTGTCAAACTCAATCTCTTTGGCTTCGATCAGGTCCTGCACCTTATTTTTCAGGGCCCAACAGTCGTTTGTATCATGACCTGGACTTTCTGAGTGATAAGCACAACGGGCATTCGGGTTATAGCGGGGAGATGTAGTGTTGGGGTTATTCGGGGCTTCCCTCAGAGTTACCAGATTGGTCTTCAACAATTGTGGTAAAATTTGAGACAAAGTCATATTGAGCCGGGTGAACTGCCTCTGCGGTCTTTCTACCCTTTGTTGATTGTTGCATTGTGGAGCAACTGCGAGTCTTGGTATTACTACAACATTTACCGTTTGACGGTGTTCAAATATGTTTTGGCCCCTCAGGCTGTAGATGGCACTGGCTTCCTTCTTACCAACAAAAGGCTTCTTTACTGAACTTGAAGAGTTATCCTTCTGTATTTTACCACTCCAAATTCCAGCTTCTACTCTTTCTCCAATTAAAATCAGCTCAGTGAATCCAACTGATGAACTGCCGATCAAGTGATTGAAAAATGGACCAGACAGCGTACCAAGAAACATATCCACCAACTCCGTATCAGACAAAAGGGGTTGAACTCTCCCAACCAAGTCTCTCCATTTTTTAGCATAATTTTTAAAACCTTCACCCGCGCCCATGGACATACTCTGGAGTTGAGTACGAGTAGGATCAAGGTCAGAATTATACTGATACTGCTTGTAGAAAGCAACAACAAGATCTTCCCAGTTTCAGACACTAGCTCCCTCTAACTGGTAGAACCATTCAAGCTGAGTCCCTGATAGACTATCTTGAAATAAGTGCACCCACAAGTTTCTATCAGCGGTGTGGGGTTAGATTTTTCTGACATAAGAGCGGAGATGGAGTTTTGGCCAGGACACCCCATCATATTAGCAAAAACTGGAGCTTTGAACTTCTGCGGGATGACTACTCCCGACACCAATCCCAGTTCTTCAAAATCTAGCCCAGGTATCCTCTGAACTTCCATGGCACTAAGACGGTCTTCTAACTTCTTGTATTTATCCTCAGCAGGAGGATATTATTCATCACTATAATCAGTATCATTGTCAGAGACTGCAGGACTAGGGTCCTTTTCCCCTTCTTGGTTCTCCCCTTCCTTGGATGAAGAGGTCAGATCAGTTTGTTTCTTCAACCTTTCTCCAAACCTTCTGCCCATATTCAGAATACCAGTCTTATTATTCTTCTTCTTCTCTTTTAGAATGAGGGCTTTCAGATCCTCTTGCCCCTTTGCCAGACTGATGAGCATATGTTGGAACTGGGCGTTATGTTCCTGAAGATCTTTGATGACTTGATCAGAAGACATTTTTGCTGAAATAAACAGCGAAGAAGATGAGAAACCTGTAGTGGTACCAGTAATGATGTGTATGATAATGGGATGCGCATGTAATGATTTCAAAGACTTCGGGAAATTTAAATTTGCAAACCAAAATAAACAAAAACTTTATTAGCTTAAATTTGAAGGTTCAACATACCTTTAAGGCGTTACAAATAAGTAAATAAAACAAATCTAAAACTAGAAAAGAAAAATCAAAAGTCCCATGGACGCTTCCTCTTTGTACTGATATAATCATTGAGCACTCTTTCTTCCCGGAGCTGTCTGGTGAGCTTTAAAACCTTCCTCTCTTGATCATGGAAATGTTCCTTGTAAGTATCCCGCTCATTCCTCAATTGAATCCAAGACCTCTGTAACTCCCCAAGATCAGTGGGCATGTAAGGATAGAGAACCGTGTAAGGAATGCCTTCTTCAGTAGTGGGCTCCACAATCATTTGTAATATGGACACATAAGGCATCATAAGCTTCTGGGCACGAGATCGTACCCATTGGAGGTAAGGCTCCATAGGAATGGAGGTCTTTGGTCCGAAATCCTTGGGGTCAGATCTATTTACCATGCCCCAAGCTCGTATGAACCTCCGACGATACTCCTTAACATCATCCTCATAGTTGAATATAATTCCCTCAATAAGTAACTCATGGGGACCATCCCTTCGAGCATGACCAAATTGTCACAAAGCTAGACAAGGGTTGTAAGTTATACCCCCTCTGGTACCAACTAATGGGACATTAGGGTACTCCCCACAGCGGTCAATAATAGCAATGTCTTCAATAGCTCAGGAACACCAAAGAATATCCGTATGAGCGAGTGACATTATCCTGTGCGACCAACCCAAACCTTCTTCGTTCTTCAGTACAGACTTAGGGAGGTGAGAAATAAACCACCTCGACAGAAACGGCATGCAGCACATAAGAGTCCCTCTTCTCTTCATGGTACGAGTATGGGGAGTGTGCAAAATATCTCCAAGCAAGGTAGGCACAGGGTTGCGAGAAAGGAAAATCTTGATAGCATTCACATCTACGAAGGAGCCCGGATTAGGGAAGAGAACTAAACCATAGATAAGAAGAGCCAAGACGTCCTCAAAAGCCTAAAAATCCATATCATCCCAAAATAGATGAGCCTTGTCTATTAGAAATTTGGCTAGAAAACCCTCGACTCCGCTTCGAGTTTCCCAATTGGATACCATGTTGGCCCGTTTCAAATGCAAAGCTGAGGCAATGACTTCTGGTTTAGCAACTTCTTCTAGACCTGTGAAGGGTACCTGTTCAAGAATGGATATGCCCAATAGCTGAGGGAATTCTTCCAAGGTGGGTACCAACTGATAATCTGGAAAGGTGAAGCAGTGATGCTTGGGATCGAAGAACTGAAAAAGTACGCTCATCATCTGTTCATCAAAGTTTGAAGTAACCAGGCTAAGAATTTGACTGTGTCTCTTAATGAAAATAGAAGTTTCAGAAACTCTTGATACTAGCTCTTTGAGTTGGGAAAGTATCTCCACAAAGCTGATTCAGATAGTATTTCTACGCACGGAAGCCATGATCTGCAAAATAGAACAAAGATAAATTCCCTTGGTCTTTGAAATGGTTAGTGTAATGAAGCATGAATTCCATGTTATGATGCATGATGCCATGATAAACCACATGTATAGCAAACACATGTATTGCAAACACAGTCAAATCACACAAAGCCCTTAGGTTTAAGGCTTGCATGAGGTCAAAGGTAATACCCTCTTGAAGTTATGTTGGTTTCAAACTTTTCCTAGAAAATTAACCGAGTTCTAGAGGATCTCAATATCACTAACCATCCTTCATCGGTCATGGTTTCAGCTCACGCAATCTTTTCTTGCGGCTGAAATATTCTGAAAGTATGATCTCAATGAGTGTAGCATCGAGTATCAACCAGTTCTCAGCTCTACATTGAGGCCGGCTATCTCGCTACTTTCTAATGGCCAAGTTGGGAAATTAAAGGTTCTAAGGTCAGTTGATGCTTCACGACACCACGCAGCGGCCCCGTATTCTCCTCGTTTCACCACAAGAGATACTGGTACCAACCAAAGTGCCACACCAACGTAGCTACTGCTTCAACTGTATCGGTCTATGTCGTACAGTTCCCTCATAGTCTATTGCTACTTACCTAAAAGGTGTTCCCCAGATCCGGGTGTAGGATATATAGTAACCCCCAACAAAACCCTAAAAAATAAAGCAAACAAAACAATAAAGAGAAGCAATTTTAATGACCTAGATCCTAAGGTATACCCCACTTATAACAATCCCCAACAGAGTCGCCAGTTCTGTGATACGGTGGCAGAACCGACTATTAATACTGGTTTGCGTTTTGCATTTTTTGTTTGCAAAATGTCGCGGTAAGCAAGAGTCGCCACCGACTTTTATTTCATCCAATCAGAAAGGAAAAAAGTACAGAAAAAATTCTTTTTCGAGATTTTGAGTACAGGGGGTAGATTATAGAAAGGGAAGGTGTTAGCACCCTTTCTATCCATGGTTTTCCATGGGCTCTTAGGTACTTGCTCATTTTTAAATTTCTTGTGTTTGTGTGCTTGTTTTTGAAAAATGTTTTACTTCGTGATAACCCTTGTATCGGTCCTCAAGAGTGTGACGAAGTTTGTTTTGAAAATTTGTTGTGAAAGGTGTTGGTGTGAAAAGTTTTGATTTGAGCAAGTACCTACTAGCATCTACCTACTCGAAAAACAAATCGTTTCTATTCTTGTTTCCTTTAGACAACGCTATCCTACTATTGAGAAATAGGTAGCACCGTCGTTGGAATTTGTAAGGGTCGATTCGAAAGGGACGCACGATCACTAAAGCAATGTTAGGACACCTTAGTAGAAACCCTAGAGTCTTAAGATCTTTTCGAGGCAACATTTTCGAGGCAACGTTTCTGAGGCAACATTTCCGAGGCAACATTCGAATGGGACAATTTGATCTTTTAGACTAGAGAGTAACCACTAAGACACGCTATGCTTAATGATCGTTTACCGAAGGAAACCGAAGTGAGAGTATACCCTAAGAGTGAATATGTGCGAGTGATTTATTTTCAGTTTATTATCTTTGCACATTAGGGTTTTCTAACCATTTTAATTTTGTAATGCATTCTTGTCATACAATCCTATTAGCTTACATCTAGACAGTTAAATATTTGCAAGAATTAAAAGTGCGAGAAAATAAACCTAGCTATTACAAGGCTTTGGGGAGGGGGATTAATTACATAACCAACAAAATCGGGGATTTAAACAGTAAATAAAAACTCTAAGTTAACTATTACAAACCATGAACAGTTACAAAATAATGGCAAAATAATCAACAAACGCGTGACGAATTAAATGCGAGGCGATTAGGGTTTTGACCCTTCGACTAATCCTACTTGCGATTGATTAAAGAAAAATGTTTTTTGTCATGTTTTGTTATTTGAGAAAATAAGGAATAATTAAAAAAAAGAACCTAATTACTAATTAATTTTAATTAAGAACCATAATTAAGTTAACCTATTTTTTGTATTTTTTATTTTATTTGCAAAAGGAATACAATTAAATCAAGAATTAAACCTAATTTTTCTAGTTAATTTTAATTGTGAAAAACAAATTAAAGTTACCCTAAATTAAATTAAGCTAATTAATTAAATTAAATTTGATGATAAAAAAACATAATTCTAATTTTTGTGAATTCTTGATTTTGTGATTTTATGAAAAAAATTGATATTTTAAAAATAAAGTAATTAAATAAATTGATAAGAATAAAGTAAAAAATAAAAATAAATGAAATTGAAAATTGTGCCTGTGTTGAATAGCAATGCAGGGGGGTGCAAATCCGAGTTCTTTGGGCCAAATACTCCAAGCCTGGTTGACCACGCTTGATCGGGTGCAATGTTAACTTTGTGGCACACCATGGTCCTCTCATGGCAGGCGTTGGATCTGATGGCACGCTGGATCAAAGGATGGATGTTGATGGAGTATGGTAGGCACTTGAGATTGTGAGACACTGGATCTGTTGATAGAAAGGAAAATAAAGAAAACGCTGGGACCTTGGATCGAACCCAGGTCCTCACGCTTAAATCCAATGCCACGCTGCCAGCTGAGCTATGATGGTTAGTTGTAATTACAATAATAATAAAGTATAATATAAGAAAAACAAAGGAACTGATTCCAAAGTGCGTAAGATTCAAACGTCCCAATGGCTGGCTGACACGCAAGCGTCTTCTTCTTGGAAACCGTCGTTTTAGAAAACAAGACTTTTACCTACAGACATTTACTGTAGGTATAACCCTGTTCATCTCAAAAATTGCACATGAGCAAGATAAATGAAAAGTAATGGTACTAATCAACTCGTCTCATCCTCACGAGCATCACGGTACCTGATTCAAGGCCTGATTTTGCCTGTATTGAAAACCCCTAAAACGAACACAGAAACCCTAGCAATGGCAACATCACGTACATGCATCAAAAACGCAATTAAATGGCATGGTTAGATTGCAAACATGATGACAAACACGAATATAACAATCAAAAGTGCTAATGATGCAAGAATTGTGATAATCGAATTGAAAAAATGTGTCAAACCATGTGAGGTGTAGCGCGCATTTCTGAGTGTTTCAAGCCTTGCAAAATGATTGGGATAGCTTCCTGAGACGTCCAACAATGGATTGGGATAGCTAGGATGGCTTGAGATGGCCTGTGGAGTGAAAACCAATTCACACTTTTGCCAACTTTTTTCAGTTTTGTTCTATGCTTCTCACGACCTCTAACCTTTGTTTTTTGATCTGGAATTCTTCATTATATATCCTAGAGTCAATTAGGTTAACAAACTTGGAATGAATCCTTGCATTTATCCAAGATTTGATTTGATTTGCAAGCTATATGATATCTTGCTATTTTGAGCCATATCATGCCTTTCTTGTACCAATTGACCTTAACTCGAATTGATCTTGTAAACTCAGCATATCTTGATTGCCAATCTATAAAAAAAAACAAATCAAATCATATCTTTGTCAATTTTCATCATTTATTTGATTTAACTCACTTTTTAATTAATGAAAAATCAAAATAAATTGAAAAATGAAGCACATAATGGGTGAGTGAACATTTGAGTCGTGGACCACATTATAATTGAGGTGCAAGTATAAAAAGTTGGGCCCATTTAGCAAAAAATGCAAATTTGAGCATATTTGACTTTTGGCAATTTTGCAAAAATGGTCAACTTGGCCAATGCATAACTCTCTCAATTTTGACCCTAGAGAGGTTTTCTTTGACTTTTTATAAAGCTTAGGATATTCTCTAAACAACCATTTTGGTATCATCTCAATTGAGTCTTCCATGTTCGTGTATGAAGCTTTGATCCAAAAGGTGTTTTTGTTGACTTTTTAAAAGGACCTATAATTTCAAAATTCATATCTTTTTGTGAGTGCATATTCTGGACTTGGGAGATGAAGATGAATTGTAGGGAATTGAATATTCTTCAAAATGAGCTTTGGATGGGTCATTTCTGATAAAGTATGAGAAAGTTATGCTTGGTCAAATTTGAGTTGACTTTTCTTGTAAAACCCTAATTTAGCAACTTTTGGGTTTTGATGAATTGTGAGCAATCCTTGAGGAATCATGATCAAATGATGTATAATACTTCAAAATGAGTATGTTGACCAAAAATATTGAAGTTTGACTGTATGTGGGCCATAGTTGACTTTTGACCTAGTACAATTGATTTTCAGGCATTTGAGCAATTGACTGAGCAAACTTCTTCTGCAAGGCTTGAAACTTGACATGGATGATCTTGAGAACATATTAGGACAATGGTGAGAATTTGAGTCCCTTGTGGTTCACACATCTTGAGGAATATGGAAACCCTAATTTGATGTATACTTCCTTAGGAGAGAGTTTGTCTGGTCAATTCTTGAACTTCCTTGGGCAATTTAGGGACCTCACTTGCCATGTGTTGAGAAATATGGGAGGGCAAATTTTGGGGTACAACAATTGCACATAGCTATTTTCTTTTTGTTTTACAAAATATTGTATAACTTCCATTTTTATGGCGGCGTTCTCTTACTAGAGCTTCAGCTTCCTTGTACAAAAACACCTGTTATAGGCCAACTTCAAAAATTAATACAAGTCATTTTTACAAAACCATTTGTTCTTCTTTTTCTGTTTTGTTTTCCAAAAACGTCCAATGATTTATTCTTGACATATGAATTTGAATATAATTGCTTTTCACATATATTCGCATAAGAAACGTAAATACAATTGCTCGTAACTTAAGAAACAGGGGCAAAAACTAAAAAATGTCAAACACGACAGTTACTCTGTCCAGCAGGTACCGATGCAAAGACAGCTTTGAAACAAAGTCATCAGTACATACGACCCCGTGACATCTATACTCCCCACAAAGTAGAGGCAATTAAAGTTTTGTCATCGGGTTCCCCAAAATAGGAGGTACTCTCCCCAGCCAGGTTCCTTCAGAAAACTGACATCTATATTCCCCATCCGAATTTCATAATCGCAAGCGGGTCATAAAGTTTGCTCCCGAACAGAGTTTATTTCTCTGAATACGGAAACTCAATCCCTGACATAGTTTATCCTTTCAGCTATGGAAGCTTCATCCTCCAACAAATTTATTTCCCTGCAAAGTTATTCTCAAGTAGAGTCACTCCCCGACAGAATATCCGTGAACAAGGAGCAAATTTCCAGCATAGTCATATCCGTTCACCATCCCTAGCGGAAGTAGAAGAACCACGGTTTTCTACAACAGTCAGGTATGCTATACTCTCCAGCAGCAGTCAGAGATTTATTTTCCCAGACTCAGATATGTCACAATAGCATCTCATGTTCATACATCATGACATGCGCATACATATCGCATACATCATAAGCTCATTTATTTTGAGAACATCATCCCACCATGCATTTCATGCATCGCATTTAATTAACCCTGTTATCTTTTCAGGAAAGACAATTATCATCAATAATCCCAGCGGTTATACATGTCACATATGCAGACAACTAATGGAAAATCAGTTCCCGAAACCAAACGGGTCAACCAACCCACGTGATTAAACGAAGAAACCTTACCCAGGTTCCTTCCCGGTTCAGATGCAATTTTACCCAAACTCCTCACGAAGCAACCTTACCCATGTTCCTTCCCGGTTCAGATGCAGTTTTACCCAAACTCCTCACGAAGCAACCCTAGGACCCAAGTTCCTTCCCATAAGCCCTACTATCCAAGCTTTCATCTCGAAGTAACCCTACGACCCAGGTTCCTTCCCATAAGCCCTACTATCCAGGCTTTCATCTCGAAGTAACCCTACGACCCAGGTTCCTTCTCATAGCCCTACTATCCAGGCTTTCATCTCGAAGTAACCCTACGACTCAGGTTCCTTCCCATAAGCCTTACTATCCAGGCTTTCATCTTGAAGTAACCCTACGACCCAGGTTCCTTCCCATAAGCCCTACTATCCAGGCTTTCATCTCGAAGTAACCCTATGACCCAGGTTCCTTCTCATATCCCTACTATCCAGGCTTTCATCTCGAAGTAACCCTACGACCCAGGTTCCTTTCCATAAGCCCTACTATCCAGGCTTTCATCTCGAAGTAACCCTACGAACCAGGTTCCTTCTCATAACCCTACTATCCAGACTTTCATCTCGAAGTAACCCTACGACCCAGGTTCCTCCCCATAAGCCCTACTATCCAGGCTTTCATTTCGAAGTAATCCTACTATCCAGGTTCCTTCCCATAAGCCCTATTATCCAGGCTTTCATTTCTAAGTAACCCTATTATCCAGGTTCCTTCTCATAGCCCTATTATCCAGGCTTTCATCTCGAAGTAACCCTACGACCCAGGTTCCTTATCATAAGCCCTACTATCCAGGCTTTCATCTCGAAGTAACCCTAGGACCCAGGTTCCTTCTCATAGCCCTACTATCCAGGCTTTCATCTCGAAGTAACCCTACGACCCAAGTTCCTTCTCATAGCCCTACTATCCAGGCTTTCATTTCGAAGCAACCCTACTATCCAGGTTCCTTCTCTCTTATTTATAGACAACAGTTTACAACACTTTAAGACCTGGACCTGACCAGACACAGATGATTTCACATTTCCCCAGTAAGTCGCTATGCTGCCCGGACCCTAACCAGATATGAAGCTCACTTTTGTCTCCTCAATCAAGAGTTAATTCCCCAGTAGAGTAATGGATAACCGAGGCTCTTAGACTCTATTTATCAGGACATAAATCAACATTCCCCAGTGAAGTCTGCCTCAACGGCAGGTACATGAATTCTTGAAAAGGAATCTCTCATGCAACCAGTATCTTTTCTGGATGGCATCTTTAAGCCCGTATCCAAATATTCTCTGTCGACTTCCAAACGGCATCTGTAAACCCATTCCCGATATCACCAAACAGTATTACTTCATGCGAGTGCAAATTTCTGGGCACTCTAGTGTTCAATCATCTTCCACCTTCAGATCACGAAAGGCAGACCAACCAATATACATCCTCAGGTTTAAGAAGATTGAACAGGGGCAGATGTTGTACCCCAAAATTTTACCTCCCATTCTTACACAAAACATACTCCTAGAGATCCTCAATTGCTCAAGGATGCCCAAGAATTAACCAGACAAATTATCTCCTAAGGCAATGAACCTTCAACAAGGGTTTCCACTTTCATCAAGATATGTGAACTCCAAAGTTCTCAAATCTTTTCCATGGTCCTAATATGTTATCAAGACCATCCATGTCAAGTTTTATGCCTTGCACAAAAAGTTTGCTCAGTCAACTACTCAAATGCCTAAAAATCAACTGTACTAGGTCAAAAGTCAACTGTGACCCTCATGCAGTCAAACTTCAAGCTTTTTGGTCAACATAAACATTTTGAAGTAACATCCATAATTTGATCAAGGTTTGATCATGAATCCTCAAGGAAATCCCCAAATTTATCAAAACTCAAAAGTTGCTAAATTAGGGTTTCTATAGGAAAAGTCAACCAAACTTTGACCAAGAATAACTTTCTCATACTTTATCATAAATTTCCCATCCAAGGCTCATTTTGAATAGGATTTAATTCCCTACAACACATCTTCATCCCTCAAGTTCAAGAAATGAACTCATGAAAAGATATAATTTCAGACATTATAGGTCCTTTTCAAAAGTCAACAAAAACACCTTTTGGGTCAAAGCTCCTTACATGAGCATGGAAGACCCAATTGAGATGAAACCAAAAGGGTTGTTTAGGGGAAATCCTAAGATTTCTAAAAAGTCAAAGAACACACTCTTACGGTTAAAATTTAGGGAGATGTGAATTGTCAAAGTTGACCATTTTTTGGAAAATTGCATAAAGCCAAAATTGACCAAATTTGAATTTTCTCCAAATGGCCCTATATTTTCAAGTTTGAATCTTGTTCCTAACATGGTCCACGACCCATAAGCCCACACATGCATTATTCTACCATTTATTCTATTTATTTTTATATTTTATTCATTAAAAATCAAAATTAAATAAGTAAATGATGGTAATAATGTTAAGTTTAATTTTAAATATTTTTTTCATTAAATGTGGAACAAAATATGCTGTCACATGGCAAGGAGATCGTGCAGGCTTGGAATGGGAGAGAAAATATGCAAAAATGGAAAGATTTGAAGCAAAATTAAAACTCCATTATTCTTTGGATTCCTTCCACAAATGTTACCCTAATCTGATTCTCATACATAAGCAAAGGCTCTCCAACCCTAAAAGAGAAGACAGAAACGCGCAGCCTCCCTCAAGAGAGAAAACAAAAATTCCAAAATGTCAAAGAAAGTGAAATTTTCAAAAGGCACCATCCAGCCTCCTTCAATCACCTCCAGCCATTCCATCATCCTTCTGAGGATTCCAGGAGGTGAACCAGTCCGTTTGCAAAGGCCAAAGCACGCTGCATCACCCCAGTCCGATCCTCCCTCTTTTGGTAAGCATTTGGATTTCAAACTCACTTAATTCTTGATATCAATCCCTTTTGAATACACATTCATGTTATTATGATTATTTGTGAATTTTCTGACGTATTACATGCAAGGTACAAGGTCAGGGTTGCAAATCACCATTGTTAGGGCTTGGAGAGAAGTAAGCTTCTGTTTTAGTGATACAGGGACTTTTAGATCAAACAAATACCACCATTGGATTCATGGGAAAATTTTTAAGGGGGGTTGGGTGTTTTATATGCTTTGATATGGCGTGTTTGGTAGGGTTCGATTTTTGATATCACCAGAGAAGGTGACCGTAACCACCATGGTCGGTGGTTTGACTTATTACAGGCGGTGGTCTAAGCTTGCATGGCTAATTCCCTCCGTCCCATTGGATGGATCAAATCATAGATCCCCCTCTGTATATCTGATTGGCCCTTTGAGTTACCAGGGCCCCACAATGCATGCGTGTCAGGCTGATTTAACAATAGATCTATGTTTCCATTATATTATTTTTACTTAATTATATATATGAATGACTAACTAGCTCAGATGGTAAAAAGGGAAAGGAATTTAAAAGGAATGACCTGGGTTCGATCCCAGGTCCAAGCATTTTGTTTTTTCCATTATTTCTTTACAGGATTCAGTGCGTGTTACCCATGAGGTCCACCTTGCATCCTCCAGATCCAGCCATTGGATCATCCTTCGATCCAGATCCAACACTCAGTGAATGTAGCGCATGGTGGACATTTCAGATCTGATTGCACTGAATCAAACAAGTGATTGGGCTTATGAATCTTGGGCCTAGTACAAAAAAGCAGGCGCTCCCCCGCTAGATTACTAACAACATTAGCAGGCCCATTTCTTTTTCTTTTTTGTTTTTGATTTCATAATTTTTTTTATTTGCTTTAATTATTTTTATATTTATTAAAATAAATCATTTTTTATTAATCATGAAATATAAAATCACAAAAATGTAGAATTAGGTTTTTTTTATTTAAATTAATTTTATTGAAAATAAATTAGTCTAATTAGATTAACTTGATTGGTTTTTTAAAATTAACTAGAAATTAGGTTTAATTTGCAATTTAATTATTTTCTCAATAAAAACAATACACAAAAATATTTTCTAATTAATTAGATTTTTTAGGCTTCTAATTTGTTCCCGTCTTAACTTATGTGTGCTTATTTATTTTCACTTTATTTTCCAATTATTGTATCTGCATCGGGTTTGTAATAGTTTTAAATTAGGTTTAGTTTCTCGCTTTTTATTTACTGCATATTCTCCAAGTTTGGTTAAGTAACCCCTCCCCGAAGCCTTGTAATAGTTAGGACTTCAATTTCTTGCACTTTTACTTTCTACTATTATAAACTGCTAGATGATTGATGATAGGATTGTATGCGAAAGACAAATGAAATTAAAAAGGTAGAAAACCCTAATTATGCAAAGATAAATAAACGGAAAAATAACCACTTGCACATGCTCACTCCTAGAGTTTGCCCCACTTCGGTTGCCTTCGGTAAATGGTCGTGAAGTATAGGGAGTTTTAGTGGTTGCCCTCTAATCCCGAAAGATCAAAATGACCCATTAAAATGTTTCCTCGGAAAGATCTTTAGGACTTTAGGGTAACTACTAATGTTTCCTAGACATTGCTTTTGTGACCGTACTTGTCCCTTCGAATGTCCCTTAAACTCCAACGATGGAGCTACCTACTCCTTAATAGTAGGATAACACTATCTAAAGGAATAAGAAAATGAACAGACTTTTTTGAGTAGGTAGAAACTCTTAAGTACTTGCTCAAAACAACAAAAACTCTTTCACACGAACACTTTCAAAAAGTTTTCAAAAACTAACTTCGTCACACTCTTGAGGACAAATACAAGGGTTACCACGAAGTTAAACAAAACTTTTCAAAACACACACAAGCAATTTCAAAATGAGCAAGTACCTAAGAGCCCATGGAAAACCATGGATGGAAAGGGTTCTAACACCTTCCCTTTCCATAATCTACCCCCCTTACTTAGAAAATCTCGAAAAAGGTCTTTTTCTGTTCTTTTCACCCTTTCCTTATTGGATAAAAGAAAGGTCGGTGGCGACTCTTTCTTACCGCGACATTTGCAAACAAAAAACGCAAACCAGTAAAAACAGTCGATCTTTGTTGTACCGCAAAATTTTCCCTCTCATTTATCAAGATTTTCCTCACAAGACTTCTTGGACTCAAGATAGGATTAGGGTTTGGTCAGCTCAAGACATCTCATCTTGCACTGATCACCCAAAATTAGGGTTTGAGTTTGCACAAGGATTTTTGGACCACCTATGCTTCATGTGACTTTCATACACCATCTTGGACCCCTAAGATTGCTCATACCAAGTTTCAAGCCTTGAATCACATTTTTGCTAAGTCAATTGGACAGTTGACCTAAAAATCACCTGTATTGGGGAAAAAGTCAACCATGGGCAATTTACAGTCAAACTTCATAATTTTTGATCCACATCAACATTCTAGACTCATATGAATCATTTTATCAAGTTTGGGTCACAATTCCTCAAGAAATTTGATCAAATCATCAAAAGGGCAAAATGGTCAAAATTAGGGTTTTGACTGAGAAAGGGCAATTTCTGATTTTTTAACCTAGCCAATGACCAATTGGGTTCAAACATGATTTCAAGGACTCAATAGCATCATCTTGACCTAATCACATGCTTCAAAAGATCTCAAGTTCATAGGATTGACAAATGAATTTTCCAGTCAACTGATCAAAAGTCAATTGTACACTGAAAAGTCAAACTTTGACTTTTTGGTCAAAATCAAGTGCCAAGGGTCATAATTCATCAAGATATGTCAAAATATGAAACTTCTTGACCAAGAAAACCAATTTTGAAAATTAGGGTTTTGAATTTGAAAATTTTCAAAACTTAGAATTTTTCTAAGTATGGAAATTTTCTTATTTTTTCCCAACTTTCCACAACTTTTTCACCATGATGAAATTGGGTTCAAAGGAAACTTCTAACATGAAAGTTTTAGTCCTCCATGATATCTACAACTTTGATTCATAAAGTTTTCCCAAAAGATGCTTGGATCTCAAGTTATAAATTTGTGAATAGGGGTCCATGAACTAAATAACTTAGTGAAAATTTGACCTAATTTAGGCAGTTTTTTGACCTAACTTCATGGACATTTTTCACCTAGTTCAAAGAGGTATCTCAAAATTAATTTCAAATATGGATTGTATAGCACATTGCAAGCTTTCTAAAATGTCAAAGAACTCTCCAAGATCATTTGTGGTTAGGGAGAATCGAAGAAGAGAAAATGGCATTTTGTCCCTTTTGATCAAGTCATTTTTACATGATATCAAGTTGCAAATCAGATCCTAGCATGCTTTTACCTTGCATTACAGGTCCTAAACTCATTCTACACTCCATAATTAAATGCTAACTCAATGGATAAAGGCTTTGTTTTCACTTTTGGAACATTGTACAAGAAATAAATCCATTAATGGTATAAAGGACACATTGCCATTTTCATAAAGGCAAGCTTTTGCAACTTTATTATTCTTGAGCCTTGGAGCTGTCTCTTTGGTACATGCATTTTACACAACCCTCAAGCAATTGGTACAGGCTGATTCCAGGCTTTAAGCAAGCAAGGACAAGTATGTAGCACAAGTCACTTCAACTTTCTTCAAATGAAAGAAAAGTGGCAAAAGGGATCAGAACTTGTACAACTGCTAGAGAGTGGACTTTGTATCACTCCATACATATTCACAATGTTATCACAAGCCAAGACACGAATTGATAGCATCTGAAACTGACCAAAACTCCAAAACCTCATTTTTCTGCCAAAACTTCTAGTTTCTGCAAAATCATAGCAAGCTCAATATTTGCTCGTGCGTTTTTCCCTTTAACACTTAAAACATCTTCCACACATCCTACAAAAGCTATCCAAGCATTCATCTTGCACCTGTAGCCCCTGTTTCAGCCATCACCATTTTCAAGTTTGGAGATTGCAGCTTGACTTCTACAGGAAGTTCTGGCCATCCACAAAGCCAGTTAAGCATTGGAATAGCTTGAGGGAACTTCAAGGAAGCTCACACGATCCTCAGGCCTCACTCAAAGTCCCCACATTGCCATATCCAAATCCAGCTAAAGGAGGTATTTTTCAAAACTCTATCTCTCTATTTAGACATCCTCAAGCTACAATTTGTGAAGCAAAAATGTAGTCTTTAGCATGGTGAAGTTGTACATATGCATAGTTGTCATTTATATTAATCGAGCTAAGAGAATTTGAATGTTGAACATGCTGAAAAAATTAGGTCAGAAATTAGGGGTTATAAAATTCTCTCTGATCTTTGAGAGTTAGGTCACAAATTTTATATCATTGGAATCGTGAGATTACAAGCTACTTGTTTTATGTTATGAGTTTTTTATTTTATGCAAGTTATAGCAAGATACAATTTGAAGGCAGAAACGCGCGCGTAGAAGGAATGGCTGGAGGTCAGGGACGACTGGCCTGGGCCTTGGAGCGCCTGGGCCTTCTGTTTTGTTTTCCACACCCCCTGGCTTTATTTTGTGTATTTTTCATATTTTCTTTTCATTTTTATATTTATTGTTTTTATTTATTTTTTCTGAATCATAAAAATCATGGAAAATATTTTCTTTATTTTTTGCATTTTATTTTATTTTATTATTATTTTTTGGCATAAAAAATAGTCTTATTAGGATAATGAACTTTATTTTCTTAAATAAAATTTGTAAATACATTTAAAAATACCATACATTTTTATTTTTATTATTCATACACATAAAATATTATTTTCATACATATTTTAATTTTTAATATTTTTTAATAATATTATTTATTATTTCTTGTACAAAAATGTACAAAATAAATATAAATATAGAATATATATTTCTTTTAATCAAAAACTAGGGTTTCATCTTTTCAAAAATAATAATATTATTTTTTCCTTTTTTTTAGGGCTTAAATAAATCATTTTTCTCATATAAAAATCAAATACAAAACATTTTTCCATAAATACATTTTTATTGCATATTTAAATATTTGTATATTTATATATTTCGCACAATATTCAATTGGGTTGTAATAGTATTTTTAGGGTTTATTTTGTGCAATATCCCCATTCAAAAACTTGTATCCCCCCTCCCATAATAATTGTTGTAATAGCTTAGTTTACTTTTACGCAATATATCGCTTTATATATTTGTGTAGTAAATTAGGGTTTTGCATGATAAGACCAAAAATCAAACAAATAAACAAAGCCTAATACAAGACAAATGCATGTAAAATGACACACATTGCACACAAGCACCCTTAGGGTTTGACCCACTTGGTTGCCTAAAATGAAAATCGCCATGGTATGCATGCAAAGTATCTTGGCAAAACAAAACAAAACAAAAGATCATAGTCCCTTGATGACGCTATCAAAAGGTTGCCTAAACAAAGATGATCTTGGTCCCTAAAATATGCTTAAATACTTGACAACATTGCTATCATGGTCATACGATGACCCACGCCCGTCCCGTTTAACATCCAAAGATAGGTTTGTTTACCAAATCAATGGTAAATCAACAATGTCAAAGGAATAAAAATGCATAGGAAAGACATTTGAGTAGGTAGATAGCTTCTAAGTTACTTGCTCTCTTCAAAACAAATCCTTGCTATTTTCAAACAAATACACACACATTTCTAAACAACTTTCAAAACATTGAAACATTTTTCAAAAGACAAACATCTTTGTATACATTCTTACGAACGATAATCATTACAAAGATTGCCTAAACGATGGCCTCTTTTCAAAATACTTTCAAAACCACACAAAGCACCATTTCAAACAATTTCAAAGCAAAGCAAGTGATCTAAATAAGTAACTAAGAGCCCATGGAAAACCATGGATGAAAAGGGTGCTAACACCTTCCCTTTTGATAATCTACCCCCCGAACTCAAGAAAACATCTCAAAGGTTTTTCCTGTGCTTTTTTACCTTTCATTTTGGATAAAATAAAAGTCGGTGGCGACTCTTTCTAAACCGCAACATTTGCAAACACAAACGCAAAACCTCAAGTCAGTTCTCCCACTGCATCACAGAACTAGCGACTCTGCTGGGGACAATTCTAAAAGTGGGGTTACCTTAGGGTTTTTAGATCACCTTTACATGCTTATCTTGTTTGACTTGTTTGCTTTACACTTTGGTTCTATTGTTTGGGTTTGAATCTTTCACCCGGATTTTAGAAACATTATAGATAAATAGAAATACGTTGTGGAAACTGTGCAGGGTATACCGACACGGTCTAAGCAATAGCTATATTAGTGCGACATATTTGTGGGTACCGGTAGCCTTTGAGTCAATCAAAGAGAATACGAGGCCGCTGAGTGATGTCATGAAGCACTAATGAACTTCTAGAACCTTTACTTGACCAACTTGGCCTTTTAGGATGTAGTGAGATGACCGGCTTTGGTGCAGTTCAAAGTTGGTAGATACTCGATACTACACTCATTGAGGGTTGGTTCCTTGGAATATTTCGGTCGCCAGTAAAAAGGCTGAATTGAAACCATGAACAAGGAAATAATTCAGTGATATTGAGCTCCTTAGAACCCAGTTACTATTGCTAGGACAGGTTGAGCCAACTAAACTTCAAGAGGGTACTTACCTATGAAACCCCATGCAAGCCTAAACTAGGAACTTGTGTGATTTGCTTGTACATATATACTTGTAAATAACATCAGAGACATCATGAACATCATATGCATCCACTAACCATTTCAAGGATGTTGGAGATTCATCTTTGTTCTTGTTTTATAGGTTATGGATTCACTTCACAGGAAAACTATCCAAATCAACCTTGTAAGAATTCCTCCACAACTCAAGGAGCTAGCTTCAAGGATTCCTGAGAATTCTCCATTCACCAAGAGGCATGGTCTTCTACTCAACTTGGTCACTTCCAACACATAAGAGGATACGATGAAAGTTCTCTTCCAGTTCTTTGACCCTTTGCATCATTGCTTCATATTTCCTGACTATCAACTTGTGCCCACTTTGGAGGAATTTTCTCAACTCTTGAGGATTCCTATTCTCAATCAACTACCCTTCAACGGCACGGAAAGAGATCCAAAGCCAGAAGAGATTACTCAAGCCTTACACTTGCACTCATCTGATGTCACAACTTATTGGGAAACTATAAGTGGTGTCAAAGGCTTCTTGTTAAAGTTTCTGTTTGAGAAGGCCCGAAGCTGTTGGAATTCTCTAGACTTACAAGATTTTGAAGAGATTGTAGCTCTTCTCATCTATGGGATGGTCTTGTTCCCTAATCCTGACCAACTCATAGATGTGAGTGTTGTCAAAATCTTCATGTCTCACAACCCAGTGCCTACATTGCTTGGGGATATCCTCCACTCTTTTCACACTCGTACAATGAGGAAAAGAGGTATTCTCATGTGTTACACTCCTCTCCTGGCAAGATGGTTTATTTCTCATCTTCCCCAATAAGTCTTGAAGAATGAGCAAGGTTTGAGGTTGTCACAACGGTTAATGACACTCAACCATTCAGATATCCATTGGTGTTCTCGATCCAAAGAGAATGTTATCATCGTTGACCGTTGTGGGGAATTCCCTAATGTCCCTCTACTTGGCATTAGGGGAGGCATCACCTACAACCCATGCTTGGCTCTAAGACAGTTTGGTTATGTCCGAAGGGATGGACCACATGATATGCTGATTCAAGGATTGGTTTTCAACTTTGACAACGACGACCAAGGACTCCGTCAAAGGTTCATCCAAGCTTGGAGGATGCCCAACAAGGTGGATAGCAAGACTCTGGGACACAAGAATTCCATCCCTCTTGAGCCTTACCTCAAGTGGGTACGAACCCGCGCCCAAAGTCTTATGATGCCTTACCCCTCCATTCTCCCAGTGATTATAGAGCCTGTTAAGGAAGGAGAGGTTCCATACACCATCCTACATCCTGACATGCCAACATCACTCGAAGATCTACAAAGGAGTTGGATACAGCTCAAGGGAGAGCGCGATACTTTTGAAGCCCAATTCTACGCAAGCGAGAAGAAGGTTTTGGAACTCACTCGGCTACTTCATGAAGAGCAGACTCTCAATACCTACATTGCACCAAAGAGGATGCGCAACGTCTTTTTACCTTAGATTTTTGTATTATTTTTTTCAAGGGGCATTGATGTACTAACAATTCTATCTTATTAATATGACGTGTGTTTCTTTTGTTTAAAACAAATTTGAATTTCTAAATCCTTGAAAGCATTGCATGAATACATATCATTCATCATATGCATAAACAGGCTTTCACACCAAGTTTCTTCATCTCTCTGCTGTTTATTTCAGCAAGATGGATATTGAACAAACGGTCAAAGATTTGCAAGCTCAGAATTCACAATTTCAACAGTTGCTCTTGACCTTGGCCAAGGGGCAGGAGGAGCTCAAGACTCTTCTAGAGAAAGAGAAAGAGAAAAAGAAGAAGAAGCGAGCTGGTCTGGTTATCATGGGCAGAAGGTTTGAGGGACAAGTCAGATGGACCTTGGAATTACCATCAACATCTGAAGAGGGGGAAGGAAAAGGAAAAGGAACGACAATGCCATCAGATTCTGAAGCAGAAGAAGAGGAAGAAGAGGACTACTCCGAACAACAATACCCTCCGGCCGATGACAAATACAAACACTGGGAAGAACGTCTAGCTGCTATGGAAGTATAGAGAGTATCGGGGCTAGATTTTAAGGAATTAGGGATGGTATCAGGAATTATAATCCCTCCAAAATTTAAAGTGCCGCTGTTTGCCAAGTATGATGGGGTGTCTTGCCCTAAAATGCACTTCAAATCCTATGTCAAGAAGATTCAACCACATTCTGCTTACAAAGGCTTGTGGGTCCACTTTTTCCAGGACAGTTTATCGGGAATGCAACTTGATTGGTTATACCAGTTGGAGAGGGAAAATGTTCACAATTGGGAAGACTTGGCAGAAGCCTTCTATAAATAGTATCAATACAACACCGACTTGGCGCTAACCCGTACTCAGCTACAGAGTATGGCTATGGCTACCAATGAGCGCTTCAAAGACTACGCCCAAAAGTGGAGGGATTTAGCCGGAAGGGTGCAACCACCTTTATCTGAAAGGGAGCTAGTGGACATGTTCTTGGGGACTCTGTCAGGCCCTTTCTTTAATCATCTGATTGGAAGCTCCTCTGCAGGGTTTACCGAATTGATTATGACTAGCGAAAGAGTGGAGGCTGGTATAAGAAATGGGAAAATTCAGAAGGACGCGTCTACCTCTGCTACTGTAAAAAAACCCTTCACAAGAAAGAAGGAAGTGTCTGCTATCTATGCACATAGGAATCAGGGAAGAACCGAGTGACGACCAACAGTGGGGGTCGTTATGATTCAAAAGGCTGCATCACACCAGGCAAGAAACAATCAGCCGAGAAATAACCAGCAAAGGGTGGAAAAGCCTGTAAGGCAATTCACCAAGATAAACATGACCCTAGCCCAAGTGCTACCACATCTTTTGAAGTTGAATCTGGCCATGCTAAAAGAGGCCCCAAAAAATCCTAATACTGCTTCTCCACATTACCATCCCAACGCCAGATGCGCGTACCATTCAGAAAGTCCAGGGCACGACACAAACAACTGTTGGGCTCTGAAGAATAAGATTCAAGATCTGATAGACGCAAAGGAAGTTGAATTTGAAGCTACTGAAAAACCAAATGTTATCTCCACTCCAATGCCTAGGCATGGACACAATGCCAGTGCTGTTGAAGAAGACTTATTTGTTGACACCATGGATGAATTGTTGACTCCGCTCTCGACCATCAAGTTGAATTTGTTAAAAGCTAGCATCTTCCCAGGTTGTGACAAAGATTGTCGTATTTTCCTATCCTCATCATTTGACTGCCCTCTGTTGAAGAAAGGAATCCAACAATTGATTGATAACCAAGAAATTTTGTTCGAGAAAGCTCCTATTTCACCCATTCTAGTTCCAGAGGTTTCAATAATAACCATCTACGCCAATCCTTCCAGGGTTCCTAAAAAACCCGTTTGGATTACATCTTCTCCTATGACTACTCCATTGAAGATGACAATGCTCGGGCCAACCCCAAACAAATCAGATAAATCAGTACCATGGAATTATGGTGGAGAAATCTACTACCATGGTATTAAACAGATTGAACAGACTGCCGAAGAAGAAAGCTCTGAAGAGGATAATTCCGACATCGGTAACATTTCCAGAACAAGCAAGGTTACCCGTAGTGGAAGAATCTTTTCTCCAGAGATTGCTCCTCCAACAACAGTCTTTGGACCCGTGGCCATTCTGAAGATTTCCTCTACACCAGTAATTGTACCTACAAGTGTACCCGCTGACAAAGACAATGCAATTCCTATCCCTGCTTCCGCTGCTGAGAATAAAGGAAAGAATGTTCAAAAGGAGTCTGTCTTAACGAAGGCTCAATCACTAGTTATTCTTGAAACATCCAAGAAGGAGATGGAATAAATCCTGAGGATTATTAAGAAAAGTGATTATGATGTGGTTGAACAACTGGGGAAGACCCCTTCCAAGATATCTATGCTAGCCCAGCTACTTTGCTCTGAAGCACATGCCAAGGCTCTGGTCAAATTTTTGAAGATAGCTCATGTGCCACAAGAGACGTCGGCTGACCAGTTCCAGGAGTGTGTGGCCAGTCTGACAGCTGATAATGGCCTGGGCTTCTCCAATGCTGACTTAACCTCCAAAGGGAGAAAACACAATGACGCACTACATGTCTCAGTGGAGTGTAGGGGGACCACCCTAGCCCATGTTTTGGTTGATACTAGATCATCTCTGAACGTCTTGCCAAAGAAAGCCCTGGATAGACTGGATTGTGAGGGGATGACTTTAAAACCCAGCAATATAATTGTGAGAGCATTTGACGGCTCTAAAAGGATGGTCCATGGGGAGGTGGACATCCCGATCAAGGTGGGTACTCAGACCTTCAATTCAACATTCTATGTGATGGACATCCGTCCTTCTTATTCCTGTCTGTTGGGACGCCCCTGGATCCACAATGCCGAAGCTGTCACCTCCACCTTGCATCAAATGCTCAAGTACCCTGTCCAAGGGAAAATCATAAATGTCCATAGGGAAGAGGAATATATGATTAGTCATCTGAATTCCTTCCGTTATGTGGATTTAGATGGAGAGTTCATAGAGACCCCTTTCCAACACTTTGAAGAATTCTCTCCTGAAATAGCGGCGACCAAGGCGGCATCCTCAGTTCATGTCATCACGAGACCTCCACCTCAGATGTCATCTCTCAAGGATGCAAGGGCAGTAGTGGAAGACGGCAGATCCACTATCTGGGGGCAGCTTCCCGACATTCCTTACAAATCAGACAAGTTCGGCTCGGGGTTTACTTTAACTGGTTAGAAGGCTGTGCGCCGCACCCGTGCAGGAGGGCCACCTATGAAGATCAGCCACCAAGGGGTTAATGCACTAGAGGACAATGAAGAAGAGGGAAGCCTGGAAGATTGGATATTTCCTACTGTCAGCGGAGGACTGTGCAATTGGGAAGCAAAAGACTTTATTCCGATTACTTTCATATCTCAGTAATTTATCTTTTCCATTTCTGTTGGATCTGTAATAATTCACAAACAATTCGTACTTTTTCAATCTTGTGTCTTACCCGAGGCACAACGGTCCATTTGTAAGGGTTTTTATTTCATTTTCATATGTCATTTCAATGAATAATGGACGCTTTTTCATATTTAAACCTTTTGTGCTCATTGTCTTTATTTTATATTTTGTTGTTTTAAGATGGCTATCCCTTACACACACCCACACTCACAAGTGCAGGTACCCTTCCATTCCGGATCCCATGGGTAACGATACTGCTATAGCCTTCAGTGACTCTGAAGATCTCATCTACCAAGTCGAATACGAAGGTGAGGAAGATTGTGAGGTGCCAGGGGAATTGGCCAGACTACTACAGTAAGAGGAAAGAGCAATTCAGCCTCATGAGGAGCAGTTGGATACAATCAACTTGGGTACTGAGGATGATAAAAAGGAAATAAAGATAGGTTCCAATCTAGATCCGAGTGTCAAGGAGCGCTTAATTCAGCTGCTGCATGATTATGTTGAGATATTTTCCTAGTCATACGAAGACATGCCGGGACTTGATACAGACATTGTGGTACACCGTCTACCCACAAGAGAAGATTGTCCATAAGTGAAACAAAGGGTCCGCCGCATGAGACCTGACATGTCAGAGAAGATCAAAGCAGAAGTTATGAAGAAGTTCAATGCTAGATTTCTGGCTGTTACTTCCTATCCACAATGGGTTGCTAACATTGTTCCCGTGCCTAAGAAGGATGGTAAAGTGAGAATGTGCATGGATTATAGAGACTTAAACATGGCCAGCCCTAAAGATGATTTTCCACTTCCACACATTGACATCTTGGTTGACAACACAGCTCAACACAAAGTATTTTCTTTCATGGACGGCTTCTCAGGCTATAACCAGATCAAACTGGCACCTGAGGACATGGAGAAAACTACTTTTGTCACACAGTGGGGTACGTTCTGCTACAAAGTGATTCCATTCGGACTGAAGAATGCCGGAGCAACCTATCAACGTGCCATGATAGCTTTGTTTCATGATATGATACATCATGAGATAGAGGTCTACGTAGATGACATGATAGCCCGATCACAAACTGAAGAAGAACACCTTGATCACTTGCAAAAGTGGTTTGTCAGGTTGAAGGAGTACAAGCTCAGATTGAACCCAAACAAGTGTACATTCGGAGTCCGGTCCGGTAAACTCTTGGGTTTTATTGTCAGCAACAAAGGCATTAAGGTTGACCCTGCCAAAGTCAAAGCTATACAAGAAATGTCTGCTCCTCGCACTTAGAAGGAGGTCAGAGGTTTCTTGGGATGCCTAAACTACATTGCTAGGTTCATTTATCACCTAACGTCTACTTGTGAGCCAATCTTCAAGCTGTTGAAGAAAGATCAGGTAGTCAGATGGAATGATGAATGTCAGTTTGCTTTCGATAAAATCAAGGAGTATTTGCTAGAACCTCATGTCTTGATGCCACCCGTCGAAGGAAGACCACTAATCATATATCTGACGGTCTTAGAGAATTCAATGGGATGCGTACTGGGACAACATGACGAGTCTGGCCGAAAAGAGCATGCCATTTATTACCTTAGCAAAAAGTTTATCGACTGTGAAACCATATATTCACTGCTCGAGAAAACTTGCTGCGCTTTGGTATGGGATGCTCGTCGGCTAAGGCAGTATATGTTCACTCATACCACTTTGCTGATATCTAAGATGGATTCGATCAAGTACATCTTTGAGAAGACTGCTTTGTCTAGAAGAATAGCTAGATGGCAGATGATCCTAACGGAATACAATATACAGTATACGACCCAAAAAGCTACAAAGGGGAGTGTGCTAGTTGATCATCTAGCCCATCAAGCTGTAGAAGATTACCAATCCATGAAGTTCGACTTCCCTGACGAAGACATCATGACATTGGACAACGTTGAATATTTTATACCATATGACGGACCTGAACAAGGATCCCGATGGACCATGTACTTTGATGGGGCATCCAATGCGCTTGGTAACGGTATCGGTGTTGTGCTTATATCTCCAGAAGGATGCCATAATCCTTTCACCTCCAAACTTTGCTTCAACTGTACGAACAACATGGCAGAGTACGAGGCATGCATCTTTGGTCTCAAGGCTGTCATACACTTGGGAATCAAATCTTTGATTGTGTTTGAGGACTTAGCTTCGGTCATCAGTCAGATCAAATGAGAATGGGATACTAAGACTCCAAACCTCATCCCTTACGAAGAACATGTCTTGACATTGTTACCACATTTCGAGTAGATTACCTTCGAGCACTTCATGCGAGAAGAAAATCAGCTAGAAGATGCTCTAGCTACAATGTCATCCATGTTTAAACTTAATTGGGATAACGAGGCTCCCCAGATCACCATTGAATGGATGGACGAACCGGCACACTGTCACGAGATTAATACCGAAGAAGTAGTGGACCAGCCGTGGTTTCATGAAGTCAAAAGGTATCTCGAGGCTCAGGAATACCCAGAAGGAGCTTCAGTCAATGACAAAAAGTTCTTAAGGAGGTTCTCGGCAAAGTTCTTCCTAAGCAATGGCATCTTGTACAAGCACAATCATGATTCTATTCTGCTCCGTTTTGTGGACAAGATTGAGGCTGAAAAGATCATGGTTGAATTGCATGAGGGCACCTTTGGCACTCACTCTAGTGGGCATACGATGGCAAAGAAGATTCTACGGGCAAGCTATTACTGGTCTACCATGGAAGCTGACTTCTATCAACACTCCCGAACATGCCATAAATGTCAAATCTATGCGAATAAGGTGCACGTGCCCCCAGTCCCTCTAAATGTCTTAACATCTCCTTGGCCCTTCGCTATGTCGGGAATCAACATAATTGGAGAGATCAAGCCTACAACCTCCAATGGACACCGCTTTATTCTAGTGGCCATTGACTACTTCACCAAGTGGGTCGAAGCAGCTTCCTTCGCATCCGTTACTAAGAATGTTGTTGCCCGCTTCATCAAGCAGAACCTTATTTTCCGGTACGGTATCCCCGAAAGGATTATCACTGATAACGGTACAAACCTTAACAATACTATGATCACCGCCTTGTGCGAGCAGTTCAAGATTCAACATCACAATTCATCCCCCTATCGGCCAAAGATGAATGGTGTTGTCGAAGCTGCGAACAAAAACATCAAAAAAATCATACAAAAGATGACAGTCACCTACAAGGACTGGCATGAGATGTTACCGTTTTCTCTCCACGGGTACCGTACCACGGCTCGCACATCAACTAGGGCAACACCCTATTCTTTAGCTTATGACATGGAAGTTGTCTTGCCTATCGAGGTTCAGATTCCCTCTTTGAGAATCATGAAGGATGCAGGTCTGAGTGAAGACGATTGGATCCAGACCCGACTTGATCAACTGAACTTAATTAACGAAAAGAGGCTTACTGCTGTTTGCCATGGTCAGACGTATCAAAAACTGATGATCAAGGCTTTCGACAAGAAAGTAAGACGCCAGATATATCAAGTTGGAGATCTAGTGATCAAGTGCATCATTTTTCCACAAATTGATCCCAGGGAAAATGGACTCCTACCTATGAAGGACTATTTGTAATCAAGAACATCTTTTCCGGTGGGGCAATGATCTTAACAACCATGGACGGTGACAACCTGCCGCACCCTGTGAATGCAGACATAGTCAAAATATACTACACAAAAAGGACCCACTAAGTTGACACACCTAGGCAAAACAAGGGCATCCCAGCGAACCAAAAGGTTCGGGCAAAAATTAGGGATAAATAAAAAAAAATCTGTACACCCGGCAAGTTGAAAACCCGAAAGGGAGACTGTGATACAGTGGGAGAACTGACTTGATGTTTTGCGTTTCGATCGCACTTGTGCGGTTAGCAAGAGTTGCCACCGACTTTTCTTTTATCCAAAAGGAAAGGTAAAAAAGAACAGGAAAGACCTTTCAAGATTTTCTCGGGTTCGGGGAGTAGATTATGAAAAGGGAAGGTATTATCACCCTTTTCATCCATGGTTTTCCATGGGCTCTTAGTTACTCGTTTAGATCACTTGCTTTCATTTGATTGTGTGCTTGTGGTGTGGGCTTTGAAAGTATTTTGAAAAATCTCTTTGTATTGGTTCTCGTCTCTATAAGAACGTATACAAAGTTTTGTTTTGAAAAGTGGTTCAAAGATGTGTTTGTGAATCGTGTTTCAAAAAGTGTTTTGAAAAGTGGTTTTGCAATGGTTCTCGTCTCTATAAGAACGTATACAAAACGTTTTGTCTTTTTTGAAAATGTTTTTGAAATGGGAGTGTAGGTGTGAAAATTTTTTATCGTGAGCAAGCGAGTAACTAAGAGCGAATCTATCTACTCGAAAGGTCTTAAATTGTTCTTTTCTTCCTCTTTTTAATGGTGCTATCTTACCATTGATTTGGTAAGAAGCCCCGTCGTTGGATGAGAAGGGAGAGGCGCGGGTCAATTTTACAATCATTGAAGGCAACTTGTGAGACACTTTAGCAATTTTCGTAAGGGACGAGATCGTTTTAATCGAAGGCAACATCGAGGGTCATCCAGGGACTACGATCTTTGTTTATTGAAGGGTCATTGCTAAAGCATCCCATATTCGAGGGACACGATTGTATTTTCGAGGCAACGAGCGAGGTTACCCTAGAGGTGCGCGTGTGAGAAAGTGTGTTGGTTTCAAGTTATTTATTCTTTGATTAGGTCATCTAGCGATTGATTTTTGAATCTTACCATACATGCCTAGTTACTATACAATATATGGAAAACAGTAAATTGCGGGAATTGAAATTCTATGCTATTATAAAGTGTTCGGGAATGGGAGTACAATTGTTACAAATGGGGATGAATCAAATGAAATAGAAATGTCCGAATAACAAACAATACAACCAAATCGAATTTTGTGCGATTTAATTAAAGCTATGATAATCCATGAGATAAAATCAACAAAGTATGAAATGAAATGTTAAGTATTTAGATGAAAAGAAAAAAAGTGTAATCTATTCTAAAAAATAATTAATTGACTAAAGAAAATTAAAATCTTTATTATTTTTTGTATTTTATTATGTAAAATCTAAAGAAAACAAATAAACTAAATTAGTATTATATTTTTGGTATTTTATTATTTAAAATCTAAAAAAAATTTATTAAAGAAAAGAAAAATGATAAAAAAATAAATTATAAAACCTAAATCAATTTTAATAAAAAACATTTAAGTTTTCTTAGCATTTTTCATAATAATAAATAAATGTAAAGGAAAACAATTTAACAAACAAAATTAGGGTTCTGGACCCTTTTGCTCACAGCGGCGCCGTTCTCATCTCTTCCTCATCCATCTCTGTTGAAATCTCCTAAGCTAACTCATTATCCATCCCTATTTCTAATTTGGCGAACATAATCGCTCTTTTCATCTCTATCTCACCATGGCTCGTATCTCCTTAAAAACCCTAATTTCGGATTTGAACCCTAAAGGAACAAAATCTGAATCATCTGATGTTCCCCCACCCTCTGTTTTCGGAATTCCACTCATATCGCCCCCCTAAACGAGTTTTAGCGATTTTCTTTGAAAAAAGGTGAAGTTCTGTTGTTCTTTAAAGCTTAACCGAGTTCATTGTTTGTTTTGTCTTGTTATGTTTTTCTGTTAATCAATCTTATTCCTTAGATGCAGAGAAATATATTATGAGGAAGGTGAAGAATCCATACCTGTTTGGAACTTTTCTGTGAAATGGGAAGGGGATGGTGAGACTGAGGGCGGTGCTCCTTGGTGGCCGGAGCTGCGTGGGGGAAGAGATGAAGATTGAAAGCGTGATTTTTTGGACTCTTTGGTAACTTCTCCTATCTCTGTGTTTGAATGATGATAATGTTATTTTCTGGATTTTATGATTTTTGTGAGTTTGCTACTGTTTTGTGAATTTGAAAATGATTCTAGGCTTTTGGGATGGTGTCACTGTGTTTTGAGTTACAAATTGTTGGTTTGATTCTTGGCTACTGGCACAAGTTTTAGGTTTTTTGGTTTTGGTTTTGAATATGTTTTAGTATTTGAGGATGTTACTGGTTTGAACAGTTTTTGTGGTTTTTTGTTGTTGGTTAACAAGTTTGTTATAGGTTTGGTTGATGAGAGTTTTGATGGTAGTGATGGTTTTGAATGTTACAGTTTTGAGATAGTTGCTGCATTTTTAGCTTGATACTTGGTTTCCAGGTTTTTGAATTTGACAGATTTTTGAAGGTTATTGATTTGGTCCCTGCTGTTTGAGATTTGTTTTGGTTATGCTTCAGATTTGGGTTTGACAGTTTTGTGGAGGTTTGAGGTTTGACAGTTTGTTGATGTTTTTTGAGGCTTGACAGTTTGCTGATGGTTTTTGAGGCTTGACAGTTTGCTGCTGGTTTTTGAGGCTTGACAGTTTGCTGATGGTTTTTTGAGGCTTGATAGTTGTTTTTGATATTTGGCTTAGTATGTTTGTTGATGGGTTGCAGGTTTGTGAGTTTTTTGAACTTGCTATTGTATGCTGGTTTTTTATAAGCTTGAAGCTTGGTTCTTGCTGTTTTAGGATGGCTTGGGATATTGGTTCAGATTTGGGTTTTTGGCTTGAGAGTTTTACAGGTTTTTGTTGTTGGAGACTTTGATAGTTTTTGGACTTTGATAAAATGTTTTTTCTATCTTGCTTGAGAGTTGTGTCTACTGTTATATTGGTGTTGCTTCTGTTGAATTCCTATTCAAAAAGGTGGGAAAACAAAGAAATTAAATATTTTACTATATTGTTCTTTTGGCTTTTTGATGGCAGTTTTGTTTTCTAGCAGCTTCTATGTAATTTGTGACAGTCAAGGCAGCAGGGCTGTGTATCCCAATAACCTAGGTGACTTCTTTCCTCTCTTCTCTCTCAATGACACCAAGAAAGTCAATTGCTCTTTTGCCTTTTTTTCCAATTCTGAAAAGTTTGCAATAAAAAAATGGGAAATGGTGAATTAGACTCCTTGAACAAGTTTCTTGCTTGTTTGACTTAGCTTATTATATTGCTACACTTTTGTTTTGCTGCCTGCTCTAGCTTATGTTGTTTGTTGTTTTTGACAAAACTATTTGTTTGGCTTCAGAGGCCGCTATTGGTGATGCTGTTTGGGCAATTTTATTTGGCTCAGTTTGCGCCTTCTGTTTGGACAGTTTTGCTTGCCTCTTGTTTGGACAGTTTTGCTTGCCTCTTGTTTGGACAGTTTTGCTGTTTGCTTGGTTCTGTTTGCAATATTTGTTTGGGCAATTTTGCAGCATTTGTTCTTGTTTGGATAGCTTTGTAGCATTTCTTCTTTTTGTGAACCAAGAAGAATAATCTTCTTGTGATTTGCAAATAGAGAAAATAAATTGTGATGAATTAAAATGGCCTTCTGATTCCAATTTGCAAACTTTAATGATGAATAGCACTTTTTCTTTTGAAAATTCTTGCTCATAAATAATTTTGTACTAATCACATTTCCTTTCTTTCATTTTCATGTGAGCACAATGGAGAGGACAAAGCATGGAAGGCAAGAACCCTAGGGCAAGCAAGGAAGGTCTTTGGAGATAGCAAAAGAACTTCAGTAAAACTTAGGCATAGATTAGTTCTCCTAGACAATCAAACATTAGAATTTCCTTGTAATTTTAGAAAAACAATCTTGTATTGTATCCAACAACTGTATTAATTTATCTTTTAAATACAATAAGTTATAAAACATAAAGTATTTAAAAGAACAAATTACTTTGTAACAAAGCTTGAAAAATTGGAGAAAGTCTTATGAAATAATCTAGTGTCCATTGAAACCCTTTACTGTCAATAACTTGTAATTTTCTCTTCGCATCCTAACTGATTCTTAAAGATTCCCAATCAAGATAATTGAAACAAAATGCTCCAGTCTGGTAACTTACATTCCAAGTAATCCCAACAACTATGTAACTGCATTCCAAACCAATACACACTGTATATTCCATTTCTTGACCAAGCAAATGTTTTAAAAGACGCAAATCATCTGGTTAACCTGGATTAAACAATCATGAGTATCTTACATGACAGTCTTAAATTCCATCTCTTGTCCCAAACAACCATGCCTTGATAACAAACACTGTCTTTTCAGTAAATTTGAGAAAGCATGAAAACCTGTAAAAGCCAATTGGATCTTTGAGAATTCATTTCTTTTGAGAATTGCAAGAAAAACCCTAATTGTTGGTTTACTGCCACAGGAGAAAATTTGTCTGATCGATTCCTGAGCCAACTTGAATATCTGAGGAACCCTAGGGTTGTGTTTTCTATGAAAAATGGGAGGGCAAATTTTGGGGTACAACAGCGACTTGGGCAAAAAAGGGTTTCCCGGTGGATCGAAAACCCGAAAGGGCGGTCCAGGCAAAAGTTGGGGAATTAAAGCGTATGACTATGTTTCGTCGGATCACTTTAAGGACAATCTCTTCACTGGCAAACTCTGAGCCTCTGATCAACTCAATCATCTTCGGACGAAGCAGCGGATGAACAAGATATTCGGAGACACGAAGGCTATAGCGGAATGGGAACCCCATGGGATTTTTTACACATAGCTATCTTTCTTTGTATAAATTTTTCTTACTTTTATGACACCATCCTCTTACTAGGATGCATGTCTCCTTTGTATAAAACACTTATTCAAAGTAAATACAAAGATGTCTCTTTCAAAGTACAAAAACTATTTGCCTTTTTCTTTTACACTTGTGTTTTTATTTGCAAAAACGTCAAATGATTCATTGATGAACATATGCATTTGAACATAATTACTGTTTACAAATAAACAAAGTGGAAAAGAACAATTACTGACAGACTGAAAGGATAGGAAAACGTCTTTAGGCTATTCCATGAGCAATCCCTACAGTACACCATCTAGATCCCCAGTGGAACTAAAATTTCAAACCCTTAATATCCATCAAAGTTAAAACTTCAAACTCCCAATCCCCAGCGGAGCCAAAACTTCAAACTCCCAATCCCAAGCGGAGCCAAAACTTTAAACTACCAATCCCCAGCGGAAACCATCTAGTTTCTCTAAAACTCCCCAGCAAGTTGTCTTGAAGTCTGAAAAGCAACCAGATATTAGTTAACTTTTGTCTCTCCCCAACCTAGGATAACTCCCCAGTGGAATGGCAGACAACCAAAACTCCTGAACCTACTCTCCAGCAGTAAGCTTTCTTCCCCACAGAGTTTTTTATTGCTCCCCAACAGAATGAAGATTCACATTCTTGATTCCCTGCAGAAGTCATTAGAGTGTTCTCTATTCCCCAGCAGAACAAGGAGTCCCATTGTGTATCCCCAGTAGAGGTCATCAAAACTCTCTAGATTCCCCAAGCGGATTACTCAAGCAGTATATGGCATTGCTTGCAACAGAATTTTTGTCAATACTCCAACTTCAAGACATGAAGGATTCCTATATCCCCAAAGAAGTCATCAAGGATTTTTAATCCCCAACGGTCGCCAAGGATTTTCTATCCTCAGCAGTCAAGGATTTATTTTCCCCAACAACAGTCAAGGATTTATTTTCCTCAGCAATACAGCACATCAGCTTACATGCACATACATTACATCCATATATCATAAACATTGATAAATACATATATTGCATCATACATTTCATGCAACATAACTTTGTGTTCAGCTAACATTTTACCCTTTTCAGGATAAGATTAAAAGCTACCGATTAACAATATGCAATCATGATACAGTTTAGATACGCTCCAGACACGGATGCCATCCTGATACTTATTCAGATTCAACTTTCAAAGATACAGTACGGATACACTCCAGACACGGAAGTCATTCTGTTACTCATTTGGATTCAGTTCCAAGATACAGTTCAGATACGCTCCAGGTACGGATGCCATCCTGATACCTTGTTCAAATTTCAAGCTCAGATACAGTACAAATACACTTTAGACACAGAAGTCATTATGTTACTCATTTAGACTCAGATGACTTTTTCAGATTCAAGTTCAAATACACTCCAGACACGGAAGTCATTCTGTTACTCATTCAAACTCAGATCACTTTTTTAGTTTCAAGTTCAGATACACTCTAGACACGGAAGTCATTATGTTACTCATTCAGATCCTAGTTCAGATACAATCCAGATACGCTCCAGACACGGATGCCATTCTGTCACTTATTCTGACTTTCCCCAGCTTAGATACGCTCCAAACACGGAAGCCATTCTGTTACTTATTCAGATTCCAACTACCAGATACAGTTCAGAGACGCTCCAGACACGGATGCTATTCTGTTTCTCATTTCAAGTCTTCAGATACAGTTACAGATACGTTCCAAGCACGGATACCATTCTGATACTTATTCTTTTGAATTACAACTTACAACTCAACAAACATTCTTGGATGGCATCTTTAAGCCCATATCCAACAAGATTCTATCACCTCTCCAAATGGCATCTTTAAGCCCATTCCCTCAACTACACTTTGTCGAGTGTAAATTTATAGGCACTCTAGTGTCCAATCATCTTTTAACTTCGAGTCACGAACGGAAAAACTCACCAATCTAACTCTTCAGGTTCAAGAAGATTGAACAGGGGCAACTGTTGTACCCCAAAATTTTCCCTCTCATTTATCAAGATTTTCCTCACAAGACTTCTTGGACTCAAGACAGGATTAGAGATTGGTCAGCTCAAGACATCTCATCTTGCACTGATCACCCAAAATTAGGGTTTGAGTTTGCACAAGGATTTTTGGACCACCTATGCTTCATGTGACTTTCATACACCATCTTGGACCCCTAAGATTGCTCATACCAAGTTTCAAGCCTTGAATCACATTTTTGCTCAGTCAATTGGACAGTTGACCTAAAAATCAACTGTATTGGGGAAAAAGTCAACCATGGCCAATTTATAGTCAAACTTCATAACTTTTTATCCACATCAACATTCTAGACTCATATGAATCATTTTATCAAGTTTGGGTCACAATTCCTCAAGAAATTTGATCAAATCATTAAAAGGGCAAAATGGTCAAAATTAGGGTTTTGACTAAGAAAGGGCAATTTCTGATTTTTAACCTAGCCAATGCCAATTGGGTTCAAACATGATTTCAAGGACTCAATAGCATCATCTTGACCTAATCACATGGTTCAAATGATCTCAAGTTCATAGGATTGACAGATGAATTTTCTAGTCAACTGATTAAAAGTCAACTGTACACTGAAAAGTCAAACTTTGACTTTTTGGTCAAAATCAAGTGCCAAGGGTCATAATTCATCAAGATATGTCAAAATATGAAACTTCTTGACCAAGAAAACCAAATTTGAAAATTAGGGTTTTGAATTTGAAAATTTTCATAACTTAGAATTTTTCTAAGTATGGAAATTTTCTTATTTTTTCCCAACTTTCCATAACTTTTTCACCATGATAAAATTGGGTTCAAAGGAAACTTCCAACATGAAAGTTGTAGTACTCCATGAAATATACAACTTTTATTCACAAATTTTTCCCAAAAGATGCTTGGATCTCAAGTTATAAATTCGTGAATAGGGGTCCATGAACTAAATAACTTAGTGAAAATTTGACCTAATTTAGGCAGTTTTTTGACCTAACTTCATGGACATTTTTCACCTAGTTCCACGAGGTATATCAAAATGAATTTCAAATATGGATTGTATAGAACATTGCAAGCTTTCTAAAATGTCAAAGAACTCTCCAAGATCATTTGTGGTTATGGAGAATCGAAGAAGAGAAAAATGACATTTTGTCACTTTTGATCAAGTCATTTTTACATGAGATCAAGTTGCAAATCAGATCCTAGCATGCTTGTAACTTGCATTACAGGTCCTAAACTCATTCTACACTCCATAATTAAATGCTAACTCAATAGATAAAGACTTTGTTTTCACTTTTGGAACATTGTACAAGAAATAAATCCATTAATGGCATAAAGGGCACATTGCCATTTTCATAAAGGCAAGCTTTTGCAACTTTATTATTCTTGAGCCTTGGAGTTGTCTCTTTGGTACAAGCATTTTACATAACCCTCAAGCAATTGGTACATGCTGATTCCAGGCTTCAAGCAAGCAAGGACAAGTATGTAGCACAAGTCACTTCAACTTTCTTAAAATGAAAGAAAAGTGGAAAAAAAGGATCAGAACTTGTACAACTGCTAGAGAGTGGACTTTGTATCACTCTATACATATTCACAATGTTATCACAAGCCAAGACACGAATTGATAGCATCTGAAACTGACCAAAACTCCAAAACCTCATTTTTCTGCCAAAACTTCCAATTTCTGCAAAAGCATAGCAAGCTCAATATTTGCTCGTGCATTTTGCCCTTTAACACTTCAAACATCTTCCACACATCCTACAAAAGCTATCCAAGCATTCATCCTGCACCTGTAGCCCCTGTTTCAGCCATCACCATTTTCAAGTTTGGAGGTTGCAGCTTGACTTCTACATGAAGTTCTGGCCATCCACAAAGCCAGCTAAGCATTGGAATAGCTTGAGGGAACTTCAAGGAAGCTCACACGATCCTATGGCCTCACTCAAAGTCCCCACATTGCCATATCCAAATCCAGCTGAATGAGGTATCTTTCAAAACTCCATCTCTTTATTTAGGCATCCTCAATCCATGATTTGTGAAGCAAAAATGTAGTCTCTAGCATGGTGAAGCTGTACATATGCATAGTTGTCATTTATATTAACTGAGCTAAGAGAATTTGAATGTTGAACATGCTGAAAAAATTAGGTCAGAAATTAGGGGTTATAAAATTCTCTCTGATCTTTGAGAGTTAGGTCACAAATTTTATATCATTGGAATCGTGAGATTACAAGCTACATGTTTTATGTTATGAGTTTTTGATTTTATGCAAGCTATAGCAAGATACAGTTTGAAGGCAGAAACGCGCGCGTAGAAGGAAAGGCTGGAGGTCAGGGACGACTGGCCTGGGCCTTGGCGCGCCGGGGCCTTCTGTTTTGTTTTCCACACCCCTTGACTTGATACCGACACCCCTGACTTTATTTTGTTTATTTTTCATATTTTCTTTTCATTTTTATATTTATTGTTTTTATTTATTTTTTATGAATCATAAAAATCATGGAAAATATTTTCTTTATTTTTTGCATTTTATTTTATTTTTATTTTATTTTTTGGCATAAAAAATAGTCTTATTAGGATAATGAACTTTATTTTCTTAAATAAAATTTGTAAATACATTTAAAAATATAATACATTTTTATTTTTATTATTCATACACATAAAATATTATTTTCATACATATTTTAATTTTTAATATTTGTTAATAATATTATTTATTATTTCTTGTACAAAAATGGACAAAATAAATATAAATATAGTATATATATTTCTTTTAATCAAAAACTAGGGTTTCACCCTTTCAAAAATAATACTATTATTTTTTCCTTTTTTTAGGGCTTAAATAAATCATTTTCTCATATAAAAATCAAATACAAAACATTTTTCCATAAATACATTTTAATTGCACATTTAAATATTTGTATATTTATTTATTTCGCACAATATTCAATTGTGTTGTAATAGTATTTTTAGGGTTTATTTTGTGCAATATCCCCATTCAAAAACTTGTATCCCCCTCCCATAATAATTGTTGTAATAGCTTAGTTTACTTTTACGCAATTTATCTCTTTATATATTTGTGTAGTAAATTAGGGTTTTGCATGATAAGACCAAAAATCAAACAAATAGACAAAGCCTAATACAAGACAAATGCATATAAAATGACACACATTGCAAACAAGCACCCTTAGGGTTTCACCCACTTGGTTGCCTAAAAAGAAAATGGCCATGGTATGCATGCAAAGTATCTTGGCAAAACAAAACAAAACAAAAGATCATAGTCTCTCGATGACGCTATCAAAAGGTTGCCTAAACAAAGATGATCTTGGTCCCTAAAACATGCTAAGATACTTGGCAACATTGCTATCATGGTCATACGATGACCCACGCCCATCCCGTTTAACATCCAAAGATAGGTTTGTTTACCAAATCAATGGTAAATCAACAATGTCAAAGGAATAAAAATGCATAGGAAAGACATTTGAGTATGTAGATAGCTTCTAAGTTACTTGCTCTCTTCAAAACAAATCCTTTCTATTTTCAAACAAATACACACACATTTCAAAACAACTTTCAAAACATTGAAACATTTTTCAAAAGACAAACATCTTTGTATACATTCTTACGAACGAGAATCATTACAAAGATTGCCTAAACGATAACCTCTTTTCAAAATACTTTCAAAACCACACAAAGCACCATTTCAAACAATTTCAAAGCAAAGCAAGTGATCTAAACAAGTAACTAAGAGCCCATGGAAAACCATGGATGAAAAGGGTGCTAGCACCTTCCCTTTTCATAATCTACCCCCCGAACTCAAGAAAACATCTCAAAGGTTTTTCCTGTGCTTTCATAAACGCAAAACCTCAAGCCAGTTCTCCCACCGTATCACAGAACTGGCGACTCTGCTGGGGATAATTCTAAAAGTGGGGTTACCTTAGGGTTTTTAGATCACCTTTACATGCTTATCTTGTTTTACTTGTTTGCTTTACACTTTGGTTCTATTGTTTGGGTTTGAATCCTTCACCCGGATTTGGGAAACATTATAGGTAAATAGCAATACATTGTGGAAACTGTGCGGGGTATACCGACACGGTCTAAGCAATAGCTATATTAGTGCGACATATTTGTGGGTACCGGTAGCCTTTGAGTCAATCAAAGAGAATACGGGGCCGCTGAGTGATGTCATGATGCACTAATGAACTTCTAGAACCTTTACTTGACCAACTTGGCCTTTTAGGATGTAGTGAGATGACCGGCTTTGGTGCAGTCCGAAGTTGGTAGATATTCGATACTACACTCATTGGGGGTTGGTTCCTTGGAATATTTCGGTCACCAGTAAAGAGGCTAAATTGAAACAATGAACAAGGAAACAATCCAGTGATATTGAGCTCCTTAGAACCCGGTTACTATTGCTAGGACAGGTTGAGCCAACTAAGCTTCAAGAGGGTACTTACCTATGAAACCCCATGCAAGCCTAAACTAGTAACTTGTGTGATTTTCTTGTACATATATACTTGTACATAACATCGTGGACATCATGAACATCATATGCATCTACTAACCATTTCAAGGATGTTGGAGATTCATCTTTGTTCTTGTTTTGTAGGTTATGGATTCACTTCGCAGGAAAACTATCCAAATCAACCTTGTAAGAATTCCTCCAAAACTCAAGGAGCTAGCTTCAAGGATTCCTGAGAATTCTCCATTCACCGAGAGGCATGGTCGTCTACTCAACTTGGTCACTTCCAACACAGAGGAGGATATGATGAAAGTTCTCTTCCAGTTCTTTGACCCTTTGCATCATTGCTTCACATTTCCTGACTATCAACTTGTGCCCACTATGGAGTAATTTTCTCAACTCTTGAGGATTCCTATTCTTAATCAACTACCCTTCAACGGTACGGAAAGAGATCCAAAGCTAGAAGAGATTGCTCAAGCCTTACACTTGCACTCATCTGATGTCACAACACATTGGGAAACTAGAAGTGGTGTCAAAGGCTTCTTGTCAAAGTTTCTGTTTGAGAAGGCCCAAAGCTGTTGGAATTCTCTAGACTTGCAAGCTTTTGAAGAGATTGTAGCTCTTCTCATCTATGGGATGGCCTTGTTCCCTAATCCTGACCAACTCATAGATGTGAGCGCTGTCAAAATCTTCATGTCACGCAACCTGGTGCCTACATTGCTTGGGGATATCCTCCACTCTTATCACACTCGTACAATGAGGAAAATAGGTATTCTCATGTGTTGTACTCCTATCCTGTCAAGATGGTTTACTTCTCGTCTTCCCCAATCAGTCTTGAAGAATGACCAAGGTTTGAGGTGGTCACAACGGTTAATGACACTTAACCATTCAGATATCCATTGGTGTTCTCGATCCAAAGAGAATGTTATCATCGTCGACCGTTATGGGGAATTCCCTAATGTCCCTCTACTTGGCATTAGGGGAGGCATCACCTATAACCCATGCTTGGCTCTAAGACAGTTTGGTTATGCCCGAAGGGATGGCCCACATGATATACTGATCCAAGGATTGGTTTTCGACTTCGACAACGACGACCAAGGACTCCGTCAAAGGTTCATCCGAGCTTGGAGGATGCCCAACAAGGTGGATAGCAAGACTCTGGGACACAAGAATTACATCCCTCTTGAGCCTTACCTCAAGTGGGTACGAAACCACGCCCAAAGTCTTATGATGCCTTACCCCCCCATTCTTCCAGTGATTATAGAGCCTGTTAAGGAAGGAGAGGTTCCATACACCATCCTACATCCTGACATGCCGATATCACTCGAAGATCTACAAAGGAGTTGGATACAACTCAAGGGTGAGCGCGATACTTTCGAAGCCCAATTCTACGCAAGCGAGAAGAAGGTTTTGGAACTCACTTGGCTACTTCATGAAGAGCAGACTCTCAACACCTACATTGCACCAAAGAGGATGTGCAATGTCTTTTTACCTTAGAATTTTGTATTATTTTTCCCAAGGGGCATTGATGTACTAACAATTCTATCTTATTAATATGACGTGTGTTTCTTTTGTTTAAAACAAATTTGAATTTCTAAATCCTTGAAAGCATTGCATGAATACATATAATTCATCATATGCATAAACAGGTTTTCACACCAAGTTTCCTCATATCTCTGCTATTTATTTCAGCAAGATGGATATTGAACAAACAGTCAAAGATTTGCAAGCTCAGAATTCACAATTTCAACAGTTGCTCTTGACCTTGGCCAAGGGGCAGGAGGAGCTCAAGACTCTGCTAGAGAAAGAGAAAGATAAAAAGAAGAAGAAGCGAGCTGGTGTGGTTATCATGGGCAGAAGGTTTGAGGGACAAGCCAGAAGGACCTTGGAATTCCCATCAACATCTGAAGAGGGGGAAGGAAAAGGAAAAGGAACGACAGTGCCATAAGATTCTGAAGCAGAAGAAGAGGAAGAAGAGGACTACTCTGAACAACAATACCCTCCGGCCGATGACAAATACAAACACTTGGAAGAACGTCTAGCTTCTATGGAAGTACAAAGAGTACCGGGGCTGGATTTTGAGGAATTAGGGCTGGTATCAGGAATTGTAATCCCTCCAAAATTTAAAGTGCCGCTGTTTGCCAAGTATGATGGGGTGTCTTTCCCTAAAATGCACCTCAGATCCTATGTCAGGAAGATTCAACCACATTCTGCTAACAAAGACCTGTGGGTCCACTTTTTCCAGGACAGTTAATCGGGAATGCATCTTGATTGGTTCTACCAGTTGGAGAGGGCAGATGTTCAAATCATAAAATAAAATTGTTAAAAAATACGAATCAGAAAGAGAAAAATCAAAAGTATTTTTTAGAATTTTTTCAGAATTTTAGAAGTTAAAATGAATTTTTTATGAATTTTTGAAGTTTAAAACAAATAAAATATAAAGTAGGAAAATAAAATAAAACAAAAATGACGAAGACCATTGAATCAATGTCAAAACGCGTTAGTAATCAAATCCAAGAGATCTGGCGCGTTGTGCATGATATGGACATTAGTGAATAAATCACCTGATCATTTATTTAAAACAGATTTTGAAAAAAATGCGTGGCGCGATATGATTAGCTGAAGGGATGACACATCATCGTCTTCAATCCCCAGCCACACGCGAATTACATGTTCCAAAAACTGTAAAATTAGAAGCTTAGACCGGTGCCATTCGCTTCGTTTCTTCAAGACGATTTCAATGGCACCCTCACGAAAAATTTATATAAAGTGTAGCTCAGTCGATTTGAAGAAAACCAGAAGAAACAAGTTGGAAAGGGATTTGAAAATTCATGAGAAAAACTCACTTCTAGTTAAAAACAAACGATGCTATGAGTATTAGAGTGATGATAGCTACATTGTAGCAACAAGTTTGGAGAGAATTGATGGAGGAATCTACCCGTTGAAGTTCAAATTCAGAGCTCTGAAACTTGACTTGGCTAGTACGATTTAGGGAATTTAAAGGCTTGGTTCTTCTTCTGTTAGCTTCAGTGAAGTTCAAGGATGAAGAAGGAGAAAATAAATTGGATCGAAAAATGTTGTAGAACCAAATTCAAAGTTGTAGAATTATAATTTATGAAGGGAATTCAACATAGGTTCTTTGTCTCTCTAAAGCTTGTAAAATGAAGTAGAGGAGGTCTTTATTTATATGAGAGTGTGATGAAATGCTAAGAGAGGGTGAATGATAACCAATCAAGTGAAATTGTGTGCATCTTGATCATGACAAAAGTGTGACTCCTAACTCATCAAAACTCATCCAAAATTTGTGTTTCAAGGTGCTAATCGCTTCTGGGAGATTGCTAAGCATGATTAGAAGTAAAAACGCACAATAATTTTGTGATTAGAGGCCACATTAACCAATTTGCAATCTAATTGTTTAGACAAAATCAGTTTCAAGGTGCCAACTTTGAATCTATGGTGCACACAACTCATGAGGCTTTATGGCATAATTCTTGAAGCATTTTAAAGAAAAGTCACAATCTTTACAATGTAACAAGAAAGACTCTATTTGGATAATCGAGTTGAAAATTATGTCCATTTGAATTTATGAAAAACACACAAATATTTTGTACTTAGAAAAATTCTAAGTGTTGAGCTTCAAAATGACCTATAATGTTCTTCAACAACGAACTATATCCCATAATAACGAGACTACCATTCATCGGAGTAAACATCTCAACAACTAACTATCTCCCATAATGACGAGACCACCATTCATCAGAGTAGACATCTGAACAACAAACTATCTCCCATAATGATGAGACTACCATTCATCAGAGTAAACATCTCAACAACGAACTATCTCCCATAATTACGAGACTACCATTCATTAGAGTAAACATCTCAACAACGAACTATCTCCCATAATGATGAGACTACCATCCATTAGAGTACACATCTCAACAACAAACTATCTCCCATAATGACGAGACTACCATGCGTCGGAGTAAAGATCTCAACAACGAACTGTCTCTCATAATGACGAGACTACCATTCATCGGAGTAAACATATCAACAACGAACTCTCTCCCATAATGACGAGACTACCATTCATCGGAGTAAACATCTCAACAATGAACTATATCCCATAATGACAAGACTACCATCCATCGGAGTATACATCTCAATAACTAACTATCTCCCAGAATGACGAGACTACCATCCGTCAGAGTACACATCTCAATAATGAACTATCTCCCATAATGACGAGACTACCATTCATCGGAGTAAACATCTCAACAACAAACGATCTCCCATAATGACGATACTACCATTCATCAAAGTAAAACATATCAACAACTAACTATCTCCCAGAATGACGAGACTACCATTCATCGGAGTACAAATATCTCAACAACGAACTATCTCCCATAATGACGAGACTACCATTCATCGGAGTACACACATCTCAACAACGAACTATCTCCCATAACAATGAGACTACCATCCATCAGAGTACACATCTCAACAACGAACTATCTCCCATAATGACGAGACTACCATCCATCAGATTACACATCTCAACAACGAACTATATCCCATAATGATGAGACTACCATTCATCAGATAAAACATCTCAACAATGAACTACCTCCCATAGTGACGAGACTATCATTCATCAAAAATATCAACAACGAACTATCTCCCATAGTGACGATACTACCATTCATAGGAGTACAAATCTTAACAGCAAACTATCTCCCATAATGACGAGACTACCATTCATCAGAGTAAACATCTCAACAATGAACTATCTCCCATAATGACGAGACTACCATCCATCAGAGTAAAAACATCTTAACAAAGAACTATCTCCCATAGTAACGAGACTGCCACCCATCAAAGTAAAATATATCAATAACGAACTATCTCCCATAATAACGAGACTACCATTCATCGGAGTACAAAATCTTCTCCGACATTGACAGACTTACTGGGGAAGAACATATTGCTCAAATAAAGAGACATGCCACTTGTTGTTTACAAAGAGAAATGTGATAACGCTACTGGGAAATGATTCTTTACTTTTTGGGGAAGTTCCAATACATTCCTATTGAGGAGATAAAGTCTTCTCGTGCAAAATAAATGCACATTCTCAATCCAGGGCTTAGAGGCTACAAAAATCAGGATAATATTTTACTAGAGACCAACATTCAAACCAAGAATAGACCGGAGCAAAACAGTCAACCAAGACACCACCTAATGAGGAATAAGCTCAAATGGGGACTAAGTTCCATCCAGATAATGAGCTGAATAGGAAGGCTAAAGAGATTTTTTTCCACGAGAGATAACTCAATGGGGAAATTTAAAGGATATACAATTTTTCCTTAAGGTTGAAACTCTATTGGAGAGAGGATAACACGACTCAACAACGAGGATAATATATCAACAGAAACATTAATGAGTGCACATGAACAATGAATTTCAATTCAGATATGCATGATGTGTATGAATGTTATTATGTATATGCTGACAAAACATACATACAACACTGGGGATAACCATACAAAACCAACTTGGGTAAAGTCAACACTCGGCTAAATCACATCCAGGATGAAGATTCTAATAAGAGAGTAAGCGCCAATTGAGGACACAAAGTCCTACTTCACGACTTAAATTCATTAAGAGGAAACACAGTTTGAAAATAAATTAAAGCAAAATCTGATAGCAATAAACCAAAACAGATGCAGGGATATATCACCCTTTTCCTGGCTTCTCCAGGGAATAATAGATGTCGTCCAAACTTCATTGGGGAATATCGTATCGACTTTGCTAAGGAAAGATGTTGTCGCATCATCTAGACTTCAAACGGGGATTCCGTACTGACTTTACTGGGGAAAACAACACCACATAGTCGAGGGGATCCCAAATACATTCTTCAATATCAAGAGTAATGGTTGTGTAAATTTCTCTGGGGAGAAACTATGAAACTTCATGGGGACATTCACCTTAAAGGGAAACATCGTCCTTGATTCATCTGGGGAATTGAGAAGTTAACATCACAGCAAGAAGTCAAAATCATGGGGATTTTAAATCAACCTCAACACTTGGCGAGAGAAAACCCAAATAGTTGGCAGCTGTCTCAACACTTCTTAGAAGATATATTGTCTTTGTATGGCTACCCGGGGAGCACATAACAACAACAATGTCATAACTGGATAGAGTAATGTTCGGCCAAAGATTCTTCATTCATTCTCAAATAGAAGGGAGGAAGAAACCAACGAATGAGCAAAGACCTCATAACTTTACAATTTCCGCTTAATCACATCCTAGTTGAGGAAAGAATCACACATAGCTAGAGAAATCCACAACAAGACCTGATTGGAGAATCTGGGATAGAGGTATCAAATCATGCAAACCCAAAACTAAATAATCAACCTGGAGGAAAATCTGAACTAAGACTTAACTGTGGAAATGGGATTACAGGCCCAACATTGCTCTGTATATCAATTGGTATGAACTCCAACTATCCGAGCAAAGAAACACAAGAGGATCATGCACATATCAGCAAGAATAATCCAGATATATATTTTGGGGAATCTTTTCAAAACATCAGAGTTTGTCCGTCCTTGGAATCACTACTTTTGGTCCACTTGAATCATAAAATATGAAGTAAAAGGTAATTTGTAAATTCTTTTCAAATATATTTTTTTATTATTAAGTATTTTTGTTTTGAAAATTACTATCACTAATAAATGAAATCGTTGTAAACAAAATAAAATAAGAAGTACAAAGAATTGGATAAAGGCTCAAACTTTATTAATAGAATGGTAGCCCGCAAATGGCATGACTCCATGGATGATTACAAAGTTTAGAAAAATAGTAAATATATGGAAAAGATACATTGAACTACAATGAACACTATTCTCCATAACAACTTTGAACTCATGAGAAGAAGCTTGAGTTGAAGTGTGATGAGAATCTGAGAAAATTGTTGCTTCAATGATAAAATTCTGTATGACAAAGTTACTTGCCAAGAAATCCCTAACTTTTTCCTAGGTTTCCCTTGCGGGTTTTCAACCTACCAGGAAAATTTGTTCTGTTTATGTCTCTAACTTTTTCCTAGACCGCATGTGATACGGTGGGAGAATTGACTTGAGGGTTTTGCGTTTGATCGCAAATGTTGCGGTTAGCAAGAGTCGCCGCCGACTTTTCTTTTATCCAAAAGGAAAGGTGAAAAAGCACAGGAAAGACCTTTGAGATTATTTCTTGAGTTCGGGGGGTAGATTATGAAAAGGGAAGGTATTAGCACCCTTTTCATACATGGTTTTCCATGGGCTCTTAGTTACTTGCTAGATCACTTTCTTTTGTTTGAAATTATGCTTTGTGTGGTTTTTGAAAGTATTTTGTAAAGAGGCCATTGTTTAGGCAAACTTTGTAATGATTCTCGTTCGTAAGAATGTATACAAAGATGTTGATCTTTTGAAAATGTTTTCAAGTTTGTAAGATGTTTTGAAAATGTAGGTGTTTTTTTTTTAAAATAGCAAGGATAGTTGTTTTGAAATGGAGCAAGTAACTAGAAGTAATCTACCTACTCAAATGTCGTTCTTGTTCATTTTCTTTTCCTTTGATATTGTTGTCTTACCATTGATTTGGCAAGAAACCCTATCTTTAGATGTAAACGGGACAGGCGTGGGTCATCGTATAACCATGATTAGCAATGTTGCAAAGTATCTTAGCATTTTTTGAGGGACTAAGATCAATTTGTAAGACAACTTTGAATAGCGTCATCGAGGGACTATGTTCTTATACTTGTTTGTTTTGCTAAGATACTTCGCATGCGTAATATGGCCATTTTTGTATAAGGCAACCAAGTGGAGTAACCCTAAGGGTGCTTGTGTGCAAGTGTGTTATTTTCATGCTTGGTTTTGTCTTGTATTAGGGTTTTCTATTTGATTTTCTTTTATCTTGACATTCAAACCCTAATTACTAGCATGTTATATAAAAGCGATAAATTGCGTAATTTAAAGATTACTACGCTATTACAACATTTTATGGGAGGGGGTATATAAATTATGAATAGGGATTTGCAATAATGTAAACCTAATTTAATCTATTACAACCAAATCGAATTTGTACGAATATTTGAAAAAATAATATATAATATAAATTAAATATGCAATGGTATGTATATGCAAGAAAAAATATTTTTTTGTTTTGTTTTTTATATGAAAAAGAGTTTTTGAACTAAACCTAATAATTTAAGAGAAGGAAATTATTTTTAGAAAATGGTTAACACTAATTTCTAATTTGCTAAAAGAAAATAAAGTTCTTTAAGTATTATTTTTGTGTATTTTTTGTCTTAAAAATAATAAATAATATTTTGTAAAATATCTTAGTCCTTTTATACATTAGAATAAATATTTACACGTGTGAGGGAAAAGAAATAAATATTAACCTAATTCTATTTTATATTACATGTTTATTTAAGAAAAATAGTTAATATATAATTTAATAAAAATATTTTTTTATGAGAAAATAAAATAAAATAAACAAAAATGGAATATCTATCATTTTTTATGTTAAGGAAAATATATTTAATAAAATGAAAATGAAAATAAAAATAAATAATAAAATGGTTGGGCCAGGGGTGTCCTGAGTAATCAGGAGGTAAGCATTAGAAAAAATCATAAGCCCGATGAAACAAAAAGCCCAGCGCTGCATAGTGACAAAAAATGTGAAAAAAATATGCAAAAGGCAGGCGCCAAGGCTCGAACCCATGACCTTAGCAATTTCTGCGTGCTACCTTGCCACTGGGGTGGCTGTACATCCGTTAGTTCAAATGAAACTAAAAATACATAACACAAAGTTCTTCCTTGCCTTGTACTTCGTCTTCTTCTTCTAGCTAGCCGGACCCCCTGTATCTCTCTCATTTCTCCATGAAAATGGAAACTTCAAACATGAAAATGGTAGTACTCTTTCCCACGATTTCAACCATGTAACTCATGTAAACTAACAGCCAAAGATTAAAGCTAATTTCAATGGCCCTAATTTCAAACCTAATTTTTACAGAAATTTGAAATCTAAAATTCTCTATACACAATGAATATAAATAAAATCTATGAACATGGTTGGTTTTAGCACAAGGATATCTACATTTTATCTTCACAAATAGAGACCAAAGGATGCCTGTATGAAGAGATAGAAGTTAGAGTTCTTACCTCTTTCAGCTGAGATCGTGAATGGAGTTTGAGTGAGTTTTGAGAAGGCCCGAGGATCCCTTTAGCTTGCCTGGACCTCCCTGAGTATGTTCCAATCCTTACATTGTCTTGAAAGTGCCTGAATCTCCCTATCCAAGTCAACCTGCAAGCTTAAAATTCAAAAATGGCAGATGGAGAAGGAGGAGTTACAGTGAAGGGATGATGGTCTGGAACACTTACATATAATGTAGGTTAAGTGTTTAGGTGATTAGAACTTGAAACGCACGAGTAGATTTTAGGATTGCTATGATTGATGCAAAACTGCAAGTTATGGCAGGTTTTTGGTGATAAAGAGTTTGGGAGAGTTTCTCAGCCTTTGCAATCGTGTGTTAGGTTGTAATATGTTTGTGTATAAGTATAGAAAAGGTTTCAAATCAATTCCACTCCAGGTTTCTGAGTTATAGACTTTTTTCTCTATTGCTTGCCTTTTACGAAAAGTGAGGAGACAACTGTAACACCCCAGTTTCAATTTTTTGATTTATTTAAATTTGGGAAATTATTTTATTAGAATTAATAAAATAAAAAGGGATTATTTATTTTGAAATATGGAGGAAAATAAAAGAAATAAGAAAATGCTGAGTTTTTAAGTTATTGGGCTTGGATGTTGTTAGTAAAGAGTGGGGGTGCAAAAGAAGTAAAGATATGTTTTGGAACTTAAGTTATTTTTTTCTCATTATTCACGATAACACAGAAGTTGGGATTTTGGGAAGCAGAGCTCTGAAGGTACGAAGAACGAAGAACGAAGACCATCGCTCAAAAAGTTCAAAGCTGCTAATTGATAAGGTAAGGGGGGCTATTACTCGATTTACCTTTTTTTATGGGTTTATGTACGGTTGATTTGGGTAATCGTAGGGAAAAACCCCAATCGTTAGATGTTATTAGGGATCGATATCCTTAGGATTGAACCTTGTTAGAAAAGGGTTAGGTTCCCAATTTTTATGAATCGATTAGGAATTTTAGGTTCCAAATGGTGGATTGGGAGTATATCTGCATGATCATGAATTTACCTTAGAAGTTATAGGGATAACCCCAATGTTAGAAGATTTCCCCAAAATGAACGACTAATCACTTCTAAGGTTACTATAATGATTGTTGGAATTTAGGAAATTGAGGTGTTGTTTTGAATTATACAAACTCGATGTCGTTAGGTACCGAAATGCGCGTTTTGGCTGGCATTTTCCCGCGTTTGGCTGCTGTTCTGAGCTGCTGCAGGTACAGGAAAATTCTGTACGCGCTCAGCAACACAGGCCGTGTTGCACAACACGGGCACCCGTGTTGCTCTTCTGTGTTGCACAACACGGGCCGTGTTGCACAACACGGGCACCCGTGTTGAGGCTACTGTGTTAATTTTCTGAACTTTGTTTTCAGTGCTTGATTTTGGATTTTATTGCCATGCTTTTGGATAATGTTATCGAGCATGAATTATGATATGACTTGATATGATTGATGTTTAAATAGTATGCTGAGTGATTACATGCTATCCGTATCTTGTTATGATTGATGTTGTTGATGTCGCATGATATGTTGATTGATGTTCATAGTATGCTGAGTGTTACATACTTTACATATCATGTTGCATTTGTTAATTCCCATTGTGTGGAATTAACATGGTGGCCAATATACGTGTCCGCGATTTAATGGAACGTTGAGGTGGTAGCCGTGTCTGCGATATAATGGAACGGTGAGTTATCTGTGACCCGAGATTTAATGGGGCGGTAAAGTGGTACCACATGCATGGGTGTGTTGCATTACCTTGAATATAACATGAATGAATGATTTTTCCAATGTTGTATTTGATTGTTTGTATGCACGTATGGTTGCTAAATTGTTGACGATATTTTATGTTAATTGCAAATATGAAAATTAATATATTATGGGTATATGAATTGTAAAGATTTTTGTAAACTATGAAATATGCTAATTATTGGGTGATGCTTATGATTTCCTGAATTGATCGTTATGAACGTATAATCAAATGTATAATTGAGATGCTCACCCTTACTGTTGAATATTTCAGATTGAGGAGCTTCGTTCAGGTGCTTGGCGAAGGCTTGTCGTTCTAGTTTATTTTCGCTTTAGTATTGTCCGGGTCATGCTCTGATAGTTGTAACTCCGGGAACGTTTGTTTGTCGAGCTGTTTTAGTCAGACTCGTTTAATTCCTTATGTTTTGTTATAATATGATGTTGACATTTTCCAGGTGTTAATCCCTGATGATTTTGAAAATATTATAACATTGATTTTATTAATTGAATTATTCCGCTGTGTAAACATGTATGAGTTACTACTACGTTATGCATGACAGGAATTTGTTTTGTTAAAGAGAATGGTAGCATCCTCGTTAGTACATGTACTCTGAAAATATGATTTTAATTATTTGCGAAATTTTATGCGGGGTTTTAGAGGGTGTTACAATAGTGGTATCAGAGCATAGTCGGTCGTTGCGACCAGAGTCTTGAGTCAGTCATTCCTTTTGTATGCGATTAGTGTAAGGCAACACTGTCGATACTGTATTCTGATGTGGAGTATGTTTTAATTCTCAGGAATATGGCTGGAAGAGGTAACAGACGAAATGATGCTGCACTAGCTGAGGCTTTGGGGATGTTAGCTGGTGTACTTGCTGGAAACCCAACTGGAGGCGTGATTGGTGCTGATAGGCAATTGGGAAATTTCCAAAGGAACAATCCTCCGTTGTTCAAAGGTACACATGACCCTGAAGGTGCTCAGAAGTGGCTGAAGGAAATCGAAAGGATTTTCCGTGTGATCGATTGTGCTGAAGATCTGAAAGTCAGATATGGTACGCATATGTTGGCAGAAGAGGCTGACGACTGGTGGGTTGCCACAAGGACTGAAATGGTTCAGGATGGAGAGGCACTGACTTGGGCTAACTTCAGAAGGGCTTTTCTGAGGAAGTACTTTCCTGAAGATGTTCGGGGAAGAAAGGAAATTGAATTTTTGGAGCTTAAGCAGGGCAATCTGACGGTTAGTGAGTATGCTACTAAGTTCACTGAGCTGGAAAAGTATTATGCACACTACAACAATGATGAGGCTGGAGAATTCTCTAAATGTATCAAATTTGAGAATGGTCTCCGAGATGAGATTAAGCAGGGAATCAGGTACCAGCGTATTCGTAGATTTTCTGATCTGGTGGATTGTAGCAGAATCCTGGAAGAAGATATTACCAAGAATAGGTCGTCTCACTCTCGTGGGGCTGTTGACAAAAGAGGAAAGCAACATATGGACCGTGGCAAGCCATATGGTAGAGATAACCAGAGATCAGGCGGTTGGAAAAGGCCTAGTGGGGGAGATTCTAAGGCTCCTATCAGATGCTACAGGTGTGGTGAGTCTGGTCATCACATTCGAGATTGCAAGAGTGATGAGAAGAAGTGCTATAAATGTGGAAAGGCTGGTCATTTGTCTATTGATTGCAAAGGGAAGTCTGTTACTTGTTACAATTGTGGCGAAGAAGGTCACATTCGTCCGCAGTGTCCTAAGCCTAGGAAGGATCAGTCAGGTGGAAAAGTGTTCGCTTTGTCTGGATCTGAGACTACTCCAGAGGATCGATTGATTAAAGGTACGTGTTTTATTCATGGCACACCTTTAGTTGCAATTATTGATACTGGTGCAACTCATTCTTTCATTTCTTTGGATTGTGCTGAGAGGTTGAAACTGGACATATCTGGTATGCAAGGTAGCATGGTTGTTGATACTCCTACATCGGGTTCAGTGACAACTTCACTTGTATGTAGGAATTGTCCTATTAAGATTTTTGGTAGAGGTTTCGGTATGGATTTAGTGTGCCTACCGCTCGAACAAATTGATATCATCCTTGGGATGAACTGGTTGGAATTCAACCGGGTTCATCTGAACTGCTTTGCTAAGACGGTGATTTTTCCAGAAGCAGTTGGTGTCGAGAATTTGACTATGACTGCTAGGCAGGTACAAGAAGCAATGGAAGACGGTGCTAATGTGTTTATGTTACTTGCTTCATTAGATGCAACAGGAAAGGTCAGGAGTGGCGAATTGCCAGTGGTGTGTGATTTTCCAGAAGTCTTTCCGGATGATGTTGGTGAGTTACCTCCAGAGAGAGAAGTGGAATTTTCTATAGATTTGATTCCTGGTACGAGACCGGTGTCGATGGCGCCATATCGTATGTCCGCGTCTGAGTTGGCTGAATTGAAGAGTCAGTTGGAAGATTTACTGGAGAAGAAGTTTATTCGTCCAAGTGTTTCGCCTTGGGGTGCTCCGGTATTGTTGGTTAAGAAGAAAGAAGGTTCTATGAGACTGTGTGTTGATTACAGGCAATTGAACAAGGTAACCATTAAGAATCGGTACCCGTTACCGAGGATTGATGATTTAATGGATCAGCTAATTGGAGCCAGTGTATTCAGTAAGATTGACTTGAGATCTGGATATCATCAGATTCGTGTGAAAGCGGAAGACATTCAAAAGACTGCTTTTCGAACGAGGTATGGGCATTATGAATATTCTGTTATGCCGTTCGGAGTTACTAATGCACCTGGTGTTTTCATGGAATATATGAATAGGATTTTTCATCCGTATCTGGATAAATTTGTTGTGGTTTTTATTGATGACATTCTGATTTATTCCAAGAACGACAAAGAGCATGCGGAACATCTCAGAATTGTGTTAGAATTGTTGAAAGATAGGAAGTTGTATGCAAAGTTGTCCAAATGTGAGTTCTGGCTGAGTGAAGTTAGTTTTCTTGGACATGTGATTTCTAAGAATGGTATTGCAGTGGATCCTACAAAAGTAGAAGCAGTATCTCAGTGGGAAGCGCCGAAGACTGTTTCTGAAATCAGAAGTTTCCTTGGTCTTGCAGGTTATTACAGAAAGTTTATCGAAGGATTCTCAAAGTTAGCATTGCCATTGACGAAATTGACTCGTAAAGGACAAGCGTTTATTTGGGATTCTGATTGTGAGAAAGGTTTCCAAGAATTGAAACGGAGATTGACTAGTGCTCCTATTCTGATTTTGCCGAATCCGGTGGAATCTTTTGTGGTCTATTGTGATGCATCTCTGTTGGGTTTAGGTGGTGTTTTAATGCAGAATCAACAGGTAGTTGCGTATGCTTCGAGACAGTTGAAGGTTCATGAAAGGAACTATCCTACTCATGACTTAGAGTTGGCAGCAGTTGTGTTTGTCTTGAAATTATGGAGACATTATCTGTATGGTTCGAGATTTGAAGTGTATAGTGATCATAAGAGTTTGAAGTATCTTTTCGATCAGAAAGAGCTCAATATGAGGCAAAGAAGGTGGTTGGAATTTCTCAAAGATTATGATTTTGGTTTGAATTACCATCCTGGTAAGGCAAATGTGGTTGCAGGCGCTTTGAGCAGGAAATCCTTGCATATGTCTATGATGATGGTTCGTGAATTGGATTTAATTGAACAATTCCGAGATTTGAGTTTAATTTGTGAAAGTACTCCGAAGTGTGTTCGTTTGGGTATGTTGAAACTTACTAGTGGTATCCTAGAAGAGATCAGGATCGGGCAGAAATCTGATGTTAATTTAGTTGATAAATTGACATTGATCAACCAAGATCAAGGTGGTGAGTTTAGAATTGATGAGAATGATGTTATGAGATTTGGCGATAGAGTTTGTGTTCCTAATGTCGCAGAAATCAAGAAGAGTATATTAGAGGAAGGACATCGCAGTGGGATGAGTATTCATCCGGGTGCCACGAAAATGTATCATGATTTTAAGAAATTGTTTTGGTGGCCGGGAATGAAAAAGGAAATAGCTGAATTTGTGTATGCATGTTTAATCTGTCAGAAATCGAAGATTGAACATCAGAAGCCGTCTGGATTTATGCAACCAATGTTTATTCCAGAATGGAAGTGGGATAGTATTTCTATGGATTTCGTATCTGGGTTGCCGAGGACTCCTATGAATTGTGAAGCGATATGGGTCGTTGTGGATAGGTTGACTAAGTCTGCTCATTTTATACCGGTGCGAATGGATTACTCAATGGAGAGATTGGCACAGTTATATATTGAGAAAATAGTGAGTTTGCATGGAGTTCCTTCTAGTATTGTGTCAGATAGAGATCCGAGATTCACTTTGAAATTTTGGGAAGGATTGCAGAAGGCTTTGGGTACTAAATTGAGGTTGAGTTCAGCTTACCATCCTCAGACTGATGGACAGACGGAGAGGACGATTCAATCGTTAGAAGATTTATTGCGTGCTTGTGTTTTAGAGCAGGGTGGAGCTTGGGATAGCTATTTGCCATTGATTGAATTTACTTATAACAATAGTTACCATTCGAGTATTGGTATGGCTCCGTTCGAGGCATTGTATGGTAGACGGTGTAGAACACCTTTGTGTTGGTATGAATCTGGAGAGAGTTCGGTAGTTGGGCCAGAGATTGTTCAGCAGACTACTGAAAAGATCAAATTGATTCAAGAGAAGATGAGAGCTTCTCAGAGTCGTCAGAAAAGTTATCATGATAAGAGGAGAAAGAATTTAGAATTCAGTGTTGGAGATCATGTGTTTATGAGAGTTACTCCGATGACAGGTATTGGTCGAGCGTTGAAATCTAAGAAGTTGACTCCGCGTTTTATTGGTCCGTTTCAGATTACGGAAAGAGTTGGAGAAGTTGCTTATCGTATTGCTTTACCTCCGAGACTTGCGAATTTGCACGATGTTTTTCATGTTTCTCAGTTGAGGAGATACATTCCAGACCCATCTCATGTAATCCAAATAGATGATGTACAGGTGAGAGATAACCTGACAGTAGAAACATTGCCTATGAGGATAGAAGATCGGGAAGTGAAACAGTTAAGAGGTAAAGAGATAGCATTAGTGAAGGTTGCTTGGGGAGGTCCAGCAGATGGAAATATCACTTGGGAGCTGGAGAGCCAGATGAAAGAGGCTTATCCGGAACTGTTCGTCTAAGGTATGTTTCCGAGGACGAAAACTCTTTTAGTGGGGGAGAGTTGTAACACCCCAGTTTCAATTTTTTGATTTATTTAAATTTGGGAAATTATTTTATTAGAATTAATAAAATAAAAAGGGATTATTTATTTTGAAATATGGAGGAAAATAAAAGAAATAAGAAAATGCTGAGTTTTTAAGTTATTGGGCTTGGATGTTGTTAGTAAAGAGTGGGGGTGCAAAAGAAGTAAAGATATGTTTTGGAACTTAAGTTATTTTTTTCTCATTATTCACGATAACACAGAAGTTGGGATTTTGGGAAGCAGAGCTCTGAAGGTACGAAGAACGAAGAACGAAGACCATCGCTCAAAAAGTTCAAAGCTGCTAATTGATAAGGTAAGGGGGGCTATTACTCGATTTACCTTTGTTTATGGGTTTATGTACGGTTGATTTGGGTAATCGTAGGGAAAAACCCCAATCGTTAGATGTTATTAGGGATCGATATCCTTAGGATTGAACCTTGTTAGAAAAGGGTTAGGTTCCCAATTTTTATGAATCGATTAGGAATTTTAGGTTCCAAATGGTGGATTGGGAGTATATCTGCATGATCATGAATTTACCTTAGAAGTTATAGGGATAACCCCAATGTTAGCAGATTTCCCCAAAATGAACGACTAATCACTTCTAAGGTTACTATAATGATTGTTGGAATTTAGGAAATTGAGGTGTTGTTTTGAATTATACAAACTCGATGTCGTTAGGTACCGAAATGCGCGTTTTGGCTGGAATTTTCCCGCGTTTGGCTGCTGTTCTGAGCTGCTGCAGGTACAGGAAAATTCTGTACGCGCTCAGCAACACGGGCCGTGTTGCACAACACGGGCACCCGTGTTGCTCTTCTGTGTTGCACAACACGGGCCGTGTTGCACAACACGGGCACCCGTGTTGAGGCTACTGTGTTAATTTTCTGAACTTTGTTTTCAGTGCTTGATTTTGGATTTTATTGCCATGCTTTTGGATAATGTTATCGAGCATGAATTATGATATGACTTGATATGATTGATGTTTAAATAGTATGCTGAGTGATTACATGCTATCCGTATCTTGTTATGATTGATGTTGTTGATGTCGCATGATATGTTGATTGATGTTCATAGTATGCTGAGTGTTACATACTTTACATATCATGTTGCATTTGTTAATTCCCATTGTGTGGAATTAACATGGTGGCCAATATACGTGTCCGCGATTTAATGGAACGTTGAGGTGGTAGCCGTGTCCGCGATATAATGGAACGGTGAGTTATCCGTGACCCGAGATTTAATGGGGCGGTAAAGTGGTACCACATGCATGGGTGTGTTGCATTACCTTGAATATAACATGAATGAATGATTTTTCCAATGTTGTATTTGATTGTTTGTATGCACGTATGGTTGCTAAATTGTTGACGATATTTGATGTTAATTGCAAATATGAAAAGTAATATATTATGGGTATATGAATTGTAAAGATTTTTGTAAACTATGAAATATGCTAATTATTGGGTGATGCTTATGATTTCCTGAATTGATCGTTATGAACGTATAATCAAATGTATAATTGAGATGCTCACCCTTACTGTTGAATATTTCAGATTGAGGAGCTTCGTTCAGGTGCTTGGCGAAGGCTTGTCGTTCTAGTTTATTTTCGCTTTAGTATTGTCCGGGTCATGCTCTGATAGTTGTAACTCCGGGAACGTTTGTTTGTCGAGCTGTTTTAGTCAGACTCGTTTAATTCCTTATGTTTTGTTATAATATGATGTTGACATTTTCCAGGTGTTAATCCCTGATGATTTTGAAAATATTATAACATTGATTTTATTAATTGAATTATTCCGCTGTGTAAACATGTATGAGTTACTACTACGTTATGCATGACAGGAATTTGTTTTGTTAAAGAGAATGGTAACATCCTCGTTAGTACATGTACTCTGAAAATATGATTTTAATTATTTGCGAAATTTTATGCAGGGTTTTAGAGGGTGTTACAACAACTCTCTACATGCTTGTACAAGCCTGATCTGAGTTGGTACAAGTCTTAGGAACTTTGATTTTGGTTTATAGGGCTTGTGTGTGCAGAGAGAACAAGTGCAAAGCTCAAGGAGTTGACAAATGCAAAAGTTATGCTTTTCTAAAATGGAAATGGCAACTTTGTGCCATTTATGGAATTAAAGCTTGGACAAAGGCTCTTATGCTTGGATTAAGGCTTTATCAACTGTGTAAGCATTAAATTATGGAGTGAGAAACAAGTTTGAGACCTGTAAAGCAAGGATTATGCAGCCTAGGTTTGGATTTGAATTTTGTTCTTCATGAAATGGCTTGAAATCAAAGTGAGAAATTGCCAACTTCTTCTCTTTGATTCTCCCTACTCAAGAATGACCTCAAGGAGTTCTTGGACATTTTGGAAAGCTTTAAATGTGCTCTATAACTCATCTTTGAATTGCTTTCCAATATTCCTCTTGGAACTAGGTGAAAAATATCCATGAAGTTAGGTCAAAAACCTGCCTAAATTAGGGCAAAATTTCACTAAGTTATTTTAGTTCATGAGCATGTATTCACAAAATTATATCTTGAGACCCAAGCATCTTTAGGAGAAAATGTGTGAAGAAAAGTTGTGGATTTCATGGAGATCTACAACTTTCATGTTGGGAACTTTCTTTGAATCATCTTGTATCATGGTGAGAATTTGGCTTAAAGCTGGGAAAAAATAAGAAATTTTCTATACTTAGAAAAATTTCTAAGTTAAGAAAATTTCAGATTTTAAAACAAAATCTTCAATATTTGATTTCTTGATGAACAAGTTTCACATTTTGACATGTTTTTATTAATTGTGATCCTTGGCATTTGATTTTGACTAAAAAGTCAAAGTTTGACTTTTCAGCATACATATGACTTTTGATCAATTGACTGCAAAATTTATCTGTCAATCCAATGGATTTGCAATGTTTTAAACCATATCATTAGGTCAAGATGATGCAATTGAACTCTTGAAATCACGCTTCAAACCAATTTGTCATTTTCTAGGTCAAAAATCAGAAATTGCCCTTTCTCAATCAAAACCCTAATTTTGACCATTTTGCCCTTTTGATGATTTGAACAAATTTCTTAAGGAATTGTGGTACAAACTTGATCAAATGATACATGTGATTCTAAAATGTTGATGTGGAACAAAAATTATGAAGTTTTACTGTAAATTGGCCATGGTTGACTTTTTCCCCAATACAACTGATTTTTGGGTCAACTGTCCAATTGACTGGTCAAAAATGTGATTCAAGGCTTGAAACTTGGCATGAGTAAACTTAGGGGTCCATAATGATACTTGAAAGTCATATGAAGCATTGATAGTCCAAAAATCCTTGTGCAATCCCAAACCCTAATTTTGGATTATCAGTGCATGATGAGATGCCTTGAGCTGGTCAAACGCTAATTCAGTCTTGAGTCAAAGAGATCATGTGAGAAAAATCTTGATAAATGAGAGGGCAAATTTTGGGGTACAACAGTTATCCCTGTTCAACCTTCTTATACCTGAATAGTTAGATTGGCGAGCTTTGCCATTCGTGACTCGAAGGTGAAAGATGATTGGACACTAGAGTGCCCAAAAATTTGCACCTGACGATGTGTGGTTGAGGGAATGGGCTTAAAGATGCCATTTGGAGCAGTGATAGAATCTTGTTGGATATGGGCTTGTAGATGCCATCCAAGAATGCTTGTTGCACTGTAATTTGTAAGCTGAAAGAATGAGTATCAGAATGGCGTCCGTGTTTGGAGCGTACCTAAACTATATCCGAGAGCCGATTTTGACTAAGTATCAGAATGGCATCTGTGTCCGGAGCATATCTGAATTGTATCCGAAATTTGAATCTGAATGAGTATCATAATGGCATCCGTGTCTGGAGCGTATCTGAATTGTATCTGTAAGTTGAATCTGAATGAGTATTAGAATGGCATCCGTGTCTGGAGCGTATATGTATTATATCTGTAAGTTGAATCCGAATGAGTATCAGAATGGCATCCGTGTCTGGAGTGTATCTAAACTATATCTGTAAGTTGAATCTGAATGAGTATCAGAATGGCATCCGTGTCTGGAGCGTATCTGAACTGTATCTGTAAGTTGAATCTGAATGAGTATCAGAATGGCATTCGTGTCTGGAGCGTATCTATATTGTATCCGTAAGTTGAATCTGAATGAGTATCAGAATGGCATCCGTGTCTGGAGCGTATCTGAACTGTATCATGATTGCATATTGTCAATGGTAACTGTTAATCTTATCCTGAAAAGGGTAAAATGTTAGCTAAAATACAAAATTATGTTGCATGAAATGTATGATGCAATGTATTTGCTTTATCAATGTTTATGATATATGGATGCAATGTATGTGTATGTGAACTAATTTGCCGCATTGTTGTTTGATTGAGGAAAATAAATCCCTGAATGTTGCTGAGGATATGTGGATTTTCATGTCTTGAAGTTGAAGTACTGATGAACTTTTGTTGAGAGAAATAAGTTCTGTTGTGAGGGCAATGCCATGTATTCCTTGTAAGACCTGCTTGGGGAATCTGGAGAAATTGGATGATTTCTACCGGGGATTGGTAAAATGGGAGCTTCGTTCCGTTGGGGATTTAAAATGACGTACTGTAGGGGATTTCTTATGGAATAGCCTTGAGACGTTTTCCTATTCTTTCAACCCATTAGTAATTGTCTTTCTCATTTTGTTTATTTGTAAACAATAATCATGTTCAAATGCATATGTTCAACAATGAATCATTGGACGTTTTTGTAAACAAAACACAAGCGTAAAGAAAAAGACAAATAGTTTTTGCACTTTCAAAGGAGTATCTTTGTATTGACTTTGAATAAATATTTTGTACAAAGGGGACAAACATTCTAGTAAGAGAATGTTAACATAAAACAAGAAAAATTTATACAAAGAAAGATAGCTATGTGTAATAATCCCATGGGGTTCCCATTCTGCTATAGCCTTCGTGTCTCTGAGCATCTTGTCTATTTGTTGCTTCGTCCAAAGATGATTGAATTGATCCGAAACTCTGAGTTTGTCAGTGGAAGTCAAAGGTTGTCCGTAAAGTGATCCGATGGGACATAGTCATACGCTTTAATTCCCTAACTTTTTCCTGGACCGCCCTTTCGGGTTTTCAGTCCACCGGAAAACCCTTTTTTGCCCAAGTCGCCCTTTCGGGTTTTCAACTTGTCGGGTGTACAGATTTTTTTAATCTTATCCATAATTTTTTCTCAAACCTTTTGGTCCCCCGGGATGCCCTTGTTTTGCCTAGGTGCGTCAACCTAGCGGGTCTCTTATGCGTAGTATCTTTTGATTATGTCCGCGTTCACAGGGTATGGCAGGTCTTCGCCATCCATGGTGGTCAAGATCATTGCCTCACCAGAGAATATGTTTTTGATTACAAATGGTCCTTCATAAGTAGGAGTACATTTTCCCCTGGGATTGCTTTGTGGTAAGATGATACGTTTGATCACTAAATCCCCAACTTGATATACTTGGCGTCTGACTTTCTTGTTGAAAGCCTTGATTATCCGCTTTTGATACATCTGACCATGTAAGACAGCAGTAAGTCTCTTTTCATCAATTAAGTTTAGTTGATCAAGTCGAGTCTGGATCCAATTGTCTTCGTTCAAGCCTGCATCTTTCATAATCCTCGGAGAGGGGATCTGAACCTCAATAGGCAAAACAACCTCCATGCTGTAAACCAAAGAATAGGGTGTTGCCCCAGTTGATGTGCGAGCCGTGGTACGATAACCGTGGAGAGCGAATGGTAACATCTTATGCCAGTCTTTGTATATGACTGTCATTTTCTGTATGATCTTCTTAATGTTTTTATTTGCAGCTTCGACATCACCATTCATTTTCGGCCGATAGGGAGAAGAATTGTGATGCTGGATTTTGAATTTCTCGCATAATGCGGTGATCATAGTGTTGTTGAGATTTGTACCATTGTCAGTGATGATCCTTTCCGGGATACCATATCGACAAATAAAGTTTTTCTTGATGAAGCGGACAACAACGTTCTTGGTGACGGAGGCAAAGGAAGCTGCTTCGACCCACTTTGTAAAATAGTCAATGGCCACTAGGATGAAGTGGTGTCCATTGGAGGTTGTCGGCTTAATTTCCCCAATCATATCAATTCCCCATATAGCAAAGGGCCAAGGAGTCGTCAAGACATTCAGAGGAACCAGAGGTACGTGCACCTTGTCAGCATAAATTTGACACTTATGACAGGTTCGGGAGTGTTGATAGCAATATGTTTCCATGGTAGACCAATAATAGCCTTCCCGTAGGATTTTCTTCGCCATCGTATGCCAACTGGAGTGGGTGCCAAAAGTTCCTTCATGTAATTCAGCCATGATCTTTTCAGCTTCAACCTTATCCATGCACCGAAGCAAAATGGAGTCATGATTGCGTTTGTAAAGGATTCCATTACTAAGGAAGAATTTAGCAGAGAATCTCCTTAAGAACTTCTTATCATTGATTGAAGTTCCTTCTGGATATTCTTGAGCCTCGAGATACCTCTTGACTTCATGAAACCAAGGCTGGTCCACTACCTCTTCAGTAGTAATCTCGTGCCAGTGTGATGGTTCGTCCATTCGTTCGATGGTGATCTGGGGAGCCTCATTATCCCAATTAAGTTTAAACATAGATGATATTGTGGCTAGAGCGTCTGCTAGATGATTTTCTTCTCGCGAGAAATGCTCGAAGGTAATCTTCTCAAAATGTGGTAGCAATTTCAAAACATGTTCTTTATAAGGGATAAGGTTTGGGTGTTTAGTGTCCCATTCCCCTTTGATATGACTGATGACCAAAGCTAAATATCCAAACACATCTAAGGATTTGATTCCCAAGTCTATGGCAGCTCTGAGACCGAAGATGCGCGCTTCATATTCTGCCATGTTGTTTGTACAGTTGAAGCAAAGTCTGGAAGTAAATGGAGTATGACACCCTTCTGGAGATATGTGTATAACGCCGATGCCATTACCAAGTGCATTGGATGCTCTATCAAAGAATAGGGTCCATCAGGATCCTTGTTCAGGTTCGTCATATGGCCTGATTTCTTCGCAGTTGTCTAATGTCATGATGTCTTCATCTTGGAATTCAAACTTCATGGACTGATAGTCTTCTACAGCTTGGTGAGCAAGGTGATCAGCTAGCACACTGCCCTTTATATCTTTCTGGGTAGTATACTGTATGTCGTACTCTATTAGGATCATTGGCCATCTAACTATTCTCCCAGAAAGAGCAGGCTTCTCGAAGATGTATTTTATCGGATCCATCTTAGATATCAGTAAGGTAGTATGAGTCAGCATATACTGTCTTAGCTGGCGAGCAGCCCATGCCAGAGTGCAGCAAGTTTTCTCGAGCAGTGAATATCTGGTTTCACAATCGGTAAACTTTTTGCTCAGGTAATAAATAGCACGCTCTTTTCGGCCATACTCGTCATGCTTCCCCAATACACACCCCATTGAGTTTTCTAAAATAGTCAGCTACATGATCAATGGTCTTCCCTCGACTGGTTGCATTAATACAGGAGGTTCTTGTAAGTATTCTTTGATTTTTTCAAAAGCAACTTGGCACTCATCATTCCATCTGACTACTTGATCTTTCTTCAATAGTTTGAAGATTGGCTCACAAGTAGCTGTTAGGTGAGAAATGAATCTGGCAATATAGTTCAAGCGTCCTAAGAATCCTCTGACTTCCTTCTCAGTACGAGGAGCAGGCATCTCTTGTATTACTTTAACTTTGGCAGGATCTACCTTAATACCTTTGTTACTGACGACAAAGCCTAAGAGTTTACTGGACTGTACTCCAAATGTGCACTTGTTTGGATTCAACCTCAGTTTGTACTTCTTCAGTCTTTCAAACAGCTTTTGTAAGTGATTAAGATGCTCTTCTTTTGTTTATGATTTGGCTATCATATCGTCTATGTAGACCTCTATTTCATGATGTATCATGTCGTGAAATAAAGCTACCATGGCGCGCTGATAGGTTGCCCCAGCATTCTTCAGTCTGAATGACATCACCTTGTAGCAGAATTTTCCCCACTGTGTGACAAATGTTGTTTTCTCCATGTCCTCAGGTGCCATTTTGATTTGGTTATAACCTGAGAATCTGTCCATGAAGGAAAACACTTTGTGTTGTGTCGTATTGTCAACCAGGATATCAATGTGGGGGAGTGGAAAATCATCTTTAAGGCTCGCCCTATTCAAATCTCTGTAATCCACACACATTCGTACTTTGCCATATTTTTTAGGTACGAGAACAATGTTGGCAACCCATTGAGGGTAGGAAGTGACAGTCAAGAATCCAGCATTGAATTGCTTCATGTCCTCCGCTTTAATCTTTTCTGACATATCAGGTCTCATGCGGCGAACATTTTGTTTTACTGGCGGACAAACTTCTCTTGTAGGCAGACAATGTACCACAATGTCTGTATCAAGTCCTGGCATGTCTTCATATGACCAGGCAAAGATCTCAACATAGTTATGTAACAACTGAACTAGACGTTCCTTGACACTGGGTTCCAGATTGGCACCCACCTTGACCTCTTTTTTATCTTCCTCGGTACCCAGATTTATCGTATCCACAGGTTCTTCGTGAGGCTGAATGGTTCTTTCCTCTTGTTGTAGCAGTCTGGCAAGTTCCCCTGGTACTTCACAATCTTCCTCGCCTTCGTCTTCGGCTTGGTAGATTAGATCCTTAGAGTCACAAAAGGCCAAAGCAGTATCGTTACCCATGGGATCCAGAATGGATGGGTACCTGCATTTGTGAGTATGTGTGTGTAAGGGTATAACTATCTTTAAAATAAAATAAAATGTAAAAGAAAAAACAATGAGCACAAAAGTTTGTATGCGAAAAACGTCCATGATTCATTGAATGTCATATGAAGATGAAATAATAACCCTTACAAATGGACCATTGTGCCTCGGGCAAGACACAAGGTTTTAAGAGTGCGAATTGTTTTTGAATATTACAGATCCAACAAAATGTAAAGATAAATTACTGAGGGATGAAAGTTATTAGGACGAAGTCTCTAGCCTCCCAATTGCTGAGTCCTCCACTGACAGTCGGAAAGATCCAATCCTCCAAGTTGCAATCCTCTTCACCATCTTCTACCACGTTGACCTCTCGGTTGCTAATCTTCAAGGGTGGCCCTCCAGCACGGGCACGACGTACAGCCTTTTGAGCATTTGAAGTGAAACCTAAGCCAAACTTGTTAGACTTATACAGGATATCTGGAAGTTGCCCCCAGATGGTGCATCCACCTTCCTCTACTACTGCTTTGGCATCCTTCAAAGATGAATCCGGAGTGGAGGCCTTGTAATCTTAGGAATCTGGGACACAGTCTTGGTCACCGCTACCTCTTGGGGGACCTCTTCGAAGTGTTGAAAAGGAGTTTCAATGAACTCGCCGTCCAATTCCACATACCTGAAGGAATTGAGATGGCTAATCTTGTATTCTTCCTCTTCGTGGATAGTGATAATCTTTCCTTGAACCAGATATTTCAGCATCTGGTGCAATGTAGAGGTAACAACGCCATCATTATGGATCCATGGCCGTCCTAGCAGACAGGAATATGAAGGGCGGATGTCCATTACATAAAAGGTTGAATTGAAAGTTTAAGTCCCAACCTTTATGGGGATATCCACCTCCCCGTGTACCATCCTCTTCGAGCCATCAAATGTCTTTACGACTATGTTACTTGGCTTTAACGTCAGTCTTTCACAGTCAAGTCTGTCAAGAGCTTTTTTCGATAACACATTCAAAGATGAGCCAGTGTCCACCAAAACATGGTCCAGAGTTGTGCCTCTACATTCCACAGAGACATGTAATGCCTCGTTGTGTTTTCTTCCCCTTGGTGTTAGATCAGCATCCGAGAAGCCTAGGCCATTATCCGCTGTCAAGCTGGCCACGTAGTCTTGAAATTGATCCGCAGACGTCTCTTGAGGCACATGGGCTGTTTTTAGGAACTTCACCAAGGATTTCGCATGTGCCTCGGAACACAGTAGTAATGCCAGCATGGAGATTTTGGAGGGAGTTTTCCCCAACTGTTCAACTATGTTGTAGTCGCTCCTCTTTATAATTTTTAGGATCTCCTCCATTTCCTTCTTGGATGTCTCGGGGATAGTCAGTGATTGAGCCTTCTTCTGGACAGGCTCTATTTGAATACTTTTTTCTCGAGTTTCAGCAGTAGGAGTGTTGGTAGGAATGACAACAGGGGTTGTAACAGTTTCGTCAATAAGATCACTTGCAGAGATGATTATGGGTACGGAAGTAACCTTTGGAGCAGCCACGGGTCCAAAAACTGCCTTTAGAGGGGAAATTTCTGGAGAAAAGATCCTACCATGTCGGGTAATTTTACTAGTTCCGACAATATTACTGATGTCAGAATCTTCTTCTTCGGAGTTTATCTCTTCGGCGGCTGGCCCATCTTGTTTGATGCCATGGTAGTAAATGTCCCCACCGTAATTCCACGACACTGTTTTGTCTGATTCATATGGAACTGGCCCAGGCATTGTGATTATAGAGGAGTTGCTTTCGGAATCGATGAATTCTAATGGGTCTTTTGGAGACCCTGAAAGAATTGACGGAGATGGTAATGATTGAAACATCTTTAATAGGAACAGGTGAAACATGAGTACTTTCAAATAGAATCTCTTTGTTGTCTATCAAGCGTTGAATGCCTGTTTTCAACAAAGGGAAATCAGTTGGTGAGGATAAGAAGAGGTGGCAGTCTTCATTACAACCCTGGAACACACCGGATTTCAACAAGTTTATCTTAATGGTTGGAAGTGGAGTCACGAGTTCATCAACTGCGGTAACAAACAAATCTTCTTCAATAACATTGGTGTTGTGACCATGTCTGGACATAGGAGCAGAAATGACACTTGGCTTCTCGTGCGCATCAAACTCAATTTCATTTGCTTCAATGAGGTCTTGTATTTTGTTCTTCAAGGCCCAACAGTTATTAGTATCGTGGCCAGGACTTTCGGAGTGATATGCGCAACGGGTATTGGGGTGATAATGAGGGGACGTTGTGTTGGGTTTTTTCGGAGCTTCCTTCAAGGTTGCCAAATTGGATCTCAGAAGATGCGGTAATACTTGAGATGGAGTCATGTTGATTATGGTGAATTTCCGAACTGGCCTTTCCACCCTTGGTTGATTATTTCTTTGTTGATCAGGCGTAGGCTTTGGAATCATAACAGCCCCCACCATTTGTCAGCGTTCGGCTCTCTCTTGGCTTCTTTGTGGATAAACAGCAGCTACCTCCTTCTTCCCAATAAAAGGCTTCCTCACAGATGTAGAAGAAGATGAATCCTTTTGAATCTTTCCACTTTTTATGCCAGCTTCCACTCTCTCTCCGGTCAGTATTAGTTCAGTAAATCCTACAGATGAGCTTCCAATCAAATGGTTGAAGAAAGGGCCAGACAAAGTACCTAAGAACATGTCCACCAATTCCCTTTCAGACAAAGGGGGTTGAACTCTCCCAGCCAGATCTCTCCACTTCTGTCTGTAATCCTTGAAGCCCTCAATGGAAGCAATAGCCATACTCTGAAGTTGAGTACGGGTAGGTGCCAAATCAGCATTATATTGATATTTCTTGTAGAAATCTACGCCAAGATCTTCCCAACTATGGACGTTGGCTCTTTCTAGTTGGTAAAACCAGTCGAGTTGTGTTCCAGATAGATTATCTTGGAAAAAATGCACCCACAAGTCTTTATCAGCGGAGTGTGGTTGGATCTTTCTCACATACGATCAGAGATGCATCTTAGGTCATGACACTCCATCATATTTTGCAAACAAGGTCACTTTGAATTTCAGAGGAATCACAATCCCCGACACTAGTCCCAAATCCTCAAAATCCAAGCCTGGCACCTTTTGTATTTCCATCGCGCTTAAATGCTCTTCGAGATGTCTGTACTTGTCATCAGCTGGAGGATATTGTTCCTCAGAGTAGTCTTCCTCTTCTTCCTCCTCTTCAGATTCTGATGGGACCGCTGTTTCCTTGCCTTTCCCCTCTCCTTCACCAAATGTTGTTGCAAAATTCAAAGTCCTGCTCGTCTGCTCATGAAATCTTCTCCCCATGTTCAAGACTCCATTTACCTTATTTGTTTTCTTTTTCTTCTCTTCAGCTAGCAGAGTCTTCAATTCTTCTTTCCCCTTGGCCAGGGTCATGAGCAACTGTAGAAACTGCGTGTTCCGAGCTTGGAGATCTTTCACTGTTTATTCGAGATCCATCTTACTGAAATAAATAGTAGAGAGATGAGGAAACTTGTTGCAAAAGACCTGTTTATGTTATGATGAATGATATGTGCATATGCAATGTTTTCAAGGATTTCAAAGATTCAAGTTCGTTTTAGACAAAAAGAAACACACGTTATATTAATAAGATAAAGTTTGAGTACATCAATGCCCCTTGGGCAAAATAATACAAAACTCTAAGATAAAAAAGTAGTGCGCATCCTCTTTGGTGCAATGTATGCATTTAGAGTCCTCTCCTCATGAAGTAGCCTAGTGAGTTCCAAAACCTTCTTCTCGCTTGCGTATAATTGGGCTTAGAAAGTATCTCACTCTCCTTTGAGTTGTATCCAATACCTTTGTAGGTCTTCAAGAGATGTGGGCATGTCAGGATGTAGGATAGTGTATGGAACATCTCCCTCCTTAACAGGCTCAATGATCACCGGGAGAATGGAAGGGTAAGGCATCATAAGACTTTGAGCACGGGTTCGCACCCATTTGAGGTAAGGCTCAAGATGGATGGAATTCTTGTGCCCCAAAGTCTTTCTATTCACCTTGTTTAGCATCCTCCAAGCTCGGATGAATCTCTGGCGAAGACCTTGATCGTCGTTGTCGTAGTCGAATACCAAACCTTGAATCAGCATCTCGTGCGGGCCATCCTTTCGGGCATAGCCAAACTATCTTAAAGCTAAGCATGGGTTGTAGGTGATGCCTCCACTAATGGCAAGTAGAGGGACATTAGGGAATTCCCCACAACGGTCAACAATGATAACATTCTCTTTGGATCGGGAGCACCAATGAATGTCTAAATGTTTGAGCATCATTAACCTTTGTGACCATCTTGAACTTTTCTCATTCTTTAAGACTGATTGGGGAAGATGAGAAATGAACCATCTTTCTAGGAGAGGAGTGCAACACATAAGGACACCTCTTTTCCTCATTGTGCGAGTGTGAAAAGAGTGTAGGATATTCCCTAGCAATGTAGGCACCGGGTTGCGTGACATGGAGATTTTAGCGGCATTCACATCTATGAGTTAGTCAGGATTGGGAAACAAGACCATCCCATAGATAAGAAGAGCCATAATTTCCTCAAAGGCTTGCAAGTCTAAGGAATTCCAACAGCTTTGGGCTTTCTCAAACAGGAACTTTGCTAAGAAGCCTTTGACACCACTCCTACTTTCCCAATGAGTTGTGACATCAGATGAGTGCAAGTGCAGGGCTTGAGCAATCTCTTCTGGCTTTGGGTCTCTTTCCGTACCGTTTAAAGGTAGTTGATTGAGAATGGGAATCCTCAAGAGTTGAGAGAATTCTTCCAAAGTAGGCACAAGCTGATGGTAGGGAAAGGTGAAGCAATGGTGCAAAGGATCAAAAAACTGAAAGAGCACCTTCATAATATCCTCATCTGTGTTGGAAGTGAGCAAGTTGATTAGACAACCATGTCTCTCAGTGAATGGAGAGTTCTCAGGGATCCTTGAAGCTAGCTCCTTAAGTTGTGGAGGAATTCTTACAAGGTTGACTTGGATAGTTTTCCTGCGAAGTGAATCCATATCCTACAAAACAAGAACAAAGATGAATCTCAAAAATCCTTGAAATGGTTAGTGGATGTATGTGATGTTCATGATGTCCATGATGTTATGTACAAGTATGCATATACAAGCAAAGCAAACAAGTTCTTAGTTTAGGCTTGCATGTGCTTTTATAGGTAAGTACCCTCTTGAAGTTTAGTTGGCTTAAACTTGTCCTAATAATAGTAACCGGGTTCTAAGGAGCTCAATATCACTGGATTGTTTCCTTGGCCATTGTTTCATCTTAAGCCTCTTTAATGGCGACCGAAATATCCCAAGAAACCAAACCTCAATGAGTGTAGTATCGAGTATCTACCAACTTCGGACTGCACCAAAGCCGATCATCTCACTACATCCTAAAGGCCAAGTTGGTCAAGTAAGGGTTCTAGAAGTTCATTAGTGCTTCATGACATCACTCAGCGGCCTCGTATTCTCTTTGATTAACTCAAAGGCTACCGGTACCCACAAATATGTCACACTAACATAGCTATTTCTTAGACCATGTCGGTATACCCCGCACAGTTTCCATAACGTATTGCTATTTACCTATAATTTATCCCAAATCCAGGTAGAGGATTTCAAACCCAAACAAAGAACCATAATGTAAATCATACAAGTCAAACAATGTAAGCAAATAAATGTGATCTAGCCCTAAGGTAACCCCACTTTTAAAAATTTCCCCAACAGAGTCGCCAGTTCTGTGATACGGTGGGAGAACTGACTTGAGGGTTTTGCGTTTGATCGTAAATATTGCGGTTAGCAAGAGTCGCCACCGAATTTTATTTTATCCAAAATAAAAGGTGAAAAAGCACAGAAAAGACCTTTGAGATTATTTCTTGAGTTCGGGGGGTAGATTATGTAAAGGGAAGGTATTAGCATCCTTTTCATCCATGGTTTTCCATGGGCTCTTAATTACTTTCTAGATCACTTGCTTTTGTTTGAAATTGTGCTTTGTGTGGTTTTTGAAATTATTTTGTAAAGAGGTCATTGTTTAGGCAAACTTTGTAATGATTCTCGTTCGTAAGAATGTATACAAAGATGTTGATCTTTTGAAAATGTTTTCAAGTTTGTAAGATGTTTTGAAAGTGTAGGTGTTTGTTTTGATAGCAAGGATAGGTTTTTTGAAATGGAGCAAGTAACTAGAAGTAATCTACCAACTCAAATGTCTTTCTTGTTCATTTTCTTTTCCTTTGATATTGTTGTCTTACCATTGATTTGGTAAGCAACCCTATCTTTGGATGTAAACGGGACAGGCGTGGGTCATCGTATAACCATGATTAGCAATGTTGCAAAGTATCATAGCATTTTTTGAGGGACTAAGATCATTTTGTAAGGAAGCTTTGAATAGCGTCATCGAGGGACTATGATCTTATACTTGTTTGTTTTGCTAAGATACTTCGCATGCGTAATATGGCCATTTTTGTATACGGAAACCAAGTGGAGTAACCCTAAGGGTGCTTGTGTGCAAGTGTGTCATTTTCATGCTTGATTTTGTCTTGGATTAGGGTTTTCTATTTGATTTTATTTTATCTCGCCATTCAAACCCTAATTACTAGCATGTTATATAAAAGCGATAAATTGCGCAATTTAAAGATTACTATGCTATTACAACATTTTATGGGAGGGGGTATACAAATTATGAATGGGGATTTGCAATAATGTAAACCTAATTTAATCTATTACAACCAAATCGAATTTGTACGAATATTTGAATAAATAATATACAATATAAATTAAATATGCAATGGTATGTATATGCAAGAAAAAAGATTTTTTTTTTGTTTTTTATATGAAAAAGAGTTTTTGAACTAAACCTAATAATTTAAGAGAAGAAAATTATTTTTAGAAAATGGTTAACACTAATTTCTAATTTGCTAAAAGAAAATAAAGTTCTTTAAGTATTATTTTTGTGTGTTTTTTGTCTTAAAAATAATAAATAATATTTTGTGAAATATCTTAGTCCTTTTATACATTAGAATAAACATTTACAAGTGTGAGGTAAAAGAAACAAATATTAACCTAATTCTATTTTATTTTACAAGTTTATTTAAGAAAAATAGTTAATATATAATTTAATAAAAATATTTTTTATGAGAAAATAAAATAAAATAAACAAAAATGGAATATTTATCATGTTTTATGTTTTTTATGTTAAGGAAAATATATTTAATAAAATGAAAATGAAAATAAAAATAAATAACAGAATGGTTGGGCCAGGGGTGTCCTGAGTAATCATGAGGTAAGCATTAGAAAAAATCATAAGCGCATTGGAACAAAAAGCCCAGCGCTGCATAGTGACAAAAAATGGCAAAAAATGTGAAAAAATATGCAAAAGGAAGACGCCAAGGCTCGAACCCATGACCTTAGCAATTTCTGCGCGCTACCTTGCCACCGGAGTGGCTGTACATCCGTTAGTTCAAATGAAACTAAAAATACATAACACAAAGTGCTTCCTTGCCCTGTACTTCATCTTCTTCCTCTAGCTAGCCGATCCCCCTGTATCTCTCTCATTTCTCCATGAAAATGGAAACTTCAAACATGAAAATGGTAGTACTCTTTCCCACGATTTCAACCATGTAACTCATGTAAACTAACAGTCAAAGATTAAAGCTAATTTAAATGGCCCTAATTTCAAATCTAATTTTTACAGAAATTTGAAATCTAAAATTCTCTATACACAATGAATATAAATAAAATCTATGAACATGGTTGGTTTTAGCACAAGGATATCTACATTTTATCTTCATAAATCGAGACCAAAGGATGCCTGTATGAAGAGATAGAAGTTAGAGTTCTTACCTCTTTCAGTTGAGACCGTGAATGGAGTTTGAGTGAGTTTTGAGAAGGCCTGAGGATCTCTTTAGCTTGCCTGGACCTCCCTAAGTATGTTCCAATCCTTACATTGTCTTGAAAGTTCCTGAATCTCCCTATCCAAGTCAACCTGCAAGCTTGAAATGCAAAAATGGCAGATGGAGAAGGAGGAGTTACAGTGAAGGGATGATGGTCTGGAACACTTACATATGATGTAGGTTAAGTGTTTAGGCGATTAGAACTTGAAACGCACGAGTAGATTTTGGGATTGATATGCTTGATGCAAAACTGCAAGTTATGGCTGGTTTTTGGTGATAGAGATTTTGGGAGAGTTTCTAAGCCTTTGCAATCGTGTGTTAGGTTGTAATATGTTTGTGTGTAAGTATAGAAAAGGTTTCAAATCAATTCCACACCAGGTTTCTGAGTTATAGACTTTTTGCTCTATTGCTTGCCTTTTAAGAAAAGTGAGGAGACAACTCTCTACATGCTTGTACAAGCCCGATCTGAGTTGGTACAAGTATTAGGAACTTTGCTTTTTGTTTATAGGGCTTGTGTGTGCAGAGAGAACGGGTGCAAAGCTCAAGGAGTTGACAAATGCAAAAGTTGTGCTTTTCTAAAATGGAAATGGAAACTTTGTGCCATTTATGGAATTAAAGCTTGGACAAAGGCTCTTATGCTTGGATTAAGGCTTTATCAACTGCGTAAGAATTAATTTATGGAGTGAGAAATAATTTTGAGACCTGTAAAGAAAGGATTATGCAGCCTAGGTTTGGATTTGAATTTTGTTCTTCATGAAATGGCTTGAAATCAAAGTGAGAAATTGCCAACTTCTTCTCTTCGATTCTCCCTACTCAAGAATGATCTCAAGGAGTTCTTGGACATTTTGGAAAGCTTGCAATGTTCTCTATAACTCATCTTTGAATTGATTTCCAAGATTACTCTTGGAACTAGGTGAAATATTTCCATGAAGTTAGGTCAAAAACCTGCCTAAATTAGGGCAAAATTTCACTAAGTTATTTTAGTTCATGAGCATGTATTCACAAAATTATATCTTGAGACCCAAGCATATTTAGGAGAAAATGTGTGAATAAAATTTGTATATTTCATAGAGATCTACAACTTTCATGTTGGGAACTTTCTTTGAATCATCTTGTATCATGGTGAGAATTTGGCTTAAAGTTGAGAAAAAATAAGAAATTTTCTATACTTAGAAAAATTTCTAAGTTAAGAAAATTTCAAATTTCAAAACAAAATATTCAATCTTTGATTTCTTGATGAAAAAGTTTCACATTTTGACATGTTTTGATCAATTGTGGTCCTTGGCATTTGATTTTGACTAAAAAGTCAAAGTTTGAGTTTTCAGTATACATTTGACTTTTGATCAGTTGACTGCAAAATTTATCTGTCAATCCCATGGACTTGCAATATTTTGAACCATATCATTAGGTCAAGATGATGAAATTGAACTCTTGAAATCATGCTTCAAACCAATTGGTCATTTGCTAGGTAAAAAATTAGAAATTGCCCTTTCTCAGTCAAAACCCTAATTTTGACCATTTTGCCCTTTTGATGATTTGATCAAATTTCTTGAGGAATTATGGTCCAAAATTGATCAAACGATACATGTGAGTCTAAAATGTTTATGTGGATAAAAAAATATGAAGTTTGACTATAAATTGGCCATGGTTGACTTTTTCCCTAATACATTTGATTTTTGGGTCAACTGTCCAATTGACTGATCAAAAATGTGATTCAAGGCTTGAAACTTGACACGAGTAAACTTAGGGGTCCATAATTATACTTGAAAGTCATATGAAGCATTGATAGTCCAAAAATACTTGTGCAATCCCAAACCCTAATTTTGGATTATCTGTGCATGATGAGATGCCTTGAGCTGGTCAAACCCTAATTCAGTCTTGAGTCAAAGAGATCATGTGAGAAAAATCTTGATAAATGAGAGGACAAATTTTGGGGTACAACACCGCCCTTTTGGGTTTTCAGCCTTCTGGGATGCTCTTTTTTTCCTAAGCCTCCCTTTCGGGTTTTCAACTTAGTGAGCTGTTCTTTTATTTCTTTAGGCGAAGTATTTTTTTGACTGTATCGGTATTCATAGGATGTGGGAACTCCTCACCATCCATAGTTTCAAGAATCAATGTACCACCATAGAATTATTTCTTGAAAACATATGGGCCTTCATAATTGGGAGTCCACTTGCCCCTAGAATCGGTGTTAAAAGACATGATCTTTGTGATCACGAGATCTCCTTCTTTGAATTAATGAGGCTTGACCTTCTTATCAAAAGCTTTCTTTATTCTTTTCTGATATAACTAACCATGACACAAAGCCGTCATTCTCTTTTCTTCAATCAAATTCAATTGGTCAAACCTGTTCTGGACCCATTCAGCCTCTGACAATTTGGTTTCCATTATTACACACAAAGATGGAATCTTAACCTCAACGGGGAGCACTGCTTCCATACCATACACAAGAGAGAATGGGGTTTCCCATGCTGAAGTGTGGACGGATGTACGATACCCATGCAAAGCAAAAGGGAGCATCTCATGCCAATCCTTATAGGTAACAACCATTTTCTGGATGATCTTCTTAATGGTTTTATTATCAGCTTCAACAACCCTATTCATCTTAGGCCTGTAAGGAGACGAATTGTGATGGACAATCTTGAATTCTTCACAAAGTTCTATCATCATTTTGTTATTCAGATTTGAACCATTTTCAGTGATAATCCTGCTTGGCACACCATACCAACATATAAGATTATTCTTAATAAAGCGTACTACCACCTGCTTGGGGACATTAGCATAAGAAGTTGCTTCCACCCACTTGGTGAAGTAGTCAATTGCCACTAAGATTAAACGATGTCAATTCAACGCCTTGGGTTTAATCATTCCAATCATATCAATACCCCATATAGAAAAAGGCCATGGGGAAGAAATAACATTGAGGAGCGTTGGAGGCACATAAATCTTGTCAGCATAAATCTGACACTTATGGCACTTCTTCGCAAATTTATAACAATCATATTCCATTATCAGCCAATAGTAACCTTCCCTAAGCATCTTTTTTGCCATCGAATATCCATTGGCATGGGTACCAAAGGAACCTTCATGGATCTCATGCATCAACATGTATGCTTCATGTCTATCTACGCATCTGAGCAAGACCATGTCATGATTTCTCTTGTATAACACAGCTTCACTGAGGAAAAAGCTACTTGTCAACCTTCTCAATATATTTCTATCTTTGTTCGATGCACCAACCGGGTATTCTTGAGTCTCAAGAAAGTGTTTGTATCATAATACCAAGGGTTTTCATCTGATGTCTCCTCTGTAGCAAACATATGAGCTGGCCTATCCAGACGTCAAATTGTGATCTAAGGTACATTGTTCCAAGCATTTACTTGGTACATAGAAGCCAAAGTGGTTAAAGAATCTTCCATCTGATTTTCCTCTCTAGGAATATGATGGAATTCAACTTTATTTAAGAAAGGTAATAATCTTCTTGCATAATCTTTGTAGGGAATAAAGCCAATATGACGAGTCTCCCATTCTCCTTTAATCTGATTTATTACCAAAGCTGAATCACCGTATACATCAAGAGTTTTAATTCTGAGATCCATAGTGTAATACGGTGGGAGAACTGACTTGAGATGTTTTACGTTTGATTGCAATTGTTGCGGTTAGCAAGAGTTGCCACTTACTTTTCGTTTATCCAAAAAGGAAAGGGTGAAAAGAACAGGAAAGACCTTTGAGATATTTTCTTGAGTTCGGGGGGTAGATTATGAAAAGGGAATGTGTTAGCACCCTTTTCATCCATAGTTATCTATGGGCTCTTAGTTTCTTGATAGATCACTTGCTTCATTTGAAAATGTGCTTTGTGGTGGTTTTTGAAAGTATTTTTGAAAAGGAACCTTTGTTTAGGAAAACTTTGTAATGGTTCTCATTTTGTAAGAACGTATACAAAGTGTTGGACTTTTGAAAATATTTCATGTTTTGAAAGTGTTTGGTATGTGTTTGTTTTTAAAGTGTTTGTTTTGAAAGTGAACAAGCAACTAAGAACGTTTCTACCTACTCAAAAGTCTTTTGTTCATTTCCTCATTTCCTTTGATATTGCTATCTTACCATTGATTGGTAAGAAGCCTTATCTTTGGATGTAAAGGGACGGGCGTGGGTCATCATATAGTCATGATAGCAATATTTTGAGATATCTTAGCATTTCTCTTTGAGGGACTAAGATCATTTGAAAGTCAACATTTGTAGCGTCATCGAGGGACTATGATCTTGTATTTTTTATTGTTTTTTCTATGACATTCCACATGCATAACATGACCATTTTTGTAAGGCAACAAGTGGAATCACCCTAAGGGTGCATGTGTGAATAGTGTGTTTGATTTGTATGCATTTAATCTTTTATTAGGGTTATATACTTGTTGATTTTATATCTTCCCATACAAACCCTAATTACTAGCATTTATATGAAAACGATAAATTGCGGAAAGTAAATATTCTATGCTATTACAATCATTAGGGGGATGGGGTATGCAAATTTACAAATGGGGATTGCAAGAAATTAAAACCTAATTATCTATTACAACCATATTGAATTTGAATAATATCCAAGAATTGAAAGGAATATAATGTACAAGGATATAAATGGAAAGTAAATGGATTTTTGTTTGGTTTTTGAGGAAAATGGTTTTATCCTAATTATCTAAAAGAAGTAATTTATCAAGATAAAATAAAGTTAAACGTAAACTAATTAAGAAAAGAAATTAAGTTAGAAAGCATTTTTTAGGGTTTTTTTTTAGAAAAGGGTTTAAGTTTAATCAAAATAATTTCGAAATTAATTAATTAAAAGAAACCTAAATTCTAAGTTAATTTTAAATAAAAAGAAAATAACTAAACCTAAATATAACTATTAATTTATTAAGAAAAAGAATTAAATTTGTTTAAGAAAATATTTTTGTCTTTTTGTTTTTTTAAAGGAATAAAATATAAGTGAATATAAATATATTAGATATATAAATAAATAAATTATTTTTTTGGATTTTTATTAATAATAATAATAATAATAATAATAAAAATAATAAATAAAAATAAAAATAAAATAAAATATGAAAATAAAAGTCAGGGGGTGAAAATGGCATTTAGGGTGTATGTTAGAAAAAAACAGTTTTGTTTGAAGCCTGGGCCCATTAAGGGTTTTTGTAAATCATAAAGAATAAAATAAAAAAAAGTAAATGGGCTAGAGGTTGTGATAGTGAAACAGGGGTGTTGTGCAGTAAAAAGATGGAAGGCCCAAACAAGGAGACACTGTGCGCTGGTTTGCTTGCAAAAAAAAAAGAAAATGTTGAAAATATAACAAAAGGCAGTGCTGGGACTTGAACCTATGTCCTTGACCATAAATGCGCACTGCCTTTGCCACTGGGATGGCTATACATCCGTTAACTAAACTAAAACCATAAATATATAACACAAATGCAGTCCTAGAAATGACTTCATCTTCAACCTCCAGCCAGGGTCCCTGTAACTCATTCATTTCTCATCCATTCTCAAAAATTCCAACATCAAACTTATTAGAAATTTTACCAGGATTCTGAATATGTAAATAACTTAAACTAATTCTCAAAGATGAGCATGAATTTCTAAAAGTACCAAATCTTGACCTAACTTTTTTCAGAGGTTCAAACCTAAAATTCTCTAAGCTCATGCAATATAAATGAAAACTATGGACATGTACAGCTTCAGGGCAATTATATCTACATTTTATCTTCACAAATCAGAATCAAATGATGCTTGTATGAAGAGATAGAAATTAAAAAAACTCACCTTGCAGATGGATGTTGTCTTTTCAGTTTGAGGAAGCTTTGGGGTTTCCCAATGATCTGTTTAGCTTGCCTGGACCTTCCTGAGCGTGTTGCAAACTTTACTTTGCTTTGAAAGTCCCTGAGTCTCCCTACTCAAGTCAACCTGCAAGGTTGATGTTTGAAAATGGTGAATGATGAAAATGGAGTTACAGGAGTGTAACAGGTATTAGGATAGCTTTAATATGATGTATATAGAGTGTATGGATGATTAGATTTTAAAACGCACGAGTGGTTTTTGAGTTGGGGGTTTTAAGTTCAAAACTGTCAAGTTATGGCCAGTTTTATGTAGCAAGGTGCTTGGGAGGTTTTAAGAGTACTTCAGCTCATGTGTTTGCTTGCTAATAACTTGTATAGTTATAAGCAAGAGGTCTTGGGGTTTGAAGTTGATAGATCTGTGAGATATACAGTTATGGCTATGTTACTTGATTTTAAAGAAAAGTGGAAAACATGGTTTCAAGGCATAGTACAAGCATGGTATCAGTTTCTTGGAGGCTCTAGACCTCTTGCTTTTATCTTTGACATTGCTTGTACTCAGATGAAACAAGTTGGGAGCTCAAGAAGTTGACTTTGCATAAAGGCTTGCTATACTAGAATGGAAATGGTGACTTTCTCCCTAAAATGGCAAAATGCTTTAGACAATGCTTGAATCAATTGAACAATTGATCAATCAGTTGTGTAAACATTAAATTAAGGAGTGACTTGCAAGTTAGACACCTTCAAAGCAAGATTATACAGCATGGCTTATGGATTTGGTCAAGTGTTCATCACAAAATTGACTTGCAATTCAAGTTTATCATGCCAACTTCAAGTCTTCGAATATCCTAGCTCAAAAATGATCTCTTCAAGTTATTTGACATTTTGGAAAGCTTGTAACATCCTCTAAAACCTTAATGTTGGACATTTTGGAATATTCAATTTGGAACTAGGTGAAAAATTGCCATGAAGTTAGGTCAAAATCCTGCCTAACTAGGGCAAAATTTCACTAAGTGTTTAAGTTTCATGAGCATGTCTTCATAAATTCATAACTTGAAATCCAAGAATTTCTAGAAAAATTTCTACCCTACAATGTTTTATATCTCATTGAGATCTACAACTTTCATGTTGGAAGTTTCCCTTGAATCATCTTGCATCATGGTGGAAATTTGGCATAAAGTTATGAAAAAATGTTAATTTTCTAACACTTAGAAAATTTCCAAGTCTTAGAATTTTGACTTTTTCAAAGATAACTTTCAATTTTCTATTTCTTGATGAACAAGTTTCATATTTTTACATGTCTTGATGAAATATGATTTTTGAAACTTGATTTTGATCAAAAAGTCAAAATTTGACTTTTCAGTGTACAATTGACTTTTCACCAGTTGACTGAAATTCATCTGTCAATCCAATAATCTTGAGATGTGATTTGAACTTTGAAATTAGGTCAAGGTGGTGCATTTAAATCCTTGATATCATGTCTGTGATACGGTGGGAGAACTGACTTGAGGTTTTGCATTTTATCGTAAATGTTGCGGTTAGCAAGAGTCGCCACCGACTTTTATTTTATCCAAAAGGAAAGGTGAAAAAGCACAGGAAAGACCTTTGAGATTGTTTCTTGAGTTCGGGGGGTATATTATGAAAAGGGAAGGTATTAGCACCCTTTTCATCCATGGTTTTCCATGGGCTCTTAGTTACTTGCTAGATCACTTGCTTTTGTTTGAAATTGTGCTTTGTGTGTTTTTTGAAAGTATTTTGTAAAGAGGCCATTGTTTAGGCAATCTTTGTAATGATTCTCGTTCGTAAGAATGTATACAAAGATGTTTGTCTTTTTGAAAATGTTTTCAATGTTTGTAAGATGTTTGGAAATGTGTGTGTTTGTTTTGAAAATAGCAAGGATATTTATTTGAAATGGAGCAAGTAACTAAAAGTAATCTACCCACTCAAATGTCTTTCTTGTTCATTTTCTTTCCCTTTGATATTGTCATCTTACCATTGATTTGGTAAGCAACCCTATCTTTGGATGTAAACGGGACGGGCGTGGGTCATCGCATTACCATGATTAGCAATGTTGCAAAGTATCTTAGCATTTTTGAGGGACTAAGATCATTTTGTAAGGCAACTTTGGAAAGCGTCATCGAGGGACTATGATCTTATATTTGTTTGTTTTGCTAAGATACTTCACATGCGTAATATGGCCATTTTTGTATAAGGCAACCAAGTGGAGTAACCCTAGGGGGTGCTTGTGTGCAAGTGTGTTATTTTCATGCTTGATTTTGTCTTGGATTAGGATTTTCTATTTGATTGGTTTTATCTTGCCATACAAACCCTAATTACTAACATGTTATGTAAAAGCGATAAATTGCGTAATTTAAATATTACTATGCTATTACAACATTTTGTGGGAGGGGGGGGGGGGGGGGTATACAAATTATGAATATGGATTGCAATAATATAAACCTAATTAATCTATTACAACCAAATTGAATTTATACAAGTATTGGAATAAATAATATACAAGACAATTTAAATATGCAAGGAAATATAAATGCAAGAAAAAGATTTTGTTTTTGTGAAAAAGTTTTAAACTAAGCCTAATAAATAGGTTAAGGTTAAACTTAAATTAATTAAGAAAAGGAAATTATTATTTTTAGAAAAGATTTTGATTAACCCTAATTCTAATTTATTAAAAGGAAATAAATTTTATTAAGTATTTTTGTATTTTTGTCTTGAATATAATAAATGGTATTTATGAAGTATTTTAGTCTTTTTATATGTCAAAATAAATATTTAATAGGTGTGAAAAAAAATTAAATATTTATCCTAATTCTATTTTAATTTACAAGTTTATTAAGAAAAATAGTTAATATATAACTAAATAAAAATATTTTTATGAGAAAATAAAATAAAATAAAATATATATAATATTTATATGAGAAAATAAAATAAAATAAAATATATATAATATTTATTATTTTTTATATTTTTTATGATTTTTTATTATTAAGAAAAATATATTTGATAAAATATAATGAAAATAAAAATATTAAACAAAAATATATGGGCCACGGGTGCCATGAGTAAACTGGAGGCAAGAAGTTAGCAAAAATATCAGGCCCAATTGTCCAAAAGCCCATGCTGCAAACAACCAAAAAAAAGTGGAAAAACTATGAAAAATTGCAAAAGGCAGCGCCAAGGCTCGAACCCGTGACCTAAGGCATTTATGCGTGCTGCCTTGCCACTGGGGTGGCTGTACATCCGTTAGTTCAAATGAAAACACAAATACATAACACAAAACATTGACTTTCCCTGTACTTCATCTTCAACCTCTAGCCAGCCGGACCCCCTGTAACTCTTTCATCTCTCAACAAAAATGGAAAGTGATAACATGAACATTATAGCATTTTACTTCACGATTCTAACCATGTGCATAACTAAAACTATAAGTCCAAGATCAGAGAGAATTTTGCTGGCCCTAATTCTTAACCTAATTTTTTCAGAAACTTCAAACTCGAAATTCTCTAAACTCGGGCCAAATAAATGCAAGCTATTGATATGTACAACTTCGTAGCAATGATGTCTACATTTTATATTCACAAATGGAAAGCTAACTATGTCTGTATCAAGAGTTAGAAAAACAGAAAACTCACCTTGAAAATGGAAATCGTGTTTTGAAAATTAGCTTGCTTTAGGATGCTGTGATGATCAGGTTAGCTTCCTTGAACCTCTATGAAGCTAATGCAATGCTTAGCTTGTCTTGAGGGTGGCTGGAATGATCTGGAGAAGTCAACCTGTGTTACTCTGTTTTTGAACTTCAACAATGGGGAAGGTGGAGTTATGATGATGTTTCAGGGTGTGGGATGGTTTACTTGTAAGGTAAGGAAGCTTAGGAAAGCAAAAGGCCTGAAAACGCACGAGTGGAATGAAAGATTCAGTTCACAAGTTGGAAATGGCAAGTTTGGAGGCTTGGTATGCAATTTCTGATTCTAGGGTGTTTCAAGGCTTGGGCATGTGTGGTTTTAGTTGCAAAATGATGGCTTTATATAGAGCAAAAGGTTGGAGGACTTGTGCTTGCTCAGAAGTACAAGATCACATGTCTTGCTACATTTCTTGTTTTTGAAGCAAGTGTGAGAAATGACTTCTTAATGCATGATTCTGACCTTATAGGGTGGTGTGAAGCTTTAAACATGTTTTTTTTCAGGTTTAGAGGCTTCGTTTGTGCAGAAAGAACAAGTCCAAGGCTCAAGAAATGGAAAAATGCAAAAAGCATGCTTTTCCAAAATGGCAATGTTGTCTTTCTTCCATAAATGGTTATTTTCTTGTACAATGCATTGAATGCTTGGCTTTAGGGCATGAAATCTTGTGTAATCCATTAATGGTGGAGTGACAAACGAGTTTGAGGCCTGAAAAATGAAGATTGTACAACATGCTTTAGGATTTGAATTTTTGTTCTTCATGAAATGGCTTGAAATCAAAGTGAGAAATTGCCAACTTCATCTCTTCGATTCTCCCTACTCAAGAATGATCTCAAGGAGTTCTTGGACATTTTGGAAAGCTTACAATGTGCTTTAAAACTCATCTTTGAATTGCTTTTAAATATTCCCCTTAGAACTATGTGAAAAATTGGCATGAAGTTAGGTCAAAAACCTGCCTAACTAGGGCAAAATTTCACTAAGTTATTTTAGTTCACGAGCATGTATTCACAAAATTATATCTTGAGATCCATGCATATTTAGGAGAAATTGTGTGAAGAAAAGTTGTAGATTTCATGGAGATATACAACTTTCATGTTGGGAACTTCCTTTGAATTATCTTGCATCATGGTGAAAATTTGGCTCAAAGTTGAGAAAAAATAAGAAATTTTCTATACTTAGAAAAATTTCTGAGTTAAGAAATTTCAAATTTTAAGACAAAATCTTCAATCCTTGATTTCTTGATGAAAAAGTTTCACATTTTGACATATTTTGATGAATTATGATCTTTGGCACTTGATTTTGACCAAAAAGTCAAAGTTTGACTTTTTAGTGTATAGTTGACTTTTGATCAGTTGAGTGAAAAATTCATCTGTCAATCCAATGAATTTGCAATGTTTTGAACCATTTCATTAGGTCAAGATGATGCAATTGAACTCTTTAAATCATTCTTCAAACCAATTGATCATTTGCTAGGTCAAAAATCAGAAATTGCCCTTTCTCAGTCAAAACCCTAATTTTGACCATTTTGCCCTTTTGATGATTTGATCAAATTTCTTGGGGAATTGTGGTCCAAACTTGATAAAGTGATACATATGAGTCTAAAATGTTGATGTGGATAAAAAATGAAGTTTGGCTTTAAATTGGCCATGGTTGACTTTTTCCCTAATATAGCTGATTTTTAGGTCAATTGTCCAATTGACTGTCCAAAAGTGTGATTCAAGGCTTGAAACTTGACATGAGTAATATTGGAGGTCCATAGTGATCCTTGAAAGTCATATGAAGCATTGATAGTCCAAAAATCTTTGTGCAAACTCAAACCCTAATTTTGGTCATCAGTGCACGAGGAGGTGTCTTGAGCCGGTCAAACCCTAATGCAGTCTTGAATCAAAGAGATCTTGTGAGGAAATTGTTGATAAATGAGAGGGAAAATTTTGGGGTACAACAGCTTCCCTGTTCAATCTTCTTAAACCTGAAGAGTTAGATTGGCGAGCTTTGCCATTCGTGACTCGAAGGTGGAATATGATTGGACACTAGAGTGACCAAAAATTTGCACTCGCTGATGTAAAGGTTGAGGGAATGAGCTTAAAGATGCCATTTGTAGATATGATAGAATCTTGTTGGAGATGGGCTTGTAGATTCCATCCCATAATGTTCATTGATTTGTAATTTGTAAGCTGAAAGAATGAGCATCAGAAAGGCGTCTGTGTCTGGAGCAAACCTGAGTTGTATCTGAACTGTACCTAGAAGTTGTATCTGAATGAGTATTAGAATGGCATTCGTGTTTGGAGTGTATCTGAATTGTATCTGAAAGTTGTATCTGAATGAGTATCAGAATGGCATCTGTGTCTGGAGCGTATCTGAACTGTATCAAAAGGTTGAATCTGAATGAGTATCAGAATGGCATCCGTGTCTGGAGTGTATCTAAACTATATCAAAAGGTTGAATCTGAATGAGTATCAGAATGGCATCCGTGTTCGAAGCGTATCTGTACTGTATCTGCAGATTGAATCTGTGAAAGATAGTTATTAATCTCATCCTGAAAGGGTAAAATGTTAACTAAAATACAAAGTCATGTTGGATGAAATGTATGATGTAATGTATTTGCTTTATCAATGTTTATGATATATGGATGCAATGTATGCGTATGTGAGTTGATTTGCTGCATTGCTGTTTGATTTAGGGAAAATAAATCACTGACTGCTGCTGAGGATATGTGAGTCTTTGTGTCTTGAAGTCGAAATATTGATGGATTTCTGCCGAGAGAAATAAATTCTGTTATAAGGGCAAGGCCATGTATTTCTTGTAAAACCTGTTGGGGAGTCCTGAGGAATCTGACAACTTCTACTGGGGATCAACAATTTTGAAACTTTGTTCCGCTGGGGATTTAAATGGCGTACTGTAGGGGATTACTTATGGAATAGCCTAGAGACATTTTCCTATTCTTTCAACCTATCAGTAATTGTCTTTCTCATTTTGTTTATTTGTAAACAATAATCATGTTCAAATGCATATGTTCAACAATGAATCATTGGACGTTTTTGTAAACAAAACACAAGCGTAAAGAAAAAGACAAATAGTTTTTGCACTTTCAAAGGGGTATCTTTGTATTAACTTTGGGTAAATATTTTGTACAAAGGGGACAAACATTCTAGTAAGAGAATGCTAACGTAAAACAAGAAAAATTTGATACAAAGAAAGATAGCTATGTGTAATAATCCCACGGGGTTCCCATTCATTATAGAATTCGTATCTCTGAGCATCTTTCTATTTTTGTCTTGTCCAACAATGATTGAATTGATCATAACCTATGAGTTTTGTTAGTGGAAGCCGAAGATTATTCACAAGGTGATCCGACGGGACATAGTCATACGCTTTAATTCCCTAACTTTTCCTGGACCGCCCTTTCGGGTTTTCAGTCCACCGGGAAACCCTTTTTTGCCCAAGTCGCCCTTTCGGGTTTTGAACTTGCCGGGTGTACAGATTGTTTTTGCTTTATCCCTAACTTTTGCCTAAATCGTTTTGGTTCGCCGGGATGCCCTTTATTTTCCTAGGCATGTCAACCTAGCGGGTCTCTTATGCGTAGTATCTTTTGATTATGTCTGTGTTCGTAGGGTGTGGCAGGTCATCACCATCCAAGGTGGTCAAGATCATTACCCCACTAGACAATATGTTTTTGATTACAAATAGTCCTTCATAGGTAGGATTCGATTTGCCCCTGGGATCACCTTGTGGCAATATGATGTGCTTGATCACCAAATCCCCAACTCAGTACACTTGGCGTCTGACCTTCTTGTTGAAAGCCTTGATCATCCGTTTTTTATACATCTGACCATGGAAAACAACAGTAAGTCTCTTCTCATCAATCAAGTTTAGTTGATCAAGTCGAGTCTGGATCCAATCGTCTTCATTCAACCCTGCATCCTTCATAATCCCTAAAGAGGGGATCTGAACCTCAATAGGCAAGACAACTTCCATGCCGTATACCAAAGAATAGGGTGTTGCCCCAGTTGATATGAGAGTCGTGGTACGATACCCGTGGATAGAGAATGGTAGCATCTCTTGCCAGTCTTTGTATGTGATTGTCATCTTCTGTATGATCTTTTTAATGTTTTTATTTGCAGCTTCGACAACACCATTCATCTTTGGCCGATAGGGAGAAGATTGTGATGCTGAATCTTGAATTGCTCGCATAATGCCGTGATCATAGTGTTGTTGATATTTGTACCATTGTCAGTGATGATCATTTCTGGGATACCGTACCGGTAAATAAGGTTTTGCTTGATGAAGCGGGAAACAACATTCTTGGTAACGGAAGCGAAGGAAGCTGCCTCCACCCATTTTGTAAAATAATCAATAGCCACTAGGATGAAGCGATGTCCATTGGAGGTTGTCGGCTTAATTTCCCCAATCATATCAATTCCCCACATAGCAAAGTGCCAAGGAGCCATCAAGACATTCAGAGGAAGCGGAGGTACGTGCATCTTGTCAGCATAAACTTGACACTTGTGGTAGGTTCGAGAGTGTTGATAGCAATTTGTTTCCATGGTAGACCAATAATAGCCTGCCCGTAGGATTTCCTTCGCCATCGTATTCCCACTGGAAGGGGTGCCAAAAGTACCTTCATTTAATTCAGCCATGATCCTTTCAGCTTCAACCTTATCCATGCACCGAAGCAAAATGGAGTCATGATTGCGTTTTTACAGGATACCATTACTAAGGAAGAATTTAGCAGAGAATCTCCTTAAGAACTTCTTATCATTGATTGAAGCTCCTTCTGGATATTCTTGAGCCTTGAGATACCTTTTGACTTTGTGAAACCAAGGTTGGTCCACTACTTTTTCAGTATTAATCTCGTGATAGTGTGCTGGTTAATCCATTTGTTTGATGGTGATCTGGGAAGCCCCGTTATCCCAATTAAGTTTAAACATAGATGACATTATGGCTAGAGCATCTGCTAGTTGATTTTCTTCTCGCAGGAAATGCTCGAAGGTAATCTTCTCAAAATGTGGTAGCAATATCAAGACATGTTCTTTGTAAGGGATAAGGTTTGGGTGCTTGGTGTCCCATTCCCCTTTGATCTGACTGATGACCAAAGATGAATCTCCAAACACATCTAAGTATTTGATTCCCAAGTCTATGGAAGCTCTGAGACCAAAGATGCACGCTTCGTATTCCGCCATGTTGTTTGTACAGTCGAAGCAAAGTCTGGCAGTAAAGGGAGTATAACATCCTTCTGGAGGTATGAGTACAACACCAATACCATTGCCGAGTGCTTTAGATGCTACATCAAAGAACAGGGTCCATCGGGATCCTTGTCCAGGTCCTCCATATGGCCTGAATTCTTTACAGTTGTCTAATGTCATGATGTCTTTGTCCGGGAATTCAAACTTCATGGACTGGTAGTCTTCCACAGCTTGGTGAGCAAGGTGATCAGCTAGCACATTACCCTTTATAGATTTCTGGGTAGTATACTGTATGTCATACTCTGTCCAGATCATCTGCCATCTCGCTATTCTCCCAGAAAGAGCAGGCTTTTCGAAGATGTACTTTATCGGTTCCATTTTAGATATCAACAAAGTAGTATGAGTCAGCATATACTGTCTTAGCCGGCAAGCAGCCCATGCCAGAGCATAGCAAGTTTTCTCGAGCAGTGAATATCGGGTTTCACAGTCGGTAAACTTTTTGCTCAGGTAGTAAATAGCGTGCTCTTTTCGGTCGGACTCGTCATGCTGCCCCAATACACACCCCATTGAATTTTCTAAAACAGTCAGATACATGATCAACGATCTTCGCTCGACTAGTGGCATCAATACAGGAGGTTCTTGTAAGTATTCTTTGATTTTGTCAAAAGAAACTTGGCATTCATCATTCCATTTGACTACTTGATCTTTCTTCAATAGTTTGACGATTGGCTCACAAGTAGCTGTCAGGTGAGAAATGAATCTGGCAATATAGTTCAAACGTCCCAAGAAACCTATGACTTCCTTCTCAGTACGAGGAGTGGGCATCTATTGTATTGCTTTAACTTTGGTAGGATCGACCTCAATACCTTTGTTACTGACAACAAAGCCTAAGAGTTTATCGGACCGTACCCCAAATGTGCACTTGTTTGGATTCAACCTCAACTTGTACTTCTTCAGTCTCTCAAACAACTTTTGTAAGTGATCAAGATGTGTTTCTTCTGTTTGCGATTTGGCTATCATATCGTCTACGTAGACCTCTATTTCATGATGTATCATGTCATGAAATAAAGCTACCATGGCGCGTTGATAGGTTGCCCCAGCATTCTTCAATCTGAATGGCATCACCTTGTAGCAGAATGTGCCCCACTGTGTGACAAATATCGTTTTCTCCATGTCCTCAGGTGCCATTTTGATTTGGTTGTAACCTGAGAATCCGTCAATGAAGGAAAACACTTTGCGTTATGCCGTATTTTCAACTAGGATATCAATGTGGGGGAGTAGAAAATCATCCTTAGGGCTTGCCCTATTCAAATCTCTATAGTCCACACACATTCGTACTTTGTCGTCTTTTTTAGGTACGGGAACAATGTTGGCAACCCATTGAGTGTAAGAGGTGACAACCAAGAATCCAGTGTTGAATTTCTTCATGACTTCTACTTTAATCTTTTATGACATATCAGGTCTCATGGGGTGAACCTTTTGCTTGATTGGTGGATAATCTTCTCTTGTAGGCAGACGATGTACCACGATGTCTGTATCAAGTCCTGGCATGTCTTCATATGACCTGGCAAAAACTTCAACATAATCGTGTAACAACTGAATCAGGCGCTCCTTGACACTGGGTTCCAGATTGGCAGCCACCTTGACCTCTTTTTTATCCTCCTCGGTACCCAAGTTGATCGTATCCACAGGTTCCTCGTGAGGCTGAATGGTTCTTTCCTCTTGTTGTAGCAGTCTGGAAAGTTCCCCTGGTACTTCATAATCTTCCTCACCTTCGTCTCCGGCTTGGTAAATTATATTCTCAGAGTCACGAAAGGCCATAGCAGTATCGTTACCCATGGGATACAGAATGGATGAATACCTGCATTGTGAGTGTGAGTGTGTGTAAGGGTATAGCTACTTTTGAAAGAAAGTAAAATGTAAAAGTAAAACAATGAGCACAAAAGTTTGTATGCGAAAACGTCCATGATTCATTGATGTCATATGAAGATGAAATAATAACCCTTACAAATGGACCATTGTGCCTCGGGAAAGACACAAGGTTTTAAGAGTGTGAATTGTTTTTGAATATTACAGATCCAACAAAATGTAAAGATAAATTATTATGGGATAAAAGTTATTGGGACGAAGTCTCTAGCCTCCCAATTGTTGAGTCCTCCATTGACAGTCGGAAAGATCCAATCCTCCAGGTTGCAATCATCTTCACCATCTTCTACCGCGTTGACCTCACGGTTGCTAATCTTCAAGGGTGGCCCTCCAGCACGGGCACGACGTACAACCTTTTGATCATTTAAAGTGAAACCTAGGCCAAACATGTTTGACTTATACAGGATATCTAGAAGTTGCCCCCAGATGGTGCATCCACCTTCCTCTACCACTGCTTTGGCGTCCTTCAGAGATGACATCCGGAGTGGAATCCTTGTAATCTTGGGAATCTGGGACACAGTCTTGGTCAATGCCACCTCTAGGGGGACCTCTTCGAAGTGTTGAAATGGAGTTTCAATGAATTCGTCGTCCAATTCCACATATCTGAAGGAATTGAGATGGCTTGTCATGTATTCTTCCTCTCCATGGACCGTGATAATGTTTCCTTGAACCGGATACTTCAGCATTTGGTGCAATGTAGAGGTAACAGCACCAACATTGTGGATCCATGGCCTGCCTAGCAAGCAAGAGTACGAAGGGCGGATGTCCATTACATAAAAGGTTGAATTGAAAGTTTGTGTTCCAACCTTTATGGGGATATCCACTTCCCCGTGTACCATCCTCTTCGAGCCATCAAATGCTCTTACTATTATGTTGCTTGGCTTTAACGTTAGCCCCTCGCAATCAAGTCTGTCAAGAGCTTTTTTCGGTAAAACATTCAAGGATGAGCCAGTGTCCACCAAGACATGGGCCAGAGTTGTGGCCCGACATTCTACAGAGACATGTAATGCCTCATTGTGCTTTCTTCCCCTCGGTTCCAGACCAGCATCCGAGAAGCCTAGGCCGTTATCCACTGTCAAGCTGGCCATGCAGTCTTGGAATTGATCAGCAGACGTCTCTTGAGGCACATGGGCTATTTTTAGGAACTTCACCAAGGCTTTCGCATGTGCCTCAGAACACAGTAGTAATGCCAACATGGAGATCTTGGAGGGAGTTTTCCCCAATTGTTCAACTACATCGTAGTCGCTCCTCTTTATAATTTTTAGGATCTCCTCCATTTCTTTCTTAGATGTCTTGGGGATAGTCAATGATTGAGCCTTCGTCCGGACAAACTCCACTTGAATACTCTTTCCTCGAGTTTCAGCAGCAGGAGTGTTGGTAGAAATGACAACAGGGGTTGTAACGGCTTCGTCAATAGGAGCATTTGTAGAGATGATTATGGGTACGAAAGTAACCTTTGGAATAGCCATGGGTCCAGAAGCTGCCTTGGGGGGGGGGGGGGGGCAATTTCTGGAGAAAAGATCCTACCGCTTCATGTAATTTTACTATTTCCGGCAATATTGCTGATGTCGGAATCTTCTTCTTCGGAGTTTATATCTTTGGCGGCCAGCCATTCTTGTTTGATGCCATGGTAGTAAATGTCCCCTCCGTAATTCCACGCCACAGTTTTGTCTGATTCATAAGGGACTGGCCCAGGCATTATGATTATTAGAGGAGTTTCTTTCAGAACCGGTGTAATTCTAACGGGTCTTTTGGTGGAGACCCTGGAAGAATTGGTGAAGATGGTAATGATTGAAACATCTTCAACGGGAATAGGTGAAACAGGAGTACTTTCAAACAAAATCTCTCTGTTATCTATCAAGCATTGAATGCATGTTTTTAACAAAGGGCAATAAGTTGGTGAGGACAAGCAGAGATGGAAATCTTCATTACAGCCCAGGAACACACCGACTTTCAACAAGTTTTTCTTAATGGTTGGAAGTGAAGTCATGAGTTCATCAACTGTGGTAACAAACAAATCTTCTTCAATAGAATTGGTATTGTGACCATGTCTTGGCATAGGAGCATAAATGATATTTGGCTTCTCGGGCGCATCAAACTCAATTTTCTTTTGCTTCAATGAGGTCTTGTATTTTGTTCTTCAAGGCCCAACAGTTATTAGTATCGTGACCAGGACTTTCAGAGTGATATGCACAACGGGCATTGGGGTGATAATGAGGGGATGTTGTATTGGGGTTTTTCGGAGCTTCTTTCAAGGTTGCCAAGTTGGATCTCAGAAGATGCGGTAATACTTGAGACAAAGTCATGTTAATTCTGGTGAATTGCCTGACTGGCCTTTCCACCCTTGGTTGATTACTTCTTTTTTGATCATACGTAGGCTTTAGAATCATAATAGCCCCCACCATTTGTTGGCGTTCGACTCTCTCTTGGTTTCTTTGCGGATATACAAGAGCTATCTCTTTCTTCCCGATAAAAGGCTTCCTTACAGTTGTAGAAGAAGATGAATCCTTCTGATCTTTCCACTTTTTATGCCAGCTTCCACCCTCTCTCCGGTTAGTATTAATTCAGTAAAGCCTGCAGATGAACTTCCGATTAAATGGTTGAAGAAGGGGGCAGATAAGGTGCCTAAGAACATGTCCACCAATTCCCTTTCAGACAGAGGGGGTTGAACTCTTCCAGCCAAATCTCTCCATTTTTGTGCGTAATCCTTGAAACCTTCATTGGAAGCCATGGCCATACTCTGGAGTTGAGTAAGGGTAGGCGCCAAATCGGCATTGTATTGATATTTCTTATAGAAAGCTACAGTAAGATCTTCCCAATTATGGACGTTGGCTCTTTCTAGTTGGTAAAACCAGTCGAGTTGTGTTCCAGAAAAACTGTCTTGGAAAAAGTGCACCCATAAGTCTTTATCAGTGGTGTGGGGTTGAATTTTTCTTACATATGACCAGAGATGCATTTTAGGGCATGACACTCCATCATATTTTGCAAACATAGGCACTTTGAATTTCGAAGGAATCACAATCCCCGACACTAGTCCCAATTCCTCAAAGTCTAAGCCTGACACCTTTTGTATTTCCATCGCGCTCAAACGCTCTTCGAGATGTCTGGTATTGTCATCAGCTGGAGGATATTGTTCCTCAGAGTAGTTTTCCTCTTCTTCCTCCTCTTCATCTGATTTTGATGGGACAACTGTTTCCTTGCCTTTTCCTTCTCCTTCACCAGAAGTTGTTGCAAAGTTCAAAGTCCTTCTTGTCTGCCCCTGAAATCTTCTCCAAGTGTTTAAGACTTCAGTTACCTTCTTTGTTTTCTTTTTCCTTTCTTCAGCTAGCAGAGTCTTCAATTCTTCTTTCCCCTTGGCTAGGGTCATGAGCAACTGTTGAAACTGTGTGTTCTGAGCCTGGAGATCTTTCACTGTTTGTTCGAGATCCATCTTACTGAAATAAACAGTAGAGATATGAGGAAACTTGTTGCAAAACACCTGTTTATGTTATGATGAATGATATGTGTATATGCGATGTTTTCAAGGATTTCAAAGATTCAAGTTTGTTTTAGACAAAAAGAAACACACGTTGTATTAATAAGATAAAGTTTGAGTACATCAATGCCCCTTGGGAAAAATAATACAAAAATATAAGATGAAAAAGTAGTGCGCATCCTCTTTGGTGCAATGTAGGCATTCAGAGTCTGCTCCTCGTGAAGTAGCCTAGTGAGTTCCAAAACCTTCTTCTCGCTTGCGTAGAATTGGGCTTTGAAAGTATCTCGCTCTCCTTTGAGTTGTATCTAATCCCTTTGTAAGTCTTCAAGAGATGTGGGCATGTCAGGATGTAGGATAGTGTATGGAATATCTCCCTCCTTAACAGGTTTAATGATTACCGAAAGGATGGAAGGATAAGGCATCATAAGACTTTAAGCACGGGTTCATACCCATTTGAGGTAAGGCTCAAGAGGGATGGAATTCTTGTGCCCCAAAGTCTTGCTATCCACCTTGTTTAGCATCCTCCATTCTCGGATAAATCTCTGGCGAAGACCTTGATCGTTGTTGTCATAGTCGAATGCCAAACCATGAATCAGCATCTCGTGCGGGCCACCCCTTCGGGCGTAACCCAACTGTTATAAGGATAAGCAAGGGTTGTAGGTGATACCTCCCCTAATTCCAAGTAGAGGGACATTAGATAATTCTCCATAACGGTCGAAGATGATAACATTCTCTTTGGATCGAGAGCACCAATGAATGTCCGAATGTTTGAGCGTCATCAATCTTTGTGACCACCTTGAACCTTGCTCATTCTTTAAGACTGATTGGGGAAGATGAGAAATAAACCATCTTTCCAGGAGAGGGGTGCAACACATAAGGACACCTTTTTTCCTCATTGTGCGAGTGTAAAAAGAGTGTAGGATATCCCCTAGCAATGTAGGCACCGGGTTGCGTGACATGAAGATTTTGACGGTGTTCACATCTATGAGTTGGTCAGGATTTGGAAATAGAACCATCCCATAGATAAGAAGAGCCATAATTTCCTCAAAGGCTTGAAAGTCTAAGGAATTCCAACAGCTTTGGGCTTTCTCAAACAGGAACTTTTCTAAGAAGCCTTTGACACCACTCCTAGTTTCCCAATGAGTTGTGACATCAGATGAGTGCAAGTGTAGAGCTTGAGCAATCTCTTCTGGATTTGGGTCTCTTTCCATACCGTTAAAAGGTAGTTTATTGAGAATGGGAATCCTCAAGAGTTGGGAGAATTCTTCCAAAGTAGGCACAAGTTGATAGTCGGGGAATGTGAAGCAATAGTGCAAAGGATCAAAGAACTGAAAGAGCACCTTCATCATATCCTCATCTGCGTTGGAGGTGACCAAGTTGAGCAGACGACCATGTCTCTCGGTGAATGGAGAGTTCTCAGGGATCCTTGAAGCTAGCTCCTTAAGTTGTGTAGGAATTCTTACAAGGTTGACTTGAATAGTTTTCCTGCGAAGTGAATCCATATCCTACAAAACAAGAACAAAGATGAATCTCAAAATCCTTGAAATGGTTAGTGGATGTATATGATGTTCATGATGTACATGATGTTATGTACAAGTATGCATATACAAGCAAAGCAAACAAGTTCTTAGTTTAGGCTTGCATAGAGTTTTATAGGTAAGTACCCTCTTGAAGTTAGTTGGCTTAAACCTGTCCTAGTAATAGTAACTGGGTTCTAAGGAGCTCAATATCACTGGATTGTTTCCTTGGTCATTGTTTTAGCTCAAGCCTCTTTAATGGCGACTGAAATATCCCAAGAAACCAAACCTCAATGAGTGTAATATCGAGTATCTACCAACTTCGGACTGCACCAAAGCCGGTCATCTCACTACACCCTAAAGGACAAGTTGGTCAAGTAAAGGTTCTAGAAGTTCATTAGTGCTTCATGACATCACTCAGCGGCCCCGTATTCTCTTTGATTAACTTAAAGGCTACCGGTACCCACAAATATGTCGCACTAACGTAGCTATTGCTTAGACCATGTCGGTATACCCTGCACAGTTTCCACAACATATTGCTACTTACCTATAATGTATCCCAAATCCGGGTAGAGGATTCAAACCCAAATAAAGAACCATAATGTAAAGCATACAAATCAAACAATGAAAGCAAGTAAATGTGATTTATTCCTAAGGTAACCCCACTTTTATAATTTTCCCCAGCAGAGTCGCCAGTTCTGTGATACGGTGGGAGAACTGACTTGAGGTTTTGCGTTTCATCGCAAATGTTGCGGTTAGCAAGAGTCGCCACCGACTTTTACTTTATCCAAAAGGAAAGGTGAAAAAGCACAGGAAAGACCTTTAAGATTGTTTCTTGAGTTCGGGGGGTAGATTATGAAAAGGGAAGGTATTATCACCCTTTTCATCCATGGTTTTCCATGGGCTCTTAGTTACTTGCTAGATCACTTGCTTTTGTTTGAAATTTTGCTTTGTGTGTTTTTTGAAAGTATTTTGTAAAGAGGCCATTGTTTAGGAAATCTTTGTAATGATTCACGTTCGTAAGAATGTATACAAAGATGTTTGTCTTTTTGAAAATGTTTTCAATGTTTGTAAGATGTTTGGAAATGTGTGTGTTTGTTTTGAAAATAGCAAGGATATTTATTTGAAATGGAGCAAGTAATTAAAAGTAATCTACCCACTCAAATGTCTTTATTGTTCATTTTCTTTCCCTTTGATATTGTTTTCTTACCATTAATTTGGTAAGCAACCCTATCTTTGGATGTAAACGGGACAGGCGTGGGTCATCGCATAACCATGATTAGCAATGTTGCAAAGTATCTTAGCATTTTTGAGGGACTAAGATCATTTTGTAAGGCAACTTTGGATAGCATCATCGAGGGATTATGATCTTATATTTGTTTGTTTTTCTAAGATACTTCACATGTGTAATATGGCCATTTTTGTATAAGGCAACCAAGTGAAGTAACCCTAGGGGGTGCTTGTGTACAAGTGTATTATTTTCATGCTTGATTTTGTCTTGGATTAGGGTTTTCTATTTGATTGGATTTATCTTGCCATACAAACCCTAATTACTAACATGTTATGTAAAAGCGATAAATTGCGTAATTTAAATATTACTACGCTATTACAACATTTTGTGGGAGGGGGGTATACAATTTGTAAATGGGGATTGCAAGAAAATAAAAACCCTAATTAGTCTATTACAACCAAATTGAATTTATACAAGAATTGAAATAAATAATGCACAAGATGAATTAAATATGCAAAAAGATAAATGTGAAGAAGTGGATATTTTGTTTGATGTTTCATGAAAAGGAATTTTACCTTAACCTAATAAAATAAAGAAAATAATTTATTAAGTTTGAAATTGTTGAGAAAAGATTTTAGATGAAAACCCTAATTCTATTAATCAAAAGAAAATAAGTTTAAGAAAAGTATTATTTTTTGGCATTTTTTATCTTGAAAATATTTATAGCATTATAAAATATTTTTTAGTCTTTTTGGTATTAAAATAATATATTTTAAATGGTGTGAAGAAAAATAAATAAATAATACAATATTAATTAAGTTTATAAGATTTACTTAAATAAATAAATAAAGTATGAAGAATGAAAAATATTTTTATTTATGGAAAAATAAAAATAAAATAAATAAAAATATAAAATATCATTTTTTGCATTTTTATCATTTTTTAGTATTTAGAAAATAAAAAAAATAAAAAAAATGAAGAAATAAAATAAAATTGGGCAAGGGGTGTCAAAAGCCTGCAGGGGGGTTAGTAAGCAAAAAAACAAAACAAAAACTAAGCCCAAGAGGCCCAGCGCCTATTTGTTGAAAAATAACCAAACAAAATGTAAAACAAATGCAAAAAGGCAACGCTGAGGTTCGAACCCATGACCTCTACCAATAACGTGCGCTGCCTTACCACTGGAGTGGTTGTACACCCGTTAATACAAATGAAACAATAAATATGTAAGGCAAAACGTGTTTTGAAGACTTCATCTTCAACCTCCAGCCAAAGGACCTGTATATTCTTCATCTTTCAGCAAAAATGAAAAGTTCAAACATGAAAGTTGTGGCATTTTTTCCCACGAATCCAAACATATAAACAATTTAAGCTAACAATCAAAGATGAATGATAATTTTTCTATCCCTAATTCAAAACCTAAAAATTTCAGAAAACTTCAACCTTAAAATTCTCTAAGCTCATGCCATATAAATGTAAACTATGGATATGTACAACTTCGTGGCAATGGTGTCTACATTTTATCTTCACAATCCAAACTCAAATTATGCCTGTATGAAGAGATAGAAGTTTGAAAACTTACCTCTTCCAGCTAGAGTCGTGTATGGAGTTTGAGCAACCTTTATGATGGCCTGATGATTTCTATAGCTTGCCTGGACCTCCTTGAATGTGTTCCAACTCCTACTTTGCTTTGAGGATGGTTGGAACTCCCTACTCAAGTCAAGTTGCAAGCTTCAGTTTTGAAAATGGTGGATGATGATGGAGGAGTTACCGTTAGTAAATGAGGGCCTGGATCACTTTGATATGATGTATGGAAGGTGTTTGGATGATTAGTTTTTAAAATGCACGAGTGGAAATGAAGGTGGTAAGTTTTTGCTCAAAACTGTCAAGTTTGGGCAGTTCTGTGCAGCAAGGTGCTTGGGAGTGTTTTTAGGGCTTGTGAAAACGTGTGTTGTGTTGCAATTGACTTGTTAATATGTATGGAAAAGATCTTAGCACAAAATCACTCCAGGCTTCTGAGTTATAGGGTTATGGCTCTATAACTTGCTTTTGAAGAAAAGTGAAATGACAAATCTCAAATATTGTACAAGCATGTCCTGAGCTTCTTCAGGCCTTATACACCTTGCTTTTGGATTATATGGGTTGTGTGTGCAGAAAGAACAAGTTAGAAGCTCAAGACAAGTTGACTTTGTGATTAAAGCAACTTTTCAAGAATGGAATGGTAACTTTCTTCCTAAAATGGAAAATTGGCTTTGGTTAATGCTTGGAACACTTGGATAATAGCTCAAAAGCAAGTGTAATCTTCTTATTATGGAGAGATCTTGAGATTTAGAAGCTTGCAAAACAAGATTGTGTAACATATGTTTGAAATTGAATTCTTGTTGTAGCGATAAAAAGTGTAGCGGGGTAAATCAGAGATCGAGCTATTAATTAACTCGTCTCACAAAAGCAAGAGTCGCCACCGTGCTTTATTATTTCCAAGGGAAAAGGGAAAAGAGCGAAATAAAACCCTAAAATATGCAATGTAAAATAATAGTTAAAGTAATGAAAATACAAGGCATTTTGAAAAGAGATCTAGAGTTCGGGGGTTGGTTATACAATGGGAAGGTATTAGCACCCAATGTATCTATAGTATCCTATAGGAACCTTTTGAAATATCTGTTTAAAAAATTGTTTATTTGATTAAAAATAGCTTGTTTGGCCAAAAATGGGTATTGGACGAGATTTTGAAGATACGACGACCTAACGTCGAAGTTTTGACTTAAAAGATGTGAGTTTGAAAATTTAATATTTGGGAAAATTATCTTAAGTTTTTTAACAAAAAAATAAACGAAAGATGAATGAGGGTATTCGCACGATTAGATGAGACGTGTTTGATGACATGAAGTCAACAAAATTAAAACAATTCCCTTGGATTTGAGACGGACAAGAGATATAAAGATTAACGATCGATAACAAAATTAATTAAAATGACAATTGAACAATTAAATAATGAAAATTAAATTATACTAGCATGCATTTTAACGATTAAATAAATAACCAAAAGTAGATTAAATTACAAAATCATGAATTTTTAATAATTAAACAAATAACAAGAATTAAATCATGAAACATGTATTTTTTGAATAATTAAATAAACAACAACAAAAATTAAATAAAAATTAATAGCATGTTGACAAAAATTAAATAAAAGATGAATTTATAATAACATGTTTATTTTTATGTTTTGTAATTAAATAATAATTATATAATAAAGTAGACTAATATATAATCAAATTAAAAGGAAAAAAGCTTAAAAGAACTTAAAGATACCCCAACAAGAGTTGAACTCGGGTCTTAAGGGTAATGGGTAGTATGCTTTACCAGCTGAGCTATGTTGTTATTCGTTTATTAACATGATTTTATTAAAACATAAAGGAAAGTGGTAATGATGCTGGACCAAACAGGCCCAATGGGCCGACCCGCTTTGGAGGAAAGGAACAAGAAAATTTGAAAACCCTAAGGCAAGTTGGGGCGTGGCGCGGCTAGTATGTTGTAACATTGGGAAGGTAAAAATCAAATTTAATATTACCAACATCTCTTCTTTCCACGCTATCTTCATCTCTCTTCCTACCATGTTAACAAAAACAAAAACCCCTTTCTCCTTAATCCTTCCCTCAAATGATAATAACAACAATGAAACCAAGATTCTCACGGTAATACTCTCTCAGTCACTATCCAGACTCCTTACATATTCGCTTGGTTACGATTTTCATGCTCAAACAAACAATGATGATTCTAATAGATGAATTAACACAAAATCGAAAATCAAAAGAAGAAAAAGCCTGACAACATCAGCAATACTTGACAGGTCAAAAAATCGAAATAAAAAAAGTCATATATGGCACAATGATACGTCTCTTCAGTGCGTCTTCCGCTTTGTCCCGAACTCTTCCATTCTGTTGCAAATTCAGTGAGATATTGCTGATGCGTAGAAATTTGTTTGATTTTGTCAGCATGTTCGGTTTTGGTTTGAAACTGAAGGAGGAAAAAAATTGTTTGAGGTTTGGAATCGGAAGGTGGTTGTGGTGTTGTTGTAGGAAGTTGAGCGCGATTATTCCAATTCTATTTTTTTTCTTTTGTTTCATTGCAGGTGAATATGAGAAGGTGGTGCTGATGGTTAAGGTTCTATGTTCTGCAAGTTTTTATGGTTTTAATAGGTTTAACTGGTTTTAAGAGGTTTAACTGGTTTTAAGAGGTTTAAATGGTTTTAAGATTTGTAACGGCAGGTTTCAGGTTTAGGTAACAGTAGGTTTCAGATTTTGGTCACAACAGGTTTCAAGTTTTGGTAACAGCGGGTTCTATTGATTTTGCAGGTTGAGGTTTTGACAGGTTCTGTGTTTGGGACATGTTAAGGTGTTTCACAAAGTTCTATGGTTTTGGATATGGGTTGACTTAGCGCAAGTCTTGTGGTTTGGCAGCGGGTTTACTGTTGTGTTTTGTAGGTTTCAAGACTGGAACAGGTTAAGCTGGTTCCGATTTTTTAACAGGTTTTTGTTAACAGGTTCTAGTTTGACAAGTTATATGGTTAACTGGTTTTAAGATTTTAGTAACAAGTTATATAGTTAACATGTTCTAAGACTTAACAAATTCTAAGTTTTGTATGGATATGCTGGTTTATGTTTTGGACAGCAGGTTTTAGTGGTTTTACAAGTTCTATGTCGGTTTTATGGTTTAACAGATTCTATGCTGGTTTGCAGGTTTTTAGTATTTTGACAGGCTCTATTGTTTTGAACTATTTTGGTTTTTGTAACAGCAGATTCTAAGAGCGAGATCAAAGGGAAAATGGGCCACTGGAAGCAGGGTTAGAATGAGAAGATGAAGGGGAAATAAGCTGATTTGCAACAGATCCTATGCTGGTTTTCTTATATTCTGATTTCTATTCTCTTAGTTTAAGAATGAATTGCAGGTTGTTAGATACATGGAGAGGAAGAGATAAAAGTAGGGATGAAGGTTAGCAATTGTAAATGTAGAGACAACGACGATGATTTTCTGGCCGTAATTTGTATACTCCGAAAAAGAAATTTGAAGGTGTGTGTTTTTTATCTCTGGATTTGTACATTTTTCTATGTTATTATTATTTCTAAACATGCTTAAATGCCAACAAAATGCAGCCACTCGAATAAAATACAACAAAGAAAAGAATGATAAGACAAACATTGTATGGCAAAGAAAAATGGTGCAGAAAGTGATTCAAACATGAATATATGCAGCAGTATATAGAGAGGAGGAAGAGAATAATACCTATCGGAGCCTCTCCGATGGGGCTTCTAAAAAGGTAGTAAGTTTTCTTTAGTTTGCTATGTTTTTCTTCTTGCTGAATTTTAGAACAAAACAATTTTTTTTCTGTTTTTCTCACTCTTGTTGGATTGTTGAACAAAACTCTATTTTCTGTTCTTCTCACTCTTGCTGAATTTTTTTTGGTTTCCTTTCTTCTCCTCCTTTTTGTGTTGATAAAAGCCTCTATTTATAGTGAAATGTGTGGGGTTTTAGAGGGGGAAAACAGTAGAAATTTGAACAAATTCAGGCCCTGTTTTGATGTTTTATGGGATAGCTTTTTGAAGTATCCATTTTAGTGCAATATTTGGAGCTTTGCAAACTGTTTTTGTAACAGCAAAATGTGTAAATTTTTGTCTTATGGGCTGCATTCTGGGTTGTTTTGCAGGGTAGATTGGGACAGCAGCTTGGCATGGTCTTTGTTGACACAAGGTTGAAGAAAATGGACAACACTACACTCAAAAAAATGGACTGTTATGGATTAATATAGTGCTGGAAAAATGGGCAGCATTGGGACTGTTTTGTAGCAAGAATAATAGTTGATTTTCATGTATAAAACTTGTATTTTATTTTGTAACTTTGTAACAATAAGTCCAAATAAATTGTAACATGAATAAAAGTGTATTCTTCTTCAATATATTCTCAATTTTTTTGGTAGTTATAAATAATCTTGAATCTTTATATAATCATGAATCTTGATATGTCTTGATAAAAATTCAAGGTCTTCCATTTGAATTGGGAAAGAATTGAACAATACTTGAATAAATTGTTGAATGGTGAATAAATAATAATGCAAGTCTTAGACTTTAATCTTGCATTTTTGTAATAGAGATCCAACCAAGTCACATGAATTAATTTTGTAATCAAATAGAATTCCTCGTGTAATTAGTCTTGTAATGACCGATTAAATGGATCGAATTCCTTTTTCCAATAGCTTCTTGAATAAATGCTTCATGTAAGTCCACCAAAATAATCACAAAAATAATCTTGAATAAATATTTCATGCGATAAATGATTATTCTTGGATGAGATCTCTTGATAGCTCCTCTTTAATTATCACTTGGATTCAAAAAGAAAATTCCTAATATTTCGAATAAATTCTTCTAGAACTGTTTTGAATTTAATCATCCCATTTTGGCGAAATTCACTCCGCGTCATGAGAAAATTTGCAGATGACTTTTTGTCAAAGAAATCGAAAATGATGGTGTAACTTGGTTTTCTTGTATTTAGAATAATGTGAAACACACATGAACCGAAGACAGTAGAACTTCGACTGTTCTTTCTGAAAAATATTCGGAGAAACTGGAGACCATCTGTTGGACAGAGTGTGGAAATAAACGCACAATTCTCTGAAATTCTTTTGATGAATCAGCTTTTGGGAATTAAGGACCGACCGCATTTCTGCTTCAAGACTCGAAACCCTAATCGATGTACGACGTCTGATGCTCTTCTTTCAGACCTATTACCTGCACATGAAAACAAAACAACAAAACATACACTTCGTGCTTGATTAGTGGTTAGTCATTCGTAAGATAAAATACTCACAACACTCGATAATCTCTACACAGTCAAAGCTCGAAGGTGAAACGTTCAAAACCTACCATATTCTGTGACCTTGACGTATATATAAAATAATGCAGATGAAGTAGGTATCTTAGGTCAAAAATTGGGGTATGACACTTGTTCATCACAAAATGCCTTGTAACTCAAGTGACAAAACACCAACTTTATCTCTTCGATTCTCCCTACTCAAGAATGATCTCAAGGAGTTCTTGGACATTTTAGAAATCTTGCAATGTGCTCTACAACCCATCTTTTAATTTCTTTTGAATATTCCCCTTGGAACTATATGAAAAAGTGCCATGAAGTTGAGTCAAAATCCTGACCAAATTAGGGCAAAATTTCACTAAGTGTTTAGTTTCATGACCCTATGTTCTTGAAATTATAACTTGAGATCCAAGTACTTTTGGAAGAATTAGGGTGAAGCAAAGTTGTAGATTTCATGGAGATCTACAACTTTCATGTTGTAAGTTTCTTTTGAATCATCTTGCATCATGGTGAAAATTTGGCTCAAAGTTATAAAAAAAACATGAATTTTCAACACTTAGAAAATTTTCTAAGTTTAGAAATTTTGACTTTTCAAAATGAAATCTTGACTTTTTGATTTCTTGATGAATAAGTTTCATATTTTGACATATTTTGATGAATTGTGATCTTTGGCACTTGAATTTGAACAAAAAGTCAAAGTTTGACTTTTCAGTATACAGTTGACTTTTGATTAGTTGACTACAAAATTCATCTGTCAATCCAATGGACTTGCAATGTTTGAAACCATGTCCTTAGGTTAAAATGATGAAATTGGACTCTTGAGATCATGCCTTAAACCAATTGACCATTTGCTAGGTCAAAAACCATAAATTGCCATTTCCCAGTCAAAACCCTAATTTTGACCATTTTGCCCTTTTGGGGATTTGATCAAATCTCTTGAGGAATTATGGTCCAAACTTGATCAAATGATACATATGAGTCTAAAATGTTTATGTGGATCAAAAATTATGAAGTTTGACTTTAAATTGGCCATAGTTGACTTTTTCCCCAATACAACTGATTTTTAGGTCAACTGTTCAATCGACTGAGCAAAAATGTGATCCAAGGCTTGAGACTTGGCATGAGTAATCTTGGGGGTACATAATGACTCATGAAAGTCATATGAGGCATTGAAAGTTTAAATGTCCTTGTGCAACCTCAAACCCTAATTTTGGTCATCAGTGCATAAGGAGGTGTCTTGAGCTAACCAAACCCTAATGCAGTCTTGAGTCAAGGAGATCTTGTGGGCAAATTCTTGACAAGTGACAGGGCAAATTTTAGGGTACAACAACTGCCCCTATTCAATCTTCTTAAGCCTGAAGAGTTAGATTGGCAAGCTTTGTTGTTTGTGACTCAAAGGTGGAAGATGATTGGACACTAGAATGCCCAGAAATTTGCACTCGACTGAGGGAATGGGCTTAAAGATGCCATTTGGAGAGGTGATAGAAAGTTGTAGGATATGGGCTTGTAGAAGCCATCCAAAAGTGATTGTTTGAACTGTAACTTGTAATCTGAAAGAATGAGTATCAGAATGGCATCCGTGTCTGGAGCGTATCTGAACTGTATCTGAGAATTGACTCTGAATGAGTATCAGAATGGCCTCTGTGTCTAGAGCGTATCTGAACTGTATCTGAAAGTTGAATCTGAATGAGTATTAGAATGGCATCCGTGTATGGAGCATATCTGAACTGTATCTGAAAGTTGAATCTGAATGAGTATCAGAATGGCATCCGTGTCTGGAGCGTATCTGAACTGTATCTGAGAATTGACTCTGCATGAGTATCAGAATGGCATCCGTGTCTGGAGCGTATCTGAACTGTATCTGAGATTGCATTTGAATGAGTATCAGAATGGGATCCGTGGGCAAATTCTTGACAAGTGAGAGGGCATATTTTGGGGTACAACAATATGGAATATGTGTCATTAATTAATAGTCTTTTAACTTAGTTTCTTAGTGATAAAGTAACATAAAATTTTACGATGGAGAAGAAGAAAAATATTGAAATTATTTACATCTATTATATCATAATACAATATGAATACGGTGAATAAATATACTATCGAGCCTCATTATATAATTTTAATTATTACCAATGTATATGAAATATGTGTCATTAATTAATAGTCTTTTAACTTAGTTTCTTGGTGAAGAAGTAACCTAAAATTTGGTGATGGAGAAGAAGAAAAATATTGAAATTGTTTACATCTATTATACCATAATATAATATGAATATGGTGAATAAATATACCATCGAGACACAATATATAATTTGAATTATTTCCAATGTATATGGAATATGTGTCATTAATTAATAGTCTTTTAACTTAGTTTCTTAGTGATAAAGTAACCTAAAATTTGGTGATGGAGAAGAAGAAAAATATTGAAATTATTTACATCTATTATAACATAATACAATATGAATATGGTGAATAAATATACTATCGGGCATCATTATATAATTTGAATTATTACCAATGTATAGGAAATATGTGTCATTAATTAATAGTCTTTTAACTTAGTTTCTTGGTGAAAAAGTAACCTAAAATTTGGTGATGGAGACGAAGAAAAATACTCAAATTGTTTACATCTATTATACCATAATACAATATGAATATGGTGAATAAATATACTATCGAGACACAATATATAATTTGAATAATTTCCAATGTATATGGAATACTTGTCATTAGTTAATAGTCTTTTAACTTAGTTTCTTAGTGATGAAGTAACATAAAATTTGGTGATGGAGAAGAAGAAAAATATTGAAATTGTTTACATCTATTATACCATAATAAAATATGAATATGGTGAATAAATATACTATCAGACATAATTATATAATTTGAATTATTACCAATGTATATGAAATATGTGTCATTAATTAATAGTCTTTTAACTTAGTTTCTCGGTGAAGAAGTAACCTAAAATTTGGTGATGGAGAAGAAGAAAAATAAAATTGTTTACATCTATTATACCATGATACAATATGAAAATGGTGAATAAATATACTATTAGAATCATTATATAATTTAAATTATTAACAATGTATAGATAATATGTCTCATTAATTAATAGTCTTTTAACTTAGTTTCTTAGTGATGAAGTAAGCAAAAATTTGGTGATGGAGAAGAAGAAAAACATTGCAATTGTTTACATCTATTATACCATAATACAATTTGAATATGGTGAATAAATACACTATCAGGCTTTATTATATAATTTAAATTATTAACAATGTATATGAAATATGTGTCATTAATTAATAGTCTTTTAATTTAGTTTCTTGGTGATGAAGTAACCTAAAATTTGGTGATGAAAAAGAAGAAAAAATATTGAAATTGTTTACATCTTGTTGTACCCCAAAATTTTCCCTCTCATATTTCTTAACAAATTCCAAGTGAGGTCTCCAAATGGCTCAAGGAAGTCCAAGAGTTGACCAAACAAACTCTCTCCTAAGGAAGTCTACCTCAAATTAGGGTTTCATTTTTTCATCAAGATGCTTGAGTCCAAAGGATCCCAAATGCCTTCCAAGGTCCTAATATGTTCTCAAGATCATCCATGTCAAGTTTCAATCCATGCAGAAGAAGTTTGCTCAGTCAATTGATCAAATGTCGTCAAACTTCAAAAATTTTGGTCAACATCCTCATTTTGAAGTATCATGCATCATTTGATCAAAGGTTGATCATGATTCATCAAGGATTTCTCACAATTCATCAAAACCCAAAAGTTGCTAAATTAGGGTTTTGTAGGAAAAGTCAACTCAACTTTGACCAAACATAACTTTCTCATACTTCATCATAAATGACCCATCCAAAACTCATTTTGTAGAGGATGCAATTCCCTAAAATTCATCTTCAGCTCCCAAGTTTAGAATATGCACTCACAAAAAGATATGAGTTTTGACATTATAGGTCATTTTGAAAAGTCAACAAAAACACCTTTTGGGTCAAAGCTTCATAGATGAACATGGAAGAATCAATTGAGATGAGACAAAAAGGGTTGCTTAGAGGACATCCTAAGCTTTCTAAAAAGTCCAAGAACACCTCTCTAGGGTCAAAATTGAGAGAGTTATGCATTGGCCAAGTTGACCATTTTTGCAAAATTGCCAAAAGTCAAATATGCTCAAATTTGCATTTTTTGCTAAATGGGCCCAACTTGTTATGCTTACACTTCACTTATAACAGGGTCCACGACCCAAATGCTCACTCGCATGTTATTTGCTTCATTATTTATTTTATTTTGATTTTTTATTTATTAAAAATTGAATTAAAGCAAATAATTAGTGAATAATAGCAAAGATTTGTTTTGATTGGATTTTCTGACAGAATCACAAGCTTATAACACTAGCATATAAGAATCAGATCTTATCAAAGCTAACTGGCTTGAGTATGGAATGATTAGGCCAAATTTGGAAGGATATCATATACATGTAAAATCAAATCAAATCTTTGATAAATGCAAAGATTTAATCCAAGTTTGTTAACCTAATTCACTCTAGGTTATATAAGAAAGGTTTGCAGATCAAAAAAAGAGGGGGGAGGCGTGAGACTGTAAGAACAAAACTCAAAAATCTTGACAAAAAGTGAAGTTCTGATTTCAGGATAGAGGACCTTTGAGAGCAATTCAAGGTCAGCAACCTGTTCCAGGACATCTCAGGAAGCATTCCCAATCATTCGCATGCATCAGAACATTCAGAATCACTCCCTATCATTCTCACGGTTTGCAATATTATCCAAATTAGATTATTGTGATTCTTGCATATTCAGCATGTTTAAATTACATATTTGTCTTCATCATCATGCTTGCAATGTTTCTGGACAGTTTGATTTTATTTACAGCGCAGGAATAAGCTTCCGCCATTATTAGGGTTTCGTGCTCCAATTTGGGGTTTTGGGTTTCCAGCAAAATTAGGCCTTATAATGGGTACCATGAGGATCAGAGTTTCAAACCCGACTGATCCATGGTCCCCAATTGAATTTATATTGCACAGGCTTGATTCTTGAATGACACAGGTTTCAGCAACAGACATGCGTTTGTAGGTAAAGGTTCAGAACCTAAAACGACGGTTCCAGGGAAGAAGACAACAACGTGTCATAACCTGACTGGCTGATTTAAATTCTGGCGCGTTATTCTGGCCAGAAACTTGTTATTATGATATATTATTTGTTTTTTATTATATTTACAAGTTAACATCCAGCGTAGTTGGTCAGAAGAAGGAAGTCAGAAGATTATTGTTCTGGGTTCGATCCCAGGCGTGAGCTTTTGGCATTTTCACCATTGTTTTCACTAGAGCCAGCATGTGCACCTTCTAATGGTCATCATCTTCTGGACCCATCAGCCAGAACCAGGTCAAGCATTCTCTGGTCATCTTCTAGACCCATCATCCAGGACCAGATCAAGCGTCCTCTGGGCATCATCTGTTGGATCCATCAGCCAGGACCAGATCCAGTGCATACCATCTTCTGAGGGTCAGTATCTTCTGGATCCATCATCCAGAATCAAATCCAGTGCACCTCATGTTCTGAGGGTCATCATCTTCTGGATCCGCCTCCAACCAGATCTGCTGACAGCAGGCCCCTTTGGTTATTTTTCTTTAATTTCTTTTCTTTATTTATTTTGTTTTTTAATCAACACAAAAATTATTTTATTTTAAATCAACCAATCAAAATCACAAAAAGATTTATTTTCTTAATAAATGTTTTTTTATTAATTATTTTAATTAATTTAGGGCAACTTTAATTTCTTTCACAATTAAAATTTAATTAGAAAATTAGGTTAATTCTTGATTTAATCTTTCTTTCTCAAATAAAATAAAAACACAAAAATAGTTTTTTTAGAATGAATTAATTTATTTTTCTTAATTTTAAATTAATTAGAACTTAGGATTTTCTTTTTAATTTAACTATTTCATTATTTCTTAAATAACGAAACATGACAAAAACATTTTTTAATCAATCGCAAATAGGATTAGTCAAAGGGTCAAAACCCTAATCGCCTCGCATTTAATTCGCCATGCGCTTGTTATTTATTTTGACAATATTCTGTAACCGTTCATGGTTTGTAATAGTTTAATTTAGGGTTTTATTTACTGTTTAAATCCCCTGGTTTTTGGCTATTTAATTAATCCCCCACCCCGACGGCTTGTAATAGCGTAGATTTATTTTCTCGCATCTTTAATTTCTGCAAATACTTAACTGTTTAGATGTATGCTAATAGGATTGTATGACAAGAATGCATGACAAATTAATACGGTTAGAAAACCCTAATGTGCAAAGATTAAATAACTGAAAACAGATCACTCGCACATATCACTCCTAGGGTATACTCTCACTTCGGTTGCCTTCTGTGATACGGTGGGAGAACTGACTTGAGGTTTTGCGTTTGTTTTCGCACTTGTTCGGTTTAGCAAGAGTCGCCACCGACTTTTATTTTATCCTAAGGAAAGGTCAAAAAGCACAGGAAAGACCTATTGAGATGTTTTCGTGGGTTCGGGGGGTAGATTATGAAAAGGGAAGGTGCTAGCACCATTTTCATCCATGGTTATCCATGGGCTCTTAGTTACTTGTTTTAGATCACTTGCCTTTGCTTTTCAATGGTTTGAAATGGTGCTTTGTGTGTGTGGTTTTGAAAATGTTTTGAAAAAGATGCCTTGTCTAGGCAACCTTTGTAACATTTCTGGTTTGAATGTTTTACAAAGGTGTTTGTCTTTTTGAAAAGATGTTTCAATGTTTTTTAAAGTTGTTTTTGAAGTTGTGTTGTGATGTGTGTTTGAAAAATGGCAAGGATGTTTTGCAAGTTTGATCAAGTAACTAAGAGTTGTCTACTCTATTTTACTCAAAGATTTTTCTTATGTTTTTAACCCTTTTAACAGTGTTGTTTCACCATTGTATTTGGTGAACAACCTTGTGTTAGTATGTTGAACGGGACGGGCGTTGGGACGTTTGTATAGTCATAGAAGGCAACATATGGGATGTTTTAGCAATGTCGTTTTAGGGACTAGATCGTTTACCGAAGGCAACATCGAGGGTCATCGAGGGACTACGATCTTTTATCGAGGGTCTTTGCTAAAACTCCCATGCTCGAGGGACATGACTATTTTCCGAGGCAACAAGTGAGATTACCCTAAGGGTGCATGTGTGCAAAGTGTGTTATTTACATGCATTTAGTCTTTGATTTTTAGGTTGTCTACTTGTTGATTTTATCTTGTCATACACACCTATTTACTAGCATTTATACAAAATAAATAAAATGCAGAAAGATAAAATCCTACGCTATTACAACCATATTGAAAGGCATAAAAAATATGAAAAAAATAAGATAAAAGTAAGAAAAATGAGTGTCTTTCGATTCAGGCAAGAGCACCCTTCGATTTGCATTCTGTTGGCCTCCTTCGATTGGGGATGGCAACAGCAAAGTCATGTCTTTCAATTGGGCCTTGGCAGGGGCGAGGTCCTGTCCTTCGATTGGGCAAAGGCAGCAGCAAGTTGTATCCTTCGACTGGGGCTGGCAACAGTAAAGTCACGTCTTTCGATTAGGCTTTGGCACCAGTCAGGTCATGTACTTCGATTGGAGGTTGGCACCAGCATGGGAGTGCCTTTTGTATGAGCCTGGACTTAGTGCAAGTGTGCCTCTGGCTAGGCCTGGAAGTCAATGTGGAAACCAAAGGCTTCGTTTCATACTCCTGTCTCCTGTTTCTTTCGTTTGAACTTGGAGAAAGAGGATAGAAGCCAGAAGCTTCATTTCCTATTTCCTGTTTCTTGTTTCTTTCATTTAAAGCATTAAATGGCAACATGGCCTGAGGCCATGCTAGTATTTGTTTGGTAAACAGTTTAACAGTTAAAGCAAGTTCAGGTAAACAGAAAGTAAAAACAAAAGGGGTTTAGCTCTGAAAACGTATTAAATAGGTGGAAACGAAAAGAAACAAAGTGGTATGTACATGTTTTGAAATGAAAGGGAAGATTATTCACATACTATGCCATGAAACGAAAGGTTCAAGGGTAAGAGTGACTTACCTTTCTTCAGGCCTTGAACGCGTGTTGGGCCTTCAAGTGGTTTCCTTGAATGCTTCTGGATTCGAAGGGAGGAACCAGGGGTTATGTCTTTGATACTGGATTTGAAAGATAAGAACAAGTGTGAGGTTCTTCCTACTGGATTCGAAGGGTAACCAGGTATATGGATGTTTCAGATTCTGAGTGTTTGGATTCTGGGTATTGATTTCTCAAGTATTGATGAACTTGAGAGTTTTGTTGTGTTTTTGAGAATTTTCTGCAGATTCGTTCACCTGGCCAAAGAGTCCTCTTCAGCTTTGCAAAAGTTCCTGTATTTATAGAGAAAGAATGGACATGTTCGTCCATAGCCAGCCTTGCAAAGAATAATAAAATAATGTGGCGTGACAGTACATGTGGGGGGCCTGCTGGCAGTTGGGGTGCAGGAGATGTGGCTTATGCTTCTGACATTGCTTGTGCTCAGACCAAATTCAGTTTCAAAGCTGCTTTTATGATAAAAGTACTCTCTGTGAAAATAAAAAGTATATAGCCTTTAACCCAGAATAGTAGTATCCAAAAGGTAAAGTTTAAAATCTTTGTACAAGCTTCTGACTATATAAATATTTGGACACAACACAGCCTGGCAAACGAGATTTGGTCTTGCGTCGAATGCAAGAGTGAGATCGAAGCACACCTGTTTGAAGGAAGCCTTTGCCCTAGTCGAAACTTGTGGTCGAAACAAGCTAACTCGAAGGAAGCTATTGCCCAATCGAAAGCTCATGCTCGAAGGAAGCATATTGCCCAATCGAAAGCTCATGCTCGAAGGAAGCATATTGCCCAATCAGAAGCTCATGCTCGAAGGAAGCAATGTTGCCCAATCGAAGCAGGCCTGTAGGCAGTAAATTTGTCCAAATCGAAGTAGGCTTTGCAGGCAACACGCTTGGTGAATCGAAAAGGTTTCCTTACAGGGGGCACTTGTGGCCAGAAAACATGGTTTTCAAGGCAAGCAATGTAGGCAGCAAAAGTCACAAACGAAGCCTGCAACAAGAAGTCACATGCCCATGCGAAAGAGGCACGCTAGCATCCATTTTGAGCAATCGAAGGAGGCCAAGAGTCAATCGAAGGATGCTGATCGAAAGAGGCCTAAAGGCCAATCGAAAGAGATGAAACGAAGTACACTTATATTTCTCCAATTTTTGTCAAAATAATATTTTTATCTGTTTTCTCCATTTTTTACAGTTTCCTTTTAATTTTGGTACTGGAAAATTCCAATGCACTTGTGCAAGCTTGAACCTTGAGAATCCTTGTGAGAAAGCCTTGATAATTGAGTTGGAAAATTTTGGGGTACAACAGTTGCCCCTGTTCAATTTTCTTAATCCTGAGGATATAGATTGGCTTTCGAGCCTTTCGTGATCCGAAGGTGGAAGATAATTGAACACTAGAGTGCCCAAAAATTTGCACTCGTATGGTGTAGTATCAGCATTGTGATGTCGGGAATGGGCTTACAGATGCCATTTGGAGATTGTTGGTAGGAGGATGGGCTTATAGATGCTATCTGCAGGAGTGACAGAATCTTGTCGGAGATGGGCTTAAAGATGCCATCCGAGAATGTGACAGAATCTTGTCGGAGATGGGCTTAAAGATGCCATCCAAGAATGTGACAGAATCTTGTCGGAGATGGCCTTAAATATGCCATCCAAGAATGTTTGTTGAACTGTATGTTGTAGGTGAAAGAAATGAGTATCAGAAAGGTGTCCATGTTTTGGAACATCTCTGAGCTGGGGGTCTGAATAAGCAATAGATTAACATCCATGTTGGGAAGCATCCGTAAACTGTTCTCAAAAGTTGAATCTGAACAAGCGATAGATTAACATCCGTATTTGGAGAATCCGTAAACTATTTTCAGAAGTTGGGTTGTTTGAGCTGGTCGAGTAGATAGTTTTCCTGTCTGGTTTCATGTATTATTCTCTGACCTGAGAAAGAAAGATAGTTTTGCTGGCTTGTTATAGGTATTAATCTTCAATCTCTTCATGTAGATAGTTTTCTTGGCTGGTTTCAGGTATTAATCTACAATCAATCGTCCACAGATAGTTTTCCTGGCTTGCTACAGGTATTAATCTGGAACTTGAAAAGGTTGGCCAGTGAGATAGTTGTCCTGGCTGGTTTCAGGTATTAATCTACAATCAATCGTCCAGATATAGTTTTCCTGGCTTGCTACAGGTATTAATCCGGAACTTGAAAAGGTTGGCGGATGAGATAGTTGTCCTGGCTGGTTTCAGGTATTAATCTCTGACCTGAGAAAGAAAGATAGTTTCCCTGGCTGGTTTCAGGTATTAATCTGCAATCTCTTCATGTAGATAGTTTTCCTGGCTGGTTTCAGGCATTAACCTACAACCAGTCGTCCACAGATAGTTTTCCTGGCTTGCTACAGGTATTAATCCGGAAATTGAAAGGTTGGTCGATGAGATAGTTGTCCTGGCTGGTTTCAGGTATTAATCTCTGACCTGAGAAAGAAAGATAGTTTCCTGGCTTGTTACAGGTGTTAATCTTCAATCTCTTCATGTAGATAGTTTTCATGGCTGGTTTCAGGTATTAACCTACAATCAGTCGTCCACAGATAGTTTTCCTAGCTTGCTACAGGTATTAATCCGGAGCTTGAAAAGGTTGATGGTAGCCATCTGTTGATTGACCTTTTTCTGAAAAAGGTAAAACGTTAGTTGTATGCAATGCCATGATGTATGAAATGCACGATGTCATGATGTTCTCAAAATAAATGAGATTGTGTTGTATGCACTTATCATGTATGTAAATAGGATGTATGAAATGTGAATTGTTAATGAATGTATTTTTGTCTGGGAAAATAAATCCTTGACAAAAGCTGGGGAGTCATTAAACCCTGGACTGCTATTGAAGAGTATGTGTGTCTTCAAACTTTGCTTAGAATATTTCCAATGGATTCCTGTTTTGTTGTTTGAGGAGAACTCCGCTGGGGGAAGTTGAAAACTCTGTGGGGAGTATGTTTATTTCTGCTTGGAAAAGGAGTTTAGGAGTCTTAGTCGTCCGTTTCTCTACTGGGGAGTCGAAGTTGAACTGATATCTAGTCGGGTCCAGGTTTCGCAGTAACTTGTTGGGGATTATAGAGTAGTCTACTGGGGAAGAGGAGTTGTGGTCCTTTGATTTGTATTAGTCGGAGAGGCAAACTCAAGCTGGGGAATCCTGGTGTTGTTGGGGAAATAAACCATGTCGTCAGTCCGCTAGAGAGGTGACATCTTCGTTGGGGGAAGTCCTCGAGGATTCTTGAGGTTGATTCAGCTGGGGAAAGGGGGTCAGAGATTATACTCTTGCTGTGGAATCATCCTATGAGAAGGACTTTGGGGAGACTTGTCATTGCCCCTAGTAGCGAATGTTTGTGGCATTGCCAAAAAGTTTGATTGTATGTAACCCTTTGTCGGGGTTAACGTTCAATGCCCCAAGTGATGGAGATGGAGACCTGCCCCTGGTTACTCTGCACTTCTTTGAGAGATTTCCCGGAATCTTGACTGGACTGCCCCAGGTGTGCTGGATAGGAGATTTGTCAATGGAAGTTTCATCCTTTTTGAATTGATTTTGTTCACTGAGAGAGCTTTTGTTCACTGGATATTCATTGTGTGAATTTCTCCGCTATCAAACAAATAGCCAAATGCAAACAGTGATATTCAAGTGATGCAAAGTTTATGCTTGTCTCGAAGTTTTGAAAAATGCGTTTTTTAGCAGAAAACTTTTTATAAGACAAATTCAACACAAGATTTAGGGCTAAGCCTTACAGGAGTCAGGATACCTTTTGTAACAGTATGCTTTCGAACTAACCCATGCTTAAATTAGGACTTTTGAAGGGTTGTAACGTGGCTTGGTTCACGGTTTAAGAAACAAAGGATAAAGGCTCAAAGTGTATTTGTACCCACCCGTTCTTCGTGATGTTCTTCAATCCTAAGCTCAGTTAATTGTGCGTTTGAACTCCAATTGAGTCTGGAATGACGTTTTGGTGATGGTTCAGACAAGTTAAGTTTGTCGGAAGGCAGTCATTTTTGCAACATTTTTCATGTTGTTGAGGATTTGTAGCGACCTCGTTCTTTTGATTTGTTATCCCTAACTTTTGCCTGACTGTTCCTGTTTTCGAGATTACAGTCAGCGGGATGCCCCAACTTTCTTAAGCCTCCTTTGTAGGTTTTGGCTTAGTGGGCTTTTTTTTAGAGGTAATGACTGCCTATGAGATAAGGAACCATCACTGTCTTTTGATTCCAGAGGAATGCTTTTGATGTCGTTCGTTGTATTACGAACTGAGAGTTTGCGACTTCAATGCACATCTTTTTTTTTTGAATTAACTGAGAGACTACCCTGCCCCAGGTTTAAATCAAAGGTTTCAATTTGTTTAAAAACAGAAAACTCCTACTTCTTTGGCTCGAAGGGGTTGACTAGGGATTATCTTCCTTATAACTCCAGTGTTTAGGATTTGAAAGAAACGCCCGTACATCGTCAACAAGGTCTGTCCAAAAGCATACTGTATGTGATTATGGCATTGTTTCGTCATCCTCCCTCTAAAGGCTTGTAACTTTTAGCAAGAGTTGAATGTCATAAAGAAAGCATAATTATAGTGAAAATGAAAGGATGAATTCAAGACAAACATATGCAATGCATTAATGAAACAAAGTTTGACATTAACAGATAATTGTTTGAATAACAAAAGAAATTACAATTGAAAATTCAAAATGAACAAAAGCCCCTTTGTCTGAACTTGTCACTTTAGGTGGTGAGCCTTTGAGGGACGACAGAAGAATTCAGTCTGGCCATCTTGTGTGAACTCCAGCATTCCTTCGTCGATCAGGTTTTGAATCTTGTACTTCAACGCCCAACAATCGTTTGTATCATGTCCAAGACTATTAGAATGATAGGCACACTTGGCATCTGGATTGTAGCTGGGAGAAAAAGTTTTGGGATTTGGATGAAGTCTTATTGGTGTAATCAGATTCATCCTCAGCATGTGTTGCAAAGCTTGGGACAGTGGTATGTTGATGTTGGTAAACTGTCTTTTGGGCTCGCTTTGCCTTTGCTGATTTTCCAGTTGATGTTGACGAAGTCGTTGTTGGGCTCGTGACGTAGAAGCAAAGTGAGAAGGTCTTCTCTCCCTTAAATCGGCTTCTTGTATCATGGGAGGCTGAATGATGACTTAATCCCCAATTCTAGATTTTTGCCCCATTTGGTTACATCCGTCTTGATGAAGCTTGTTGATGAGGACTCTCAGCTCTTCTTGTCCTTGTGCCAGATTTTGGATAAGAGCCATCTGGCTCACCAACTGTCCCTTCATTATGGCTATCTCAGTTTGTAGCCTTTCCAACTGGTCATCTTTGTTTCCATCAGGATTTCCCATGATCATGCCCCTGGTGAGGAGCGCCTTGACCTCTTCTTGTCCCTTGGATAGGTTCAAGAACATCTCTTGAAGTTGAGCGTTTTGAGCCTGGATGCCCTTGATAGTCTGCTCCAGATCCATCTCTACTGAAATAAACTGTAGGAGAATAAGGAAACCTGAAAAGGAAAACCTGATATGATGCAATGCATGATATGTGGATGCATGCTTTCAAGAATCTCGCGGGGTAAACACAAGAAAATAATAGAGGTTGAACTTCGATCTTTGATTGGATAACTTTGTATCGATGGATGTCTTTCCACGAGAATCAAGCTCACCATGTCGAGTGGGTCATATCCCCTGATTCAAGTTGTTGCACTTGATCTTTGACAGCATTTGTTTAGAGGGGAACCCTCTTGCCCTTTGGTAGATGTCTGGTTCAACGTGACCCTGCATCAAAAGACCCTCGAGATCCTTGAAATGGTTATTGAGAATGCTATGGTATGATGTTATGATGTTATGATGTTATGTACATGTATGCAAAAGTAGGCAAGTGTATATACAGGCGATCATATTCACACAAAGCAAACAAGTCCTTAGGTTTAGGCTTGCATGGGGTTTGTAGGTAAGTACCCTCTTGAAGTTAGTTGGCTCAACCTGTCCTAAAATAGAAACCGGGTTCTAAGGAGCTCAATATCACTGGATTATTTTCTGTGTTCATTGTTTTGGTTTAGCCACTTAACTGGTGACCAAAATATTCCAAGAAAACAATCATCAATGAGTGTAGTATCGAGTATCTACCAACTTCGGACTGCACCAAAGTCGGTCATCTCACTACCCCTAAAAAGGACAAGATGGTCAAGTAAGGTTCTAAGAGTTCGTTAGTGCTTCATGACATCGCTCAGCGGCCCCGTATTCTCCTTGACTACTCAAGGGCTACCGGTACCCACAAATATGTCACACTAACATAGCTACTGCTTCAACCATGTCGGTATACCCCGCACAGTTCCCTCACAGTTTATTGTTATTTACCTAAAAAGGTGCCCCCAAATCCGGGTGTAGGATTTACAACAAACCCAAACAAGGAACCCAAAACTTAAAGCAATCAAAGCAATCAAAGTAAGCATGTCAAGGTGATCTAAAAACCTAAGGTAACCCCACTTTAGAAATGTCCCCAGCAGAGTCGCCAGTTCTGTGATACGGTGGGAGAACTGACTTGAGGTTTTGCGTTTGTTTTCGCACTTGTTCGGTTTAGCAAGAGTCGCCACCGACTTTTATTTTATCCTAAGGAAAGGTCAAAAAGCACATGAAAGACCTATTGAGATGTTTTCGTGGGTTCGGGGGGTAGATTATGAAAAGGGAAGGTGCTAGCACCCTTTTCATCCATGGTTATCCATGGGCTATTAGTTACTTGTTTTAGATCACTTGCCTTTGCTTTTCAATGGTTTGAAATGGTGCTTTGTGTATGTGGTTTTGAAAATGTTTTGAAAAAGATTCCTTGTCTAGGCAACCATTGTAACAATTCTTGTTTGAATGTTTTACAAAGGTGTTTGTCTTTTTTGAAGTTGTGTTGTGATGTGTGTTTGAAAAATGGCAAGGATGTTTTGCAAGTTTGATCAAGTAACTAAGAGTTGTCTACCCTATTTTACTCAAAGATTTTTCTTATGTTTTTAACCCTTTTAACAGTGTTGTTTCACCATTGTATTTGGTGAACAACCTTGTGTTAGGATGTTGAACGGGACGGGCGTTGGGACGTTTGTATAGTCATAGAAGGCAACATATGGGATGTTTTAGCAATGTCGTTTTAGGGACTAGATCGTTTACCGAAGGCAACATCGAGGGACTACGATCTTTTATCGAGGGTCTTTCCTAAAACTCCCATGCTCAAGGGACATGACTGTTTTCCGAGGCAACAAGTGAGATTACCCTAAGGGTGCATGTGTGCAAAGTGTGTTATTTACATACCTATTTACTAGCATTTGTACAAAATAAATAAAATGCAGAAAGATAAAATCCTACGCTATTACAACCATATCGAAAGGCATAAAAAATATGAAAAAAATAAGATAAAAGTAAGAAAAATGAGTGTCTTTCGATTCAGGCAGGAGCACCCTTCGATTTGCATTCTGTTGGCCTCCTTCGATTGGGGATGGCAACAGCAAAGTCACGTCTTTCGATTGGGCCTTGGCAGGGGCGAGGTCCTGTCCTTCGATTGGGCAAAGGCAGCAGCAAGTTGTATCCTTCGACTGGGGCTGGCAACAGCAAAGTCACGTCTTTCGATTAGGCTTTGGCACCAGTCAGGTCATGTACTTCGATTGGAGGTTGGCACCAGCATGGAAGTGCCTTTCGTCTGAGCCTGGACTTAGTGCAAGTGTGCCTCTGGCTGGGCCTGGAAGTCAGTGTGGAAACCAAAGGCTTCGTTTCATACTCCTGTCTCATGTTTCTTTCGTTTGAACTTGGAGAAAGAGGTTAGAATCCAGAAGCTTCGTTTCCTATTTCCTGTTTCTTGTTTCTTTCATTTAAAGCATTAAATGGCAACATGGCCTGAGGCCATGCTAGTATTTGTTTGGTAACCAGTTTAACAGTTAAAGCAAGTTCAGGTAAACAGAAAGTAAAAATGAAAGGGGTTTAGCTCTGAAAACGTATTAAATATGTGGAAACGAAAAGAAACAAAGTGGTATGTACATGTTTTGAAATGAAAGGGAAGATTATTCACATACTATGCCATGAAATGAAAGGTTCAAGGGTAAGAGTGACTTACCTTGCTTCAGGAGTTGAACGTGTGTTGGGCCTTCAAGTGGTTTCCTTGAATGCTTCTGGATTCGAAGGGAGGAACCAGGGGTTATGTCTTTGATACTGGATTCGAAAGAGAAGAACAAGTGTGAGGTTCTTCCTACTGGATTCGAAGGGTAACCAGGTATATGGATGTTTCAGATTCTAAGTGTTTGGATTCTGGGTATTGATTTCTCAAGTATTGATGAACTTGAGAGTTTTGTTGTGTTTTTGAGAATTTTCTGCAGATTCGTTCGCCTGGCCAAAGATTCCTCTTCAGCTTTGCAAAAGTTATTGTATTTATAGAGAAAGAATGGACATGTTCGTCCATAGCCAACCTTGCAAAGAATAATAAAATAATATGGCGTGACAGTACATGTGGGGGGCCTGCTGGCAGTTGGGGTGCAGGAGATGTGGCTTATGCTTCTGACATTGCTTGTGCTCAGACCAAATTCAGTTTGAAAGCTGCTTTTGTGATAAAAGTACTCTCTGAAAAGAAAAAGTATATAGCCTTTAACCCAGAATAGTAGTATCCAAAAGGTAAAGTTTAAAACCTTTGTACAAGCTTCTGACTATATAAAGATTTGGACGCAACACAACCTGGAAAACGAGATTTGGTCTTGCGTCGAATGCAAGAGTGAGATCGAAGCACACCTGTTTGAAGGAAGCCTTTGCCCCAGTCGAAACTTGTGGTCGAAATAAGCTAACTCGAAGGAAGTTATTGCCCAATCGAAAGCTCATGCTCGAAGGAAGCATATTGCCCAATCGAAAGCTCATGCTCGAAGGAAGCATATTGCCCAATCAGAAGCTCATGCTCGAAGGAAGCAATGTTTCCCAATCGAAGCAGGCCTGTAGGCAGTAAATTTGTCCAAATCGAAGTAGGCTTTGTAGGCAGCACGCTTGGTGAATCGAAAAGGTTTCCTTACAGGGGGCACTTATGGCCAGCAAACATGGTTTTCAAGGCAAGCAATGTAGGCAGCAAAAGTCACAAACGAAGCCTACAATAAGAAGTCACATGCCCATGCGAAAGAGGCACGCTAACATCCATTTTGAGCAATCGAAGGAGGCCAAGAGTCAATCGAAGGATGCTGATCGAAAGAGGCCTAAAGGCCAATCGAAAGAGCTGAAACGAAGTACACTTATATTTCTCCAATTTTTGTCAAAATAATATTTTTATCTGTTTTCTCCATTTTTGACAGTTTCCTTTTAATTTTGGTACTGGAAAATTCCAATGCACTTGTGCAAGCTTGAACCTTGATAATCCTTGTCAGAGAGCCTTGATAATTGAGAGGGAAAATTTTGGGGTACAACACCTTCGGTAAACGATCATTAAGTATAGGATACTTTAATGGTTACCCTTCTGTCTAAAAAGATCTAATGTCCCATTTGAATGTTGCCTCAGAAATATTGCCTCCGAAATGTTGCTTTAAAAGATCTTAAGACTCTAGGATTATTACTAAGATATCGTAACATTAATTTAGTGACCGTACGTCCCTTTCAAGTTGACCCTTACAAACTCCGACGACGGTGCTACCTATTTCCCAATAGTAGGATAGCGCTGTCTAAAGGAAACAAGAATAGAAATGATCTTTTTTCGAGTAGGTAGATGCTAGTAGGTACTTGCTCAAATCAAAACTTTTCACACTTAAACTTTTCAAACCAACTTTCAAAACAACTTCGTCACACCTTTGAGGACTGATACAAGGGTTATCACGAAGTCAAAACTTTTCAAACAAAGCACATACACAAGCAATTTTAAAAATATGAGCAAGTACCTAAGAGCCCATGGAAAACCATGGAGAGAAAGGGTGCTAACACCTTTCCTTTCTATAATCTACCCCCCGTACTCGGAATATCTCAAAAAAGGATTTTTCTGTACTTTTTTCCTTTCCGATTGGATGAAATAAAAGTTGGTGGCAACTCTTGCTTACCGCGACATTTTGCGAATAATAAGCGTAAAACGTAAACTAGTAAAAATAGTCGGTTCTGCCACTGTATCACAGAATTGGCGACTCTGCTGGGGGTTTATAAGTGGGGTATACCTTAGGATCTGGTTCATCATAATTGCTTCTCTTGATTGCTTTGTTTGTTTTACTTTTAAGGGTTTTATTTGGGGTTACTATAGATCCTACACCCATATCTGGGGAATACCTTTTAGGTAAGTAGCAATAGACTATGAGGGAACTGTACAGCGTAGACCGATACGGTTGAAGCAGTAGCTACGTTGGTGTGGCACTTTGGTTGGTACCAGTATCCCTTATGGAGAAATGAGGAGAATACGGGGCCGCCGCGTGATGTCGTTAAGCATCAACTGACCTTAGAACCTTTAATCGCCCAACTTGGCCATTAGAAAGTAGTGAGATAGCCGACCTCGGTATAAAGCTGAGAATCAGTTGATACTCGATGCTACACTTATTGAGACCAAAATCTAGGAATAATTTCGGCCGCAAGAAAAGATTGTGTGAGCTGAAACCATGACCGATGGAGGATGGTCAGTGATATTGAGATCCTCTAGAACCCGGTTACTTTTCTAGGACAGGTTGAAACTAACTTAACTTCAACAGGGTATTACCTTTGACCTCATGCAAGCTTTAAACCTAAGGGCTTTGTTTGATTTAACTATGTTTGCAATACTTGTTGTTTGCTATACTTGTGGTTTATCATGACATCATGCATAATAACATAGCATTCATGCTTCATTACATTAACCATTTCAAAGACCAAGGAGATTTATCTTTGTTCTGTTTTGTAGATCATGGCTTCCGTGCATAGAAAAACTATCTGAATCAACTTTGTGGAGATACCATCCCAACTCAAAGAGCTAGTGTCAAGAATTTCTGAAACTTCTATGTTCATTAAGAGACACAGTCAACTTCTCAGCCTGGTTACTTCAAACCCTGATGAACAGATGATGAGCGTACTTTTTCAGTTCTTCGATCCCAAGCACCACTACTTCACCTTTCCAGATTATCAGTTGGTACCCACCTTGGAAGAATTCTCTCATCTATTGGGCACATCCATTCTTGAACAGGTACCTTTCACAAGTATAGAATAAATTCCTAAGCCAAAAGTAATTGCCTCAGCTTTACATTTGAAACGGGCCGATGTGGTATCCAACTGGAAAACTCGAAGCAGAGTCGAGAGTTTTCTAGCCAAATTTCTGATAGACCAGGCTCAACTATTTTTGGATGATATGGAGTTTCAGACTTTTGAGGATGTCTTGGCTCTTCTTATCTATGGTTTAGTTCTCTTCCCTAATCCGGACTCTTTCGTAGATGTGAATGCTATCAAGATTTTCCTTTCTTGCAACCCTGTGCCTACCTTGCTTGGAGATATTTTGCACGCTCTCTAGACTCGTACCACGAGGAGAAGAGGGAATCTTATGTGTTGCATGCCGTCGTTGTCGAGGTGGTTTATTTCTCACCTCCCTAGGTCCATACTGAAGAACGAAGAAGGTTTGGGTGGGTCGCACAGAATAATGTCACTCACTCATACGGATATTCTTTGGTGTTCCCGAGCTATGGAAGACGTTGCTGTTATTGACCGCCGTGGGGGGTATCCTAATGTCCCATCACTTGGTATCAGAGGGGGTATAACTTACAATCCTTGTCTAGCTTTACGACAATTTGGACGTGCTCGAAAAGACGGTCCCTATGACTTACTTCTCGAGGATATTGTATTCGACTATGAGGATGATGTTAAGGGGCATCGCCGGAGGTTCATACGAGCTTGGGGCATGGTAAATAGATTTGACCCCCATGAGTTGGGACCGAATACTTCCCTTCCTGTGGAGCCTTACCTCCAATGGGTCCGAGCTCGTGGCCAGAAGCTTATGATGCCTTATGTGGCTGTATTACCAGTGATTGTGGAACCCACTACTGAAGACGACATTCCTTACACGGTTCTCTATCCTTATATGCCCACTGATCTTGGGGAGTTACAAAGGTATTGGATTCAGCTGAAGAATGAGCGAGATACTTACAGGGAGAAATTCCATGAGCAAGAGAGGAAGGTTTTGAAGCTCACCAGGCAGCTCGAGGAGGAAAGAGTGCTTAATGACTATATCAGCACAAGGAGAAAGCCTCTGTGGGACTTTTGATTTTTATTTTCTAGTTTTAGATTTGTTTTATTTACTTATTTGTAACACCTTAAAGGCATGTTGAACCTTTCAAATTTGAGCTAATAAAGTATTGTTTATTTTGGTTTGCAAATTTAATTCTCCCAAAGTCTTTGAAATCATTACATGTGCATCCCATTATCATACACATCATTACAGGTACCACTACAGGTTTCTCATCTTCTTCGCTGTTTATTTCAGCAGAAATGTGTTCAGATCAAGTCATCAAGGATCTTCAGGCACAGAACGCCCAGTTGCAACAGATGTTCATCACTCTGGCAAAGGGGCAGGAGGATCTGAAGGCCCTCATTCTGAAAGAGAAGAAGAAGAAGGTCGGTATTCTGAATATGGGCAGAAGGTTTGGAGAAAGGTTGAAGCATCAAACTGATATGACCTCTTCATCCAAAGACGGGGAGAACCAAGAATAGGAAAAGGACCCTAGTCCTGCAATCTCTGATAATGATACTGATTTTTGATGATGAGAAATATCCTCCTACTGAGGATAGATACAAGCAGCTAGAAGACCGTCTGAGTGCTATGGAAGTTCAGAAGATACCTAGTTTGGATTTCGGAGAACTGGGACTGGTATCGGGAGTGGTCATCCCTCTGAAGTTCAAAGCTCCGGTTTTTGCCAAGTATGATGGGGTGTCTTGCCCAAAACTCCATCTCCGCTCTTATGTCAGGAAGATCCAACCCCACACCGCTGATAGAAATTTGTGGGTGCACTTATTTCAAGATAGTCTGTCAGGGACTCAACTTGAATGGTTCTACCAGTTGGAAGGAGCCAATGTCCAAAACTAGGAAGATCTTGATGCTGCTTTCTACAAGCAGTATCAGTACAATGCCGACCTTGCTCCCACTCGCACTCAACTCCAGGGTATATCCATGGGTGCAGGTGAAGGTTTCAAAGATTATGCTAAAAAATGGAGAGATTTGGCTGGCAGAGTTCAACCCCCTTTGTCTGATAGGGAGTTGGTTGATATGTTTCTGGGGACGCTGTCTGGTCCATTTTTCAATCACTTAATCGGCAGCTCGTCATCTGGTTTCACCGAGTTGATCTTAACTGGAGAAAGAGTAGAGGCTGGAATTCGAAGTGGCAAAATACAGAAGGATGCCTCTTCGAGTTCGGTAAAGAAACCTTTTACTGGTAAGAAGGAAGCCAGTGCAGTTTATAGCCCGAGGGGCCAAAACAGATCTGAACACCGTCCAACGGTAAATGCTGTAGTGATACCAAGACCCTCAGTTGCTCTACAACGCAACAATCAACAAAGGGTAGAAAGACCACAACGGCAGTTTACCCGCATTAGCATGACATTGGCTGAAGTGTTACCTCACCTGCTGAGATCCAACTTGACAACCTCGAGGGAGGCTCCCAAAAATCCAAACACTACCTCTCCTAGATACAATCCCAATGCGCGGTGCGCCTACCATTCTGAGAGTCCTGGCCATGATACAAATAATTGTGGGGCTCTGAGAAACAAAGTACAAGACCTGCTTGAAGCTAACGAGATAGAGTTCGATGCCCCAGAAAAGCCGAATGTTATAACTGCTCCCATGCCCAAACAAGGTTGTGGAGTCAATGTTGTTGACACTGATTTGTTTGTAACCTCTGTTGAAGAAATTGCTACTCCTCTTATGACTGTTAAGAGGAATATACTATTGGCCGGTTTATTTCCGGGTTATGGTGAATGTTGCCACATGTGCTTGATTTTACCTTCTGGTTGCCGTTTGTTGAAGTCAGGTGTTCAGCGCCTGATGGATAATAAAGAGATTTTGTTTGAGAAGACTATGATTCCTGTTATTCCAAATGAAGACGTTGCCATTATAACCATTTCCGCCAATCCTTCCAAGGTTTCCTCGAGAAGACTTGTTAGGATTACACATGTTCAAAGAATTGCTCCGCTAATAATCTATGTTCCTGGTCCCATCCCGTACACCTCAGACAAGGCTGTCCCATGGCATTACGGTGCTGATGTATACTATCATGGCATTAAGCAAGATTTGAAGAATGAAGAAGTTGATGATGATGCCAGTAATATTGTCGGGGCTAGTAAGGTTACTAGAAGCGGAAGGATCTTCTCTCCCGAGATTTCCCCTTTGACTGTCAACAAACCTATTGCCATTTTGTCTGTTGTTCCTGCTAGTACATCAACTACTGTTCCAGTTCTTACTCCAGTTATCACCCCTGTCGCAAAGCCATATGGGACTCGGGGCAAAGAAATTATAGGTGAATTTGCCCGGACGGAGGCTCCTAGAAAAATAGTTGTGGAAGCCTCTAAACAAGAAATAGAGGAAATACTGAAAATTATCAAGAAAAGCGACTACAATATGGTCGAACAACTGGGGCAGACCCCGTCAAAGATCTCCATGTTGTCTCGGTTGTTGTGTTCTGAAGCCCATGCGAAGGCTTTGATTGCATTTCTCAATACCGTGCATGTGCCGTAGGAAACTTCAGCAGATCAGTTCAAAGATTATGTGGCCAGCCTGACTGCTGACAATGGGCTAGGATTTTCAAATGCGGATCTGACCCCTAAAGGGAGGAATCATAATGATGCCATGCATGTCTTGATTGAGTGCAGGGGCACCACTATGGCTCATGTGCTGGTAGATACCGGGTCTTCGCTGAATGTTCTGCCAAAGAAAGCATTGGACCGTTTGGATTGTGAGGGTTTGACTTTAAAGCCGAGTAACATTATGGTAAAGGCTTTTGATGGATCAAAGAGAATGGTACACGGGGAGGTGGACATCCCTATCAAAATGGGTTCTCAGACCTTTGGGTCCACCTTCTATGTAATGGACATCAAGCCATCATATTCTTGCTTGCTGGGTCGTCCTTGGATCCATAGGGCTGGGGCAGTTACTTCCACACTCCATCAAATGCTGAAGTACCCGGTGAAGGGAAAGATTGTCACGATGCGAGGTGAAGAGGAGTATATGGTGAGTCATCTCAATTCCTTCCGTTATGTAGAGATGGACGGGGAGTTCATAGAAACTCCTTGTCATAACTTCGAAGAGGTCCCTCAGACTTTGGCATCAACTAAAGTTACTACCAACAAACCCCCGCTGAAGATGGCTTCTCTCAAGGACGCCAGGGCTGTAGTTGAAGAAGGTGGGTGTACCAATTAGGGTCAGCTCCCTTATTTCACTCACAAAACTGACAAATTTGGTTTGGGATTTACTACAGGGGCTCAAAGGGATGTCAGGCGCGCACGGATTGGAAGACCTCCTCTACACATCAGCAATCGAGGAGTTAATTCAATTGGGGACAGTGAAGAGGATTCAGACATCGACAGCTGGATCTACCCAACAACCAACGTTGGACTGAATAACTGGACAGCGAAGGACTTCATACCTGTTTCTTTTATTTCGCAGTAATTAACTTTTGTTTTAAGATTTGTAATAAACAGTTTGAAACATTACGGCCCGGTGTCTTGCCCGAGGCACCTTGGCTCTGCTTGTGAGGGATTATTATTTGTCATTTCATATATCATTAATAAAGCATTGGACGTTTCTTGCATTACAAATTTTGCGCTCCTTGTTTTTCTTTTCTGTCTCTTACTTTATCGAAACAGCTATGCTCTTACACACACTCATGTATCATACTGCAGATCCATATCCACTCTGGATCCCATTGATAACAGCTCTGCCACTTCCAGTTATGACTACAAAAATCCGATCAACCAAGCCGAGGACGAAGGTGAGGATAATTGTGAGGTACCTGGAGAACTTGCTAGACTATTACAACAGGAAGAAAGGACCATACAGCCTCATGAAGAGCCAGTTGAGTCAGTGAATTTGGGTACAGAGGAAGACAAGAAAGAGGTTAAAATAGGTGTGAATCTGGAACCTAGTGTCAAACAACGGTTAATACAGATGCTACACGACTATGTTGAGATCTTAGCCTGGTCCTATGAAGACATGCCTGGTTTGGACACAGATATTGTGGTACATCGCCTGCCGACTAAAGAAAACCGCCCTACGGTAAAGCAGAAGGTTCGCCGTATGCGCCCTGAGATGTTAGAGAAAATCAAAGCAGAGGTCATGAAACAATTCAACGCGGGATTCTTAGCTGTCACTTCTTATCCACAGTGGGTTGCCAACGTCATTACGGTACCTAAGAAGGACGGTAAGGTACAAATGTGTGTGGACTACAGAGATCTGAACAGGGCAAGCCCCAAGGATGACTTCCCACTTGCTCACATTGATGTTCTAGTCGACAACACCACGCAACACAAGATCTTCTCCTTCATGGATGGTTTTTTTGGCTACAACCAGATCAAGATGGCTCCTGAGGACATGGAGAAGACAACCTTCATTACACAGTGGGGCACCTTCTATTACAAGGTAATTCCTTTTGGGTTGAAGAATGCTAGGGCAACTTATCAGCGCGCCTCGGTCGCTTTGTTCCATGATATGATTCACCACGAGATCGAGGTGTATGTTGATGACATGATAGCCGGGTCCCAGATGGAGGAAGAGCACCTTGATCATCTCCAGAAACTGTTTGACAGGTTGAAGACGTACAAGCTGAGGTTGAATCCGAACAAGTGTACCTTCGGGGTAAGGTCTGGTAAGCTTCTGGGTTTTGTTGTCAGTGACAAAGGTATTCAGGTGGATCCTGCAAAGGTAAAAGTCATACAAGAGATGCCGGATCCCCACACAGAAAAATAAGTTAGAGGTTTCTTGGGACATCTGAATTACATCGCCAGGTTCATTTCGCATATGACTGCTACTTGTGAACCAATCTTCAAGCTGCTGAAGAAAGATAAAGTGGCAAAGTGGAATGATGAATGCCAGACTGCTTTTGAAAGAATCAAAGAATACCTTCAAGAACCACCAATTATGATGCCTCCAGTTGAAGGAAGACATTTAATATTATACTTGACAGTGCTAGACAATTCAATGGGGTATGTGCTGGGGCAGCATGACGAGTCTGGTCGAAAAGAGCATGCCATTTATTAACTTATCAAAAAGTTTACCGACTGTGAGACTCGATACTCATTGCTCGAGAAAACTTGTTGTGCTTTGGCATGGGCTGCTCGTCGACTGAGATAGTATATGCTGACTCACACTACCTTATTGATATCAAAGATGGATCCAATCAAGTATATTTTCGAGAAGCCCGCCTTATCCAGAAGAATAGCAAGGTGGCGAATGATCTTAACTCAGTACGACATACAATACGCAACCCAAAAATAAATCAAGGGGAGTGTATTGGCGGATCATTTGGCGCATCAGGCCGTGGATGACTACCAGTCCATGAATTTCGAGTTCCCGGATGAGAATATCATGTTGGTAACCGACTGCGAAGAACCTGGACCGGATGAAGGACCTGAAGAGGGATCCCGATGGTCTATGTATTTTGATGGAGCATCGAATGCATTGGATAATGGAATTGGCACTGTAATTATATCTCCTGAGGGTTGCCATACTCTGTTCACCTCCCGATTATGTTTTAACTGCACCAACAATATGGCGGAGTATGAAGCGTGTATCATGGGCCTTCGAGCTGATATTGACCTGAGGATTAAGTTCTTAAGTGTATTCGGAGATTCTGCTCTGGAAATAAGTCAAATCAAAGGAGAGTGGGATACGAAGCACCCGAATCTCATTCCTTACAAAGAATATATGCTGACATTGCTCCCGCACTTTGAGGAGATAACCTTTGAACATTTCCCAAGAGAGGAGAATCAGTTAGCGGACGCGCTAGCTACCATGTCTTCTATGTTCAAAGTCAGATGGGACAATGAGGCTCCCTAGGTTACCATTGAGAGGTTGGACGAACCCGCACATTGCTGTGACATTTAGACTGAAGAGATAGCAGATAAACCCTGGTTTCACGAGGTAAAGAGGTATCTTGAGGCTCAAGAATACCCCGAGGGGGCATCAGTTAATCATAAGAAGTTTCTGAGAAGGTTCACTGCAAAGTTCTTCATCAGCAATGGGATCCTCTATAAGCGTAACCATGATTCCACCTTACTGCGGTGTGTAGACAAGAACGAGGCAGAAAGGATCATGGTAGAGTTACATGAAGGTACCTTCGAAACTCATTCCAGTGGGCATACCATGGCGAAGAAAATCCTACGGGCAGGATATTACTGGTCCACTATGAAAGCCGATTGTTATCAGCACTCTCGAACCTGTCATAAGTTCCAAGTCTATGCTGATAAGGTGCATGTACCTCTGGTTCCCCTGAATGTTTTGACAACTCCTTGGCCTTTTGCAATGTGGGGCATCAACATGATCAGAGAGATTAGACCTACTGCGTCTAACGGGCATCGCTTCATTCTGGTAGCAATTGATTACTTTACAAAGTGGGTGGAGGCAGCTTTCTTTGCTACAGTAACCAAGAACGTTGTGGCGCGGTTTATTCGACACAATATGATCTGTCAATATGGTGTACCAGAGAGAATTATTACTGACAATGGTACAAATCTCAATAACACAATGATCATCAAGCTCTACAAACAGTTCAAGATTCAGCATCATAACTCTTCCCCCTACCGGCCGAAGATGAATGGGGCTGTTGAAGCGGATACCAAGAACATCAAGAAGATTGTGTAGAAGATGACGGTGACATACAAAGATTGGCACGAGATGTTACCATTTGCTCTTCATGGGTACCGTACCTCAGCACGGACATCGACAGGGGAAACACTCTACTCTCTGGTATATGGCATGGAGGCAGTCCTACCTATCAAAGTCCATATACCCTCTCTAAGGATTATGAAGGATGCGGGTTTGAAAAAAGACGACTGGATCCAAACCCGACTTGATCAGCTGAATCTAATCGATGAAAAGAGACTTACTGCTATCTGTCATGGTCAGACGTATCAAAAGCGAATGATCAAGGCTTTTAACAAGAAAGTCAGACGTCAAGAATATCAAGTCAGAGATCTAGTGATCAAACGCATCATACTACCGCAAGGTGATCCCAGGGGCAAATGGACCCCCACATACGAAGGGCCATTTGTGGTTAAGAATATTTTCTTGGGAGGAGCTATGAAACTAAACACCATGGATGGTGACGACCTTCCTCACCCCGTCAATGCAGACATAGTAAAAAGATACTACGCATAATCAAAGACCCGCTAGGTTGACTGGCCTAGGCAAAAATAAGGGCTTCCCGGCGAACCAAAAGGTTTCGTGCAAAAGTAAGGGATGAAAATGAAAAAAACTGTACACCCGGCAAGTCGAAAACCTGAAACGGCGGCTTGGGCATAAAAGGGTATCCTGGTGGACTAAAAACCCGAAAGGGCGGTCCAGAAAAAAATTAGGGATCAAAGCGTAACACTATGTCTCATTGGATCATCTTGCAACCAGACTTCGGTATCGACTATCAAGATCGGACGACACTGATCGATCTGATCCACCTTTGACCAAGCAGCAAAGTGATGAGACGCTTGAAGACATAAAGGCAATAGCAGAGTTGGAACCCGATGGGATTGTTTCACATAGCTGTTTTTCTTTCCTTTACACAAATTGTAATTTCTATCTTTCAGTGGCGTTCTCTTACTAGAGCGCCAGCCTTTTTATACAAAACGCCTATTACGGGCCAACCTCAAAAATCAATACAATTCATTTTCACAAGAAATTTCCATTTTGTTTTCCTTTTTCTATTTTGTTTTGCAAGAACGTCAAATGATTCATTTTTGATATATGAATTTGAAAATAATTGTTGCTCATAAATATTTACATGAAAAAACAAAAGACAATTACTCGTAATTCCAGGAACAGGGAAAACAAGAAGTTCCCAAACCCTACAGTTACTTTGACCATCAGGTACCGGGATAGAGCCAGCTTGAGAACATGAGTAGTAGTACATTCACTCCCCACAGAGTAAAAAGTGTCCAAAGACAGTGATGTTAGCTTTCCCGAACAGGACATAACTCTCCCGTTGAAGTTCACAATCACAAGTGAGTCGGTAAATTTTTCCCCAAGCAGAGTTTATTTCTCTCACAAGCATAAATTCAATCTCCAACAAAATTCATTATCACCACCAACGGTAATTCATCCCCAACTGAGTTTATTTCTCCAAATCGGCAGATCTATCAATAAAGTATCTCCTCTCCAACAGAGTTATTCCCCGCAGAGTTATCCTCAGACAGGGTCTCTTCCGGTAGAATGTTCACCAGCCAAATGGATGAGAATCCCCAGCATAGTCATCTTTGTTCACCATCCCCAACAGAAGTGGAAAAACAATGGTTTTTTTACAGCAGTCAAGAATACCACTTCTCATACTCTCCAAACAGCAGTCAAGGATTTATTTTCCCAAACTCGGACGTGCCACAATAGCATTTCATGTTCACATATCATGACGTGCGCATACACATTGCATACAGCATAATATCAATTATTTTGAGAACCTCATCACAATGCATCTCATACATCGCACATAACTAACCCTGTATTTCTTTCGAGAAAGATAGTTATTATAAACAATTTCCAGCAGGTACATGTTCAACACTCGAAGCTAAACAGAGTAATCATCGGTGACAAATGCGACCCTATGCAGGTTCCTTCTCACAGCCCTACCATCCAGGCTTTCATATCGAAGTAACCATACTATCAAGGTTCCTTCTCAGCAGTCCTACCATCTAGGCTTTCATATCGAAGTAATCCTACTATTCAGGTTCCTTCTCAGTAGCCCTACCATCCAGGCTTTCATATCGAAGTAACCCTACTATCCAGGTTCCTTCTTAGCAGCCCTACCATCCAGGCTTTCATATCGAAGTAACCCTACTATCCAGGTTCCTTCTCAGTAGCCCTACCATCCAAGATTTCATATCGAAGTAACCCTACTATCCAGGTTCCTTCTCAGCAGCCCTACCATCCAGGATTTCATATCGAAGTAACCCTACTATCCAAGTTCCTTCTCACAGCCCTACTATCCAGGCTTTCATCTCGAAGTAACCCTACTATCCAGGTTCCTTCTCACAACCCTACCATCCAGGCTTTCATATCGAAGTAGCCCTACTATCCAGGTTCCTTCTCAACAGCCCTACCATCCAGGCTTTCATAACAAAGTAACCCTACTATCCAGGTTCCTTCTCACAGCCCTACTATCCAGGCTTTCATATCGAAGTAACCCTACTATCCAGGTTCCTTCTCAAGCCCCACTATCCAGGCTTTCATATCGAAGTAACCCTACTATCCACGTTCCTTCTCACAGCCCTACTATCCAGGATTTCATATCGAAGTAACCCTACTATCCAGGTTCCTTCTCACAGCCCTACCATCCAAGCTTTCATATCGAAGTAACCCTACTATCCAGGTTCCTTCTCACAACCCTACTATCCAGGCTTTCATATCAAAGTAACCTTACTATCCAGGTTCCTTCTCATAACCTTACTATCTAGGTTCTGCCTCTCTGATCCCCAGACAACAGTCCACAACACTGTAAGACCGGGACCCGATCAGACATGATTGGTTTCACATTTCCCCAGAAAGTCGCGGTGCAGCATATACCCCGACCAAATACGTAGTTCACTTCCTCTCCCCAAACCGAAGTTACTCCCCAGTAGAGTAACGAACAACTGAAGCTCCTAAAACTCTATTTTTTCTCTCAAGACAGAGACCAACATTCCCCAGCGAAGTCCTCCTCAACAACAGGTATACGGGTTCTCACAAAGGAATCTCTTATGCGATCGACACTTATTTGGATGGCATCTTTAAGCCCATCTCCAACAATTCTCTAGAAACTTCTAAATGGCATCTATAAGACCATTCCCGATATTGCAAATCAAGTATCACTTCATGCGAGTGCAAATTTATGGGCACTCTAGTGTTCAATCATCTTCCACCTTCAGATTACGAAAGGCAGACAAGCCAATCTACATCCTCAGGTTTAAGAAGATTGAACAGGGGCAGCTGTTGTACCCCAAAATTTTCCCAGCAATATTTCTCAACAAATGCCAAGTGAGGTCTCCAAATGGCTCAAGGAAGTCCAAGAGTTGACTAGACAAACTCTCTCCTAAGGCAGTCTACCTTAAATTAGGGTTTCATTTTTCATCAAGATGCTTGAGTCCAAAGGATCCCAAATGCCTTCCAAGGTCCTAATATGTTCTCAAGATCATCCATGTCAAGTTTCAAGCCTTGCAGAAGAAGTTTGCTCAGTCAATTGATCAAATGCCTGAAAATCGACTGTGCTAGGTCAAAAGTCAACTGTGGCCCACATGCAGTCAAACTTCAAGATTTTTGGTCAACATCCTCATTTTGAAGTATAATTCATAATTTGATCAAGGGTTGATCATGATTCATCAAGGGTTGCTCACAATTCATCAAAACCCAAAAGTTGTTAAATTAGGGTTTTGTAGGAAAATTTAACTCAACTTTGACCAAGCATAATATGGACCCATCAACCATGAACATGGAAGAATCAATTGAGATGAGACCAAAAGGGTTTCTTATAGGACATCCTAATCTTTCTAAGAAGTCTAAGAACACCTCTCTAGGGTCAAAATTGAGAGAGTTATGCATTGGCCAAGTTAACCATTTTTGCAAAATTGCCAAAAGTCAAATATGCTCAAATTTGCATTTTTTCCTAAATGGGTCCAACTTGTTATGCTTACACTTCACTTATAACATGGTCCACGTCCCAAATGCTCACTCACATGTTATTTGCTTCATTATTTATTTTATTTTGATTTTTTATTTATTAAAAATTGAATTAAAGCAAATAATTGGTGAATAATAGCAAAGATTTGTTTTGATTGGATTTTCTGACAGAATCACAAGCTCATAACACTAGCATATCAGAATCAAATCTTATCAAAGCTAATTAGCTCGAGTATGGCATGATTAGGCCAAATTTGGAAGGATATCATATACATTGAAAATCAAATCAAATCTTGGATAAATGCAAAGATTTAATCCAAGTTTGTTAACCCAATTCACTCTAGGTTATATAAGAAAGGTTTGCAGATAAAAAAAAAGAGGGGGGGAGGCGTGAGACTGTAAGAACAAAAATCAAAAATCTTGACAAAAAGTAAAGTTATGATTTCAGGATAGAGGACCTTTGAGAGTAATTCAAGGCCAGCAACCTGTTCCAGGACATCTCATGAAGCATTCCCAATCATTCGCAGGCGTCAGAACATTCAGAATCACTCCCTATCATTATCACGGTTTGCAATATTATCCAAATTCGATTACTGTGATTCTTGCATATTCAGCATGTTTAAATTACATATTTATGTTTATCATCATGCTTGCAATGTTTATGTACAGATTGATTTGATTTACATCGCAGGAATAAGCTTCTTCCATTGTTAGGGTTTCGTGCTCCAATTTGGGGTTTTGGGTTTCCAGCAAAATTAGGCCTGATAATGGGTACCATGAGGATCAAAGTTTCAAACCCAGTTGATCCATGGTCCCCAATTGAATTTATATTGGATAGGCTTGATTCTTGAATGACACAGGTTTCAGCAACAGACTTGCGTCTGTAGGTAAAGGTTCAGAACCTAAAACGACGGTTCCAGGGAAGAAGACAGCAGTGTGTCATAACCTGACTGGCTGATTTAAATTTTAGCGCGTTATTCTGGCCAGAAACTTGTTATTCTGATATATTATTTGTTTTTATTATATTTACAAGTTAACATCCAGCGCAGTTGGTCAGAAGAAGGAAGTCAGAAGCTCATTGTTCTGGTTTCGATCCCAGGCATGAGCTTTTGGCATTTTCCCTATTGTTTTCACCAGAGCCATCACGTGCACCTTCTGATGGTCATCATCTTCTGGATCCATCATCCAGAACCTGATCAAGCATTCTCTGGTCATCTTCTGGACCCATCAGCCAGGACCAGATCAAGCGTCCTCTGGGCATCATCTGTTGGATCCATCAGCCAGGACCAGATCCAGTGCACACCATCTTCTGAGGGTCAGTATCTTCTGGATCCATCAGCCAAAATCAAATCCAACACACCTCATCTTCTGAGGGTCATCATCTTCTGGATCCGCCTCCAACCAGATCTGCTGACAGCAGGCCCCTTTGGTTATTTTTCTTTAATTTCTTTTCTTTATTTATTTTGTTTTTTAATCAACACAAAAATTATTTTATTTTAAATCAACCAATCAAAATCACAAAAAGATTTATTTTCTTAATAATTTTTTATTATTAATTAGTTTAATTAATTTAGGGCAACTTTAATTTCTTTCAAAATTAAAATTCACTTAGAAAATTAGGTTAATTCTTGATTTAATCTTTCTTTCTTTCTCAAATTAAATAAAAACACAAAAATAGTTTTTTTAGAATGAATTAATTTATTTTTCTTAATTTTAAATTAATTAGAACTTAGGATTTTCTTTTTAATTTAACTATTTCATTGTTTTCTTAAATAACGAAACATGACAAAAACATTTTTTAATCAATCGCAAATAGGATTAGTCAAAGGGTCAAAACCCTAATCGCCTCGCATTTAATTTGCCACGCGCTTGTTATTTATTTTGACAATATTCTGTAACTGTTCATGGTTTGTAATAGTTTAATTTAGGGTTTTATTTACTGTTTAAATCCCCGGGTTTTTGGCTATGTAATTAATCTCCCACCCGAAGCCTTGTAATAGCGTAGATTTATTTTCTCGCATCTTTAATTTCTGCAAATACTTAACTGTTTAGATGTATGCTAATAGGATTGTATGACAAGAATGCATGACAAATTAATACGGTTAGAAAACCCTAATGTGCAAAGATTAAATAACTGAAAACAGATCACTCGCACATATCACTCCTAGGGTATACTCTCACTTCGGTTGCCTTCGGTAAACGATCATTAAGTATAGGATACTTTAGTGGTTACCGTTCTGTCTAAAAAGATCTAATGTCCCATTCGAATGTTGCCTCAGAAATATTGCCTCGGAAATGTTGCTTTAAAAAGAACTTAAGACTCTAGGGTTATTACTAAGATATCCTAACATTGCTTTAGTGATCGTACGTCCCTTTCGAATTGACCCTTACAAACTCCGACGACGGTGCTACCTATTTCTTAATAGTAGGTGTTGTACCCCAAAATTTTCCCTCCCATATTTCTCAATACATGTCAAGTGATGTCCTCAAATTGCTCAAGGAAGTCCAAGAGTTGACCAGACAAACTCTCTCACAAGGCAGTCTACCTCAAATTAGGGTTTCATTTTTCATCAATATGCTTGAGTCAAAAGGATCCCAAATGTTATCCATTGTCCTAATATGTTCTCAAGATCATCCATGTCAAGTTTCAAGCCTTGCAGAGGAAGTTTGCTCAGTCAATGGCTCAAAGGCCTGAAAATCGATTATGCTAGGTCAAAAGTCAACTGAGGCTCACATACAGTCAAACTTCAATATTTTTGGTCAACATCCTCATTTTGAAGTATCATTCATCATTTGATCAATGGTTGATCATGATTCATCAAGGATTGCTCACAATTCATCAAAACCCAAAAGTTGCTAAATTAGGGTTTTGCAGGAAAAGTCAACTCAACTTTGACCAAGCATAACTTTCTCATACTTTATCAGAAATGACCCATCCAAAGCTAATTTTGAAGAGGATGAAATTCCATACAATTTATCTTCATCCCCCAAGTTCAAAATATGTACTCACAAAAAGATATGAATTTTGACATTATAGGTCACTTTGAAAAGTCAACAAAAACACCTTTTGGGTCAAAGCTTCATACATGAACATGGAACACTCAATTAAGATGAGACCAAAAGGGTTGCTTAGAGGACATCCTAAGCTTTCTAATAAGTCCAAGAACACCCTACTAGTATCAAAATTGAGAGAGAGATATGCATTGTCAAAGTTGGCAATTTTTGGGAAATTGTCAAAAGTCAACATTGATCAAAATTGGATTTTTTTTCCATATGGGCCCATCTTTTCAAGATTGCATCCCATTCCTAGCATAGTCCACGACCTATGGGACCCTCCATGCTTTATTTATTTATTTATTTTATCTATTTTGATTTTTATTCATTTAAAATTCAAATAAAATCAAATAAATCCAAGTAAATCATATAATGTGTTTTAGGGATGATTTTTGTATTGAAGGAAGATCTTATGTGCTGTCAAATGAGAACCAATTCGTGCAAGACTGATTTGGGTGGAAAAAGATTGAATTGAAGCAAATTTGGAAAGATATCATATGCCATGAAAGACCAAATCAAATCTTCAGAATGGGCAAGATTCAATTCGTTTTTGTTGACCTAATATGTTGCATTACAAATACAGAAGGTATCCAAGGCAAATGAGGGGTTGGAAGCGTGAAACGGCTAGAAGAAAAACTCAGAATTTTTGAGAAAAAGAGAGGTCCAAATTCTAGAATAAAGGGCTAATCAGGGAGTTTCAAAGCCAGAAATCAATTCCTGGGAATCTCAGGAAGCATTCCCAATCATTTGCAGGCGCCAGAACATCCAGAATCACTCCTTCTCACGCTCACGGTTTGCACAATTATCCAAATTTGATTACTGAAATTATTGCATATTTAGCATGTTTAAATTACATATTTGTATCCATCAGCATGTTTGCAATGTTTCTGGATAGTTTTATTTGAGTTACAGTGCAGGAACAAGCTTTTGCCATCGTTAGGGTTTCGTGCTCCAATTTGGGGTTCTGGGTTTCAAGCGAAATTAGGCCTGATAATGGGTACCATGATGATCAGAATTTCAAACCCAGCTGATCCATGGTCCCCAATTGAATTTATATTGCATATGCTTGATTCTTGAATGACACATGTTTCAGCAACAGACCTGCATCTGTAGGTAAAAGTTTAGAGCCAAAAATGACGGTTCCAGGGAAGAAGACAACATCGTGGCACAACCTGATTGGCTAGTTTAAATTCTGGCGCGTTATTTTGGCCAGAAACTTGTTTTTCTGATATGTTATTTTTTTTAATGTATTAACATGTTAACATCCAGCGCAGTTGGTCATAGGAAGGAAGTAAGAAGCTTATTGTTCTGGGTTCGATCCCAGGCGTGAGCCTTTTGGCATTTTCTCCTTTGGTTTCACCAGAGCCAGCATGTACACCTTTTGAGGGTCATCATCCAGAACCAGATCAAGCGTCCTCTGGTCATCATCTTCTGGATCTGTTAGCCAGATCCAGATCCAGGGCACCTCATCTTCTGAGGGTCATCATCTTCTGGATCCGTCAGCCAGAGCCAGGTCCAGCGCATCTCACCGTCTGAGGACTATCATCTTCTGGATCCATCAGCCAGAATCAGATCCAGCGCACCTCATCTTCTGAAGATCATCATCTTCTGGATCCACCGCCACCAGATCCACGGAAAGCAGGCCCATTTGGTTATTTCTACTATTTTTCTTTAGTTTCTTATTATGTTTATTTTTAATCAACGCAAAAATTATTTTATTTTAAATTAACCAGTCAAAAATCACAAAAAAAAGATTTATCTTCTTAATAAATGTTTTTTTTAATTAATTAGTTTAATTAATTTAGGGCAACTTTAATTTCTTTCACAATTAAAATTCAATTAGAAAATTAGGTTAACTCTTGATTTAATTCTTCTTTCTTTCTCAAATAAAATAAAAATACAAAAATAGGTTTTTAGAATTAATTTATTTTTTCTTAATTTAAAATTAATTAGAACCTAGGATTTTCTTTTTCAATTCAATTATTTCACTATTTTCTCAAATAACAAAAACATGACAAAAAGTATTTTTCTTTAATCAATCGCAAATAGGATTAGTCAAAGGGTCAAAACCCTAATCGCCTCGCATTTAATTCTCCGTGCGCTTGTGAATTATTTTTGCCAATATTTTGTAATTGTTCATGGTTTGTAATAGTTTAACTTAGGGTTTTCATTTACTGTTTAAATTCCCGGGTTTTTGGCTATGTAATTAATCCCCCTCCCTGAAGCCTTGTAATAGCGTAGATTTATTTCCTCGCATTTTTAATTTCTGCAAATATTTAGTTGTTTAGATGTATGGTAATAGGATTGTATGACAAGAATGCATGACAAATTAATACGGTTAGAAAACCCTAATGTGCAAAGATAAATAACTGAAACAAATCACTCGCACATATCACTCTTAGGGTATACTCTCACTTCGGTTACCTTCGGTAAACGGTCATTAAGCATTGGGTGTCTTAGTGGTTACCCTCCTTTCTAAAAAGATCAAACGTTGCCTCGAAAATGTTGCCTCGAATATGATCTTAAGACTCTAGGGTTACTACTAAGGTGTCCTAACATTGCTTTAGTGATCGTACTTCCCTTTCGAATTGACCCTTACAAACTCCAACGACGGGGCTACCTATTTCTCAATAGTAGGATAGTGCTGTCTAAAGGAAACAAGAATATAAACAATCTTTTTTCCGAGTAGGTAGATGCTAGTAGGTACTTGCTCAAATCAAAACTTTTCACACTTACACTCTTCAAAATCCATTTTGAAAACAACTTTGTCACATCCTTGAGGACTAATACAAGGGTTATCACGAAGTAAAACATTTTCAAAACAAAGCACACACAAAAGAAATTTAAAAATATGAGCAAGTACCTAAGAGCCCATGGAAAACCATGGATATAAAGGGCGCTAACACCTTCCCTTTCTATAATCTACCCCCCGTACTCAGAATATCTCGAAAAAGGATTTTTTTTCTATACTTTTTTCCTTTCCGATTGGATGAAATAAAATTCGGTGGCGAATCTTGCTTACCACGACATTTTGCAAACACAAAATGCAAAACGCAAACCAGCATCAAACAGTCGGTTCTTCCACCGTATCACAGAACTGGCGACTCTACTGGGGAGTTAATAAGTGGGGTATACCTTATGATCTAGTTCATCATAATTGATTCTCTTGATTTTTTTGTTTGCTTTACTTTTAAGGGTTTTTCTTGGGGTTACTATAAATCCTAACCCGGATCTGGGGGATACCTTTTAGGTAAGTAGCAATAGACTGTTAGGGAACTATACAGCATAGACCGATACGATTGAAGCAGTGGCTATGTTGGTGTGGAACTTTAGTTGGTACCGGTATCCCTTGTGGAGAAACGAGGAGAATACGGGTCCGCTGCATGGTATCGTTAAGCATCAACTGACTTTAGAACCTTTAATCACCCAACTTGGCCATTAGAAAGTTGTGAGATAGCCGGCCTCGGTCTAAATCTGAGAACTGGTTGATACTCGATGCTACACTCATTGAGACTATACTCTCGGAATAGTTCCGGCCGCAAGAAAAGATTGTGTGAGCTGAAACCATGACCGATGGAGGATGGTCAATGATATTGAGATCCTCTAGAACCCGGTTACCTTTTCTAGGATAGGTTAAAACCAACTTAACTTCAAGAGGGTATTACCTTTGACCTCATGCAAGCCTTAAACCTAAGGGCTTTGTGTGACTTGTTTGTCTTTGCAATACCTGTTATTTGCTATACTTGTGTTTTATCATGACATCATGCATCATAAAATAGCATTCATGCTTCATTACACTAACCATTTCAAAGACCAAGGGAATTTATCTTTGTTCTATTTTGCATATCATGGCTTCCGTACGTAGAAAGACTATCTGAATCAACTTTGTGGAGATACCATCCCAACTCAAAGAGCTAGTGTCAAGAATTTCTGAAACTTCTATGTTCATTAAGAGAACATGGTCAAATTCTCATCCTGGTTACTTCAAGCCCTGATGAACAGATGATGAGCGTACTTTTTCAGTTCTTCGATCCCGAGCATCACTGTTTCACCTTTCCAGATTATCAGTTGGTACCCACCTTGGAGGAATTCTCTCATCTATTGGGCATATCCATTCTTGAACAGGTACCCTTCACAGGTATGGAAGAAGTTCCTAATCCAGAAGTCATTGCCTCAACTTTGCATTTGAAACGGGCCGATGTGGTATCTAATTAGGAAACTCGAAGTGGAGTCGAGGGTTTTCTAGCCAAATTCCTGATAGACCAAGCTCAACTATTCTGGGATGATTTAGATTTTCAGGGTTTTGAAGATGTCTTGGCTCTTCTTATCTATGGTTTGGTTCTCTTCCCTAATCCGGATTCCTTTGTATATGTGAATGCTATCAAGATTTTCCTTTCTCGCAACCCTGTGCCTACCCTGCTTGGAGATATCTTGCACGCTCTCTATACTCGTACAACGAGGAGAAGAGGGACTCTTATGTGCTGCATGTCATTGTTGTCAAGGTGGTTTATTTCTCACCTCCCTAAGTCTGTGCTGAAGAACGAAGAAGGTTTGGGTTGGTCGCATAGAATAATGTCACTTGCTCATACATATATTCTTTGGTGTTCCCGGGCTATGGAAGACGTTGCTGTTATTGACCGTTGTGGGGGGTATCCTAATGTCCCATTACTTGGTATCAGAGGAGGTATAACTTACAATCCTTGTCTATCTTTGCGATAATTTGGTCGTGCTCGAAGAGATGGTCCCCATAGGTTACTTCTCGAGGATATTGCATTCGACTATGAGGATGATGTTAAGGGGAATCGCCAGAGGTTCATACGAGCTAGGGGCATGGTAAATAGATATGACCCCTATGAGTTGGGACCAAAGACTTCCCTTCCTATGCAGCCTTACCTCCAATGGGTCCGAGCTCGTACCCAAAAGCTTGTGATGCCTTATGCAGCAGTATTACCAATGATTGTGGAACCCACCATCGAAGACGACATTCCTTACACGGTTCTCTATCCTTACATTCCCACTGATCTTGGAGAGTTACAAAGGTCTTGGATTCAGCTGAAGAATGAGCGGGATACTTACTGGGAGCAGTTCCATGAGAAAGAGAGGAAGGTTTTGAATCTCACCAGGCAGCTCGAGGAGGAAAGAGTGATCAATGATTACATCAGCACAAAGAGAAAGCGTCTATGGGACTTTTAATGTTTCTTTTCTAGTTTTAGATTTGTTTTATTTACTTCGTTGTAACGCCTTAAGGGCATTGTTGAACCTTTCAAAGTTAAGCTAATAAAGTTTTGTTTATTTTTGGTTTGCAAATTTAAATCTCCCAAAGTCTTTGAAATCATTACATGCGCATCCCATTATCATGCACATCATCATAGGTACCACTACAGGTTTCTTATCTTCTTCGTTGTTTATTTCAGCAGAAATTTCTTCCGATCAAGCCATCAAAGATCTTCAGGCACAAAACGCCCAGTTCCAACAGATGTTCATCAGTCTGGCAAAGGGGCAAGAGGGTCTGAAAGCCCTCATTCTGAAAAAGTGTAGGTGTTTAGGTATTGGCTTGCATTTTTGGTAAATCCCAAGTGTATGTGTAAATGTCATGACTGATGTCATAACATTCTAGTTCAGTTTGTACTAACTCATTAGGTACCTTTGCAGAAAAATATTGTATTTCAAGTACTGATGTTTATAAGTGTGTATCTGAGCATTTTGCAAAATGATCACATTTTGCTAAATCAGTAGACAGGTTTTCTCAGATGTCATAACAGATGTTATGACATCCTGTTCTGAACTAACAGGTTTGCAGGATGGATAAGTCTGAGTTTTTTCAGGAAATAACTCAGTCTTTCCTGAACAGAATCCTGCGGGATAACCTAGCTCAACCCTAACCTGGTTAATAAAGTCCTGTGACCTAGTCTTTAGGTCAAACGGAATGAACCCTAGGTTTTTGTGGAAACCCTAACTGAAGTTGCAGCTGCTATATATTCAACAGAGCTGCTGTTTTTCAAGTATCCCTCTTGATTGATCAGAAGATCATTTTGTAATCTGAATAGATTTGATTATTGTACTCCAAGCAATTATCATTGTGATAAGTGCCTTGGAATAGGGTTCTAATTGTAAGGGTTGTGTAGCACTCAAAGCTTTGAAGCAAGTGTGTTTGAATGTTCCTTGACTAAAGCTGTGAAGCAGAGTCAAGTTAGTTGTGTGCATCACTCAAAGCTGTGAAGCACGAGTGATTGTGTTGCTTGATTAAAAAGCTGTGAAGCTTAATCAAGTGTTTGTTTACGAAGAGTGTCTTCATCAATTCTTAAGTCAAATTGGTTTATGTATCACTGCTGTGATTGAGGGGGAGTGAGTAGGAACTCAGGTTTAAGTTGTACTTAGATTGGAATTGCATTGGGTAGGTCTTAAGTGAAGGAGATAAACTGGTTGGTTTATTCCTGAATTAAAATCTCTTATAGTGGATTTCCTCCCTGGCTTGGTAGCCCCCAGAGTAGGTGTTGTTGCACACTGAACTGGGTAAACAATTGACTGTGTTCTTTATTGCTTTTGTATTTACTGTCATATAGTAAGTCAGATACGGTGTCATAACATTGAACGTGACATTGAGTATCTGCTGCCAGAATTTCAATTGGTATTAGAGCAGGCACCCTGCCTGTATTACTGGGTGAGATCTAGGGATATCACTTTCTGGCACTATGGACAAAGAAGGAGTGTTTGGAAATAGACCACCCATTCTGGATGGAACTAATTATGACTACCGGAAACCTCGTATGATTGCCTTCCTAAAATCTCTGGACAAAAAGGCTTGGAGAGCTGCTGACAAAGGATGGATTCATCCCACCATAACTGAGATAGATGGGACAATCAGTCTGAAGCCTGAGGAAGATTGGAGTAAAGAAGAAGATGAGTTAGCTCTGGGAAATTCAAAAGCTTTAAATGCCTTGTTCAATGGAATTGATAGAAACATTTTCAGACTAGTACATCAATATGAACTGGCCAAGGAAGTTTGGGACACTCTCAAAACTACTCATGAGGGCACTTCCAAAGTAAAAATGTCAAGGCTTCAGATGTTGACTACCAAATTTGAGAATCTAAAAATGATGGAAGATGAAACCATTCATGAGTTTCACATGAACATCTTGGAGATTGCCAACACCTCAGGAGCACTGGGAGAAAAGATGTCAGAAGAAAAACTGGTGAGGAAGATTCTCAGATCCTTGCCTAAAAGATTTGCAATGAAGGTAACTGCCATAGAGGAAGCCCAGGACATTAGCAAGTTGAAAGTGGATGAACTTATTGGGTCTCTTCAGACTTTTGAGATGGGGATCACTGATAATGGTGACAAGAAGAACAAAAGCATAGCACTTGTATCCAACACTGATGTTGAATACAAGGAGGATGAAGAGGAAAACATATCAGAAGCTATTGCCATGCTTGGAAGACAGTTCAACAAGCTCATCAAAAGAATGGATCCAAAGTCAAGGTCTAATGTTCATAACATTCCCTCTGACATTGACAGTTCCAGCAGAAGACCAAGGTCAGAGGATAAGGGAAACCAAGGCAGAGGTATTCAATGCCATGGATGTGAAGGATATGGACATATTCGAGCTGAATGTCCTACCTTTCTTAAGAAACAAAAGAAAGGAATGACTGTTACCTGGTCTGACTATGATTCAGAAAGTAATTCTGAAGAAGAATCTGCCAAACTAGTTACTGCCCTAACTAGTGTTTGTACTTCTGAAAGTGACACTAGTGATGAAGAAGTGACATTTGAAGAACTGGCTGATACCTACAAGAAATTGTGTATCAGAAGTGCTGAAGTCTGTGTGCAGAATGAGAAACAATCAAAACTCATTATAAAGCTGGAGGCTGAAAAAAGGGCAAATCTTGAAACTATAAGTCATCTAGAAGGAGAAGTTCAATTGCTGAACTCACAACTGAATCAAATGACCAAATCTGTCAAGATGTTGACAAATGGAACAGACAAATTGGAAGAGATCCTTCAGGTTGGACAAAATGTGGGAAATAAATCTGGACTAGGATTTATGGAAGCAAAGAAATCTGGTACTGGTAAGCAAATGTCAAAACAGATGTCTCAACACAACTCTCAACATCAGGAACAGAGACATATGAAGAAAAGGTACCAAAGATGGAAATGTCATCATTGTGGGAGATATGGTCACATAAAGCCCTTCTGCTTCAGACTACATGGATATCCTAATCAGAACTCAGGTGTCAAACCTAAGTCTAAAAAGGTACCACATGCTCCTAAATGGAAGAAAAAGGCTACTGCACTGATAGCTCACACTTCCCTGAGGGTCTCTGCAGAGGAAGATTGGTACTTTGACAGTGGATGTTCCAGACACATGACTGGATTCAAAAATCTCCTCAATAATGTTATGCCTCACACCACCAGTTTTGTGACCTTTGGAGATGGTGCTAAAGGTGAAGTTAAAGGAGTTGGTAATTTGGACTGCCCTGGAGTTCCAAGTCTGAATAAAGTACTGCTGGTAAAAGGGTTGACTGCTAATCTCATTAGTATCAGTCAATTATGTGATCTAGGATTCAAGGTCAACTTCTCAAGATCTGAATGTCTAGTAATTAATGAAAAACTAGAAGTTGTAATGAGAGGAATCAGATCCAAAGATAACTGTTACGTGTGGCAGCCTGAGAACACTGATATCTCCACTATGTGTCAAATAATCAAAGAAGAAAAAGAGATGAAACTGTGGCAGCATAAGCTTGGCCTCCTTCATCTAAGAAGAATGAAGAGAGCTATTACTATGGAAGCTGTCAGAAGAACTCCAAAACTACAGGTTGATAATATCTGTGATGTGGCAAATAAACTTGAAGAAGGATGTGTTGTCAGAACCTTAAGCCATCTTGACAAGGATGTTGGAAATAACAAGTCTAAAAACATCTGGTCAAAACAGATGCTCCCTGAGTACAATGTTACACAAGATGTTGTGACATTGTGTTGTGACAATCTGAAAACAATCAACATTTCCTTGAACCCTATTGACTTTGAAGAGAAGAAGTCATTTAAACTGGAACATAGTTTCTCTAAGCTTCAGCTGACTGATTCTTCTACCAAGGCTCTTGTTGGAAACAAACTTGAAAATTTGAGGGGCAGATTGGGTATTCACCAACATAAGAAATTATAGCAATTAATTTTGCTTAAAACAAAGGTTGAAGGAATTAACTTTATTAAGTCTATCATTAGTGGGTTAATCTTATACTTTCACAATTCTTTCAAAATCTTTAAGAAGTTGAAAAGACTCCCTTTTACCCTCTACCTCTCTCGTCCTTGCAACCTGTTTTCTCCTCTCAATCAAAGATCTTTCTCAAACTGCTACCATTACTCAAAGTCAATCAAAATGTCTCAGACATCGCCTTCAACCATGGCAACTTCGTCATCCTCATCATCGTCTTCATCTGACCAAGATTCTAGGGCAATCACCACATGCATAGAATCTGAAGTTCTTGAGGTCACTCCTCTCAGAGAGATGGCAACTGACCCAGCCAAAGTCAAAAATCTCAGAACCAGACATGTAGGAAGAGCTCAAGCTACAGCCTCTGGTAATTCTTCTCATCCTTCGTCTTCTGTACCTAATAGAGAAGGATCAGTTCAAGTTCACCAAGCTATTGCTAGGCTGGTTACCAGTATACTGAGTGGCAACCAATCTGTACCGGGGATTTCTGTCCCTTTGAATCAATCAGAAAGTCCAAATGTGGAAGCTTCTAAAAATATAGATGTCACTGAGAATGTTGTGACACAAAAAGACAACATTCAGAACCCCTCAGAAAAGGCTGCTGATCCACCTATCATTGATGTGGATGAGGATTACTCAGATAATGATCTGATTGCTAATGTGAACCCTAGCATAGCTAGGAGATTGATGAAAAGAAAGAGTAGTCAGAATGATAAACCTAATGCTAAGAAATCCAAGGCTGAAGGCATGGCTGAGAAAAGTATTCAGACAAAAGGAAAGAAGGCCCAGGTGCATACTGCTAGACAACCAATCTCTAAGAAGAGTAAAGAACCTGAATCTTCTGATTCTGATGAGGAATCAGAATTTGAGATTGATATTGAAGAAACTCACATCAGAAGGAAGCTCCCCTCCAACAAAATTGCTAGAGTGCCTGAAGTGCCAACAGACAACATCTCTTTTCATCATCCTGACAATGCAAACAGATGGAAGTATGTTTGCTTAAAGAGAATAGCCTTAGAGAGAGAACTCAACAATGATGCCTTGGAGTGCAAAGACATCATGAACCTGATCAAGAATGCTGGACTAATAAAGACAGTGATAAAGTTTAACAAATGTTATGAAAATCTGGTTAAGGAGTTTGTAGTGAACTTGTCTAATGATTGTGCTGATGGAAGGTCAGCTGACTTTGAAAGTGTTTTTGTTAGAGGAAGAAGGGTCAAGTTCTCTCCATCAGAAATCAACAAGTTTCTTGGAAGAACAAATGAGGACTGTCCTGATCTAGAGGCAACTGACAATGAAGTTTGTCTAACCATCACAGCCAGGCAAGTAAAGTGTTGGCCATTGAAAGGGAAGCTGAATGCTAGTAAACTCAGCATGAAATTTGCCATCTTGCATAAAATAGGTGCAGCAAACTGGGTGCCTACAAATCACAAATCAACTATCTCCACAGGATTGGGGAGATTTATCTATGCTGTGGGAACCAAGACTGCTTTTGACTATGGAAGGTACATCTTTGAACAAACTTTAAAGCATGCTGGCAGTTATGCTGTCAAAGGACCAATTGCCTTTCCCTCCCTCCTTTGTGGAATCATCCTTGCACAATACCCTGATATCCTTGTGGCAAGAGATACAGTCTGCAAAAGAGCTCCTGCCCTTGGCCTGCACTACAAACTGTTTCAGGGATCTCATGCTCCAGACATTGTCATAACATCAGCTGAGACATCGTCTGTGAAGACCCAGTCCAAGACATCAGATGTCATAGCTGTTTTAAGAGAAACTTGCAAAGAGCTGGATGCTAGAAAAAGGACCCTAGAAATTCTAATTGCCAGGCTAGAAAAGGAGGAAGCTGAAGAAAACAGAAGGGAAGAAGGTGTAGAAGCTGAAGGACATCTCAACATTGAAGAAATCAGCTCCTCTGAGTCTGATGACAGTGCTTGAAGGTTGATTGCTGTTTGGTGGTGTTGCTGGTTGGTGCTGATATCTGGTGGAGTTTGGAAGTTGTTTTCTGCTGCTGCTCTTATTAATTTGTTTTGGATAACTGTATAATTTTATGAACATGTATCTTTGGCCCATTTGTGGCTAAAGAGGGGGAGAATATTTTGGTACTTACTTAATTAGTACTTGACATTCTATTTTTCTGCTGTCACTTATTTCTGCTGCTATCTATCTCTGATTGCTTAGGGTCTTTAGCAAAAAATCTGCCAAAGGGGGAGTTTGTAGGTGTTTAGGTATTGGCTTGCATTTTTGGTAAATCCCAAGTGTATGTGTAAATGTCATGACTGATGTCATAACATTCTAGTTCAGTTTGTACTAACTCATTAGGTACCTTTGCAGAAAAATATTGTATTTCAAGTACTGATGTTTATAAGTGTGTATCTGAGCATTTTGCAAAATGATCACATTTTGCTAAATCAGTAGACAGGTTTTCTCAGATGTCATAACAGATTTTATGACATCCTGTTCTGAACTAACAGGTTTGCAGGATGGATAAGTCTTAGTTTTTTCAGGAAATAACTCAGTCTTTCCTGAACAGAATCCTGCGGGGTAACCTAGCTCAACCCTAACCTGGTTAATAAAGTCCTGTGACCTGGTCTTTAGGTCAAACGGAATGAACCCTAGGTTTTTGTGGAAACCCTAACTGAAGTTGCAGCTGCTATATATTCAACAGAGCTGCTGTTTTTCAAGTATCCCTCTTGATTGATCAGAAGATCATTTTGTAATCTGAATAGATTTGATTATTGTACTCCAAGCAATTATCATTGTGATAAGTGCCTTGGAATAGGTTTCTAATTGTAAGGGTTGTGTAGCACTCAAAGCTTTGAAGCAAGTGTGTTTGAATGTTCCTTGACTAAAGCTGTGAAGCAGAGTCAAGTTAGTTGTGTGCATCACTCAAAGCTGTGAAGCACGAGTGATTTTGTTGCTTGATTAAAAAGCTGTGAAGCTTAATCAAGTGTTTGTTTACGAAGAGTGTCTTCATCAATTCTTAAGTCAAATTGGTTTATGTATCACTGCTGTGATTGAGGGGGAGTGAGTAGGAACTCAGGTTTAAGTTGTACTTAGATTGGAATTGCATTGGGTAGGTCTTAAGTGAAGGAGATAAACTGGTTGGTTTATTCCTGAATTAAAATCTCTTATAGTGGATTTCCTCCCTGGCTTGGTAGCCCCCAGAGTAGGTGTTGTTGCACACTGAACTGGGTAAACAATTGACTGTGTTCTTTATTGCTTTTGTATTTACTGTCATATAGTAAGTCAGATACGGTGTCATAACATTGAACGTGACATTGAGTATCTGCTGCCAGAATTTCAATTGGTATTAGAGCAGGCACCCTGCCTGTATTACTGGGTGAGATCTAGGGATATCACTTTCTGGCACTATGGACAAAGAAGGAGTGTTTGGAAATAGACCACCCATTCTGGATGGAACTAATTATGACTACCGGAAACCTCGTATGATTGCCTTCCTAAAATCTCTGGACAAAAAGGCTTGGAGAGCTGCTGACAAAGGATGGATTCATCCCACCATAACTGAGATAGATGGGACAATCAGTCTGAAGCCTGAGGAAGATTGGAGTAAAGAAGAAGATGAGTTAGCTCTGGGAAATTCAAAAGCTTTAAATGCCTTGTTCAATGGAATTGATAGAAACATTTTCAGACTAGTACATCAATATGAACTGGCCAAGGAAGTTTGGGACACTCTCAAAACTACTCATGAGGGCACTTCCAAAGTAAAAATGTCAAGGCTTCAGATGTTGACTACCAAATTTGAGAATCTAAAAATGATGGAAGATGAAACCATTCATGAGTTTCACATGAACATCTTGGAGATTGCCAACACCTCAGGAGCACTGGGAGAAAAGATGTCAGAAGAAAAACTGGTGAGGAAGATTCTCAGATCCTTGCCTAAAAGATTTGCAATGAAGGTAACTGCCATAGAGGAAGCCCAGGACATTAGCAAGTTGAAAGTGGATGAACTTATTGGGTCTCTTCAGACTTTTGAGATGGGGATCACTGATAATGGTGACAAGAAGAACAAAAGCATAGCACTTGTATCCAACACTGATGTTGAATACAAGGAGGATGAAGAGGAAAACATATCAGAAGCTATTGCCATGCTTGGAAGACAGTTCAACAAGCTCATCAAAAGAATGGATCCAAAGTCAAGGTCTAATGTTCATAACATTCCCTCTGACATTGACAGTTCCAGCAGAAGACCAAGGTCAGAGGATAAGGGAAACCAAGGCAGAGGTATTCAATGCCATGGATGTGAAGGATATGGACATATTCGAGCTGAATGTCCTACCTTTCTTAAGAAACAAAAGAAAGGAATGACTGTTACCTGGTCTGACTATGATTCAGAAAGTAATTCTGAAGAAGAATCTGCCAAACTAGTTACTGCCCTAACTAGTGTTTGTACTTCTGAAAGTGACACTAGTGATGAAGAAGTGACATTTGAAGAACTGGCTGATACCTACAAGAAATTGTGTATCAGAAGTGCTGAAGTCTGTGTGCAGAATGAGAAACAATCAAAACTCATTATAAAGCTGGAGGCTGAAAAAAGGGCAAATCTTGAAACTATAAGTCATCTAGAAGGAGAAGTTCAATTGCTGAACTCACAACTGAATCAAATGACCAAATATGTCAAGATGTTGACAAATGGAACAGACAAATTGGAAGAAATCCTTCAGGTTGGACAAAATGTGGGAAATAAATCTGGACTAGGATTTATGGAAGCAAAGAAATCTGGTACTGGTAAGCAAATGTCAAAACAGATGTCTCAACACAACTCTCAACATCAGGAACAGAGACATATGAAGAAAAGGTACCAAAGATGGAAATGTCATCATTGTGGGAGATATGGTCACATAAAGCCCTTCTGCTTCAGACTACATGGATATCCTAATCAGAACTCAGGTGTCAAACCTAAGTCTAAAAAGGTACCACATGCTCCTAAATGGAAGAAAAAGGCTACTGCACTGATAGCTCACACTTCCCTGAGGGTCTCTGCAGAGGAAGATTGGTACTTTGACAGTGGATGTTCCAGACACATGACTGGATTCAAAAATCTCCTCAATAATGTTATGCCTCACACCACCAGTTTTGTGACCTTTGGAGATGGTGCTAAAGGTGAAGTTAAAGGAGTTGGTAATTTGGACTGCCCTGGAGTTCCAAGTCTGAATAAAGTACTGCTGGTAAAAGGGTTGACTGCTAATCTCATTAGTATCAGTCAATTATGTGATCTAGGATTCAAGGTCAACTTCTCAAGATCTGAATGTCTAGTAATTAATGAAAAACTAGAAGTTGTAATGAGAGGAATCAGATCCAAAGATAACTGTTACGTGTGGCAGCCTGAGAACACTGATATCTCCACTATGTGTCAAATAATCAAAGAAGAAAAAGAGATGAAACTGTGGCAGCATAAGCTTGGCCTCCTTCATCTAAGAAGAATGAAGAGAGCTATTACTATGGAAGCTGTCAGAAGAACTCCAAAACTACAGGTTGATAATATCTGTGATGTGGCAAATAAACTTGAAGAAGGATGTGTTGTCAGAACCTTAAGCCATCTTGACAAGGATGTTGGAAATAACAAGTCTAAAAACATCTGGTCAAAACAGATGCTCCCTGAGTACAATGTTACACAAGATGTTGTGACATTGTGTTGTGACAATCTGAAAACAATCAACATTTCCTTGAACCCTATTGACTTTGAAGAGAAGAAGTCATTTAAACTGGAACATAGTTTCTCTAAGCTTCAGCTGACTGATTCTTCTACCAAGGCTCTTGTTGGAAACAAACTTGAAAATTTGAGGGGCAGATTGGGTATTCACCAACATAAGAAATTATAGCAATTAATTTTGCTTAAAACAAAGGTTGAAGGAATTAACTTTATTAAGTCTATCATTAGTGGGTTAATCTTATACTTTCACAATTCTTTCAAAATCTTTAAGAAGTTGAAAAGACTCCCTTTTACCCTCTACCTCTCTCGTCCTTGCAACCTGTTTTCTCCTCTCAATCAAAGATATTTCTCAAACTGCTACCATTACTCAAAGTCAATCAAAATGTCTCAGACATCGCCTTCAACCATGGCAACTTCGTCATCCTCATCATCGTCTTCATCTGACCAAGATTCTAGGGCAATCACCACATGCATAGAATCTGAAGTTATTGAGGTCACTCCTCTCAGAGAGATGGCAATTGACCCAGCCAAAGTCAAAAAGCTCAGAACCAGACATGCAGGAAGAGCTCAAGCTACAGCCTCTGGTAATTCTTCTCATCCTTCGTCTTCTGTACCTAATAGAGAAGGATCAGTTCAAGTTCACCAAGCTATTGCTAGGCTGGTTACCAGTATACTGAGTGGCAACCAATCTGTACCAGGGATTTCTGTCCCTTTGAATCAATCAGAAAGTCCAAATGTGGAAGCTTCTGAAAATATAGATGTCACTGAGAATGTTGTGACACAAAAAGACAACATTCAGAACCCCTCAGAAAAGGCTGCTGATCCACCTATCATTGATGTGGATGAGGATTACTCAGATACTGATCTGATTGCTAATGTGAACCCTAACATAGCTAGGAGATTGATGAAAAGAAAGAGTAGTCAGAATGATAAACCTAATGCTAAGAAATCCAAGGCTGAAGGCATGGCTGAGAAAAGTATTCAGACAAAAGGAAAGAAGGCCCAGGTGCATACTGCTAGACAACCAATCTCTAAGAAGAGTAAAGAACCTGAATCTTCTGATTCTGATGAGGAATCAGAATTTGAGATTGATATTGAAGAAACTCACATCAGAAGGAAGCTCCCCTCTAACAAAATTGCTAGAGTTCCTGAAGTGCCAACAGACAACATCTCTTTTCATCATCCTGACAATGCAAACAGATGGAAGTATGTTTGCTTAAAGAGAATAGCCTTAGAGAGAGAACTCAACAATGATGCCTTGGAGTGCAAAGACATCATGAACCTGATCAAGAATGCTGGACTAATAAAGACAGTGATAAAGTTTAACAAATGTTATAAAAATCTGGTTAAGGAGTTTGTAGTGAACTTGTCTAATGATTGTGCTGATGGAAGGTCAGCTGACTGTGAAAGTGTTTTTGTTAGAGGAAGAAGGGTCAAGTTCTCTCCATCAGAAATCAACAAGTTTCTTGGAAGAACAAATGAGGACTGTCCTGATCTAGAGGCAACTGACAATGAAGTTTGTCTAACCATCACAGCCAGGCAAGTAAAGTGCTGGCCATTGAAAGGGAAGCTGAATGCTAGTAAACTCAGCATGAAATTTGCCATCTTGCATAAAATAGGTGCAGCCAACTGGGTGCCTACAAATCACAAATCAACTATCTCCACAGGATTGGGGAGATTTATCTATGCTGTGGGAACCAAGACTGCTTTTGACTATGGAAGGTACATCTTTGAACAAACTTTAAAGCATGCTGGCAGTTATGCTGTCAAAGGACCAATTGCCTTTCCCTCCCTCCTTTGTGGAATCATCCTTGCACAATACCCTGATATCCTTGTGGCAAGAGATACAGTCTGCAAAAGAGCTCCTGCCCTTGGCCTGCACTACAAACTGTTTCAGGGATCTCATGCTCCAGACATTGTCATAACATCAACTGAGACATCGTCTGTGAAGACCCAGTCCAAGACATCAGATGTCATAGCTGTTTTAAGAGAAACTTGCAAAGAGCTGGATGCTAGAAAAAGGACCCTAGAAATAATAATTTCCAGGCAAGAAAAGGAGGAAGCTGAAGAAAACAGAAGGGAAGAAGGTGTAGAAGCTGAAGGACATCTCAACATTAAAGAAATCAGCTCCTCTGAGTCTGATGACAGTGCTTGAAGGTTGATTGCTGTTTGGTGGTGTTGCTGGTTGGTGCTGATATCTGGTGGAGTTTGGAAGTTGTTTTCTGCTGCTGCTCTTATTAATTTGTTTTGGATAACTGTATAATTTTATGAACATGTATCTTTGGCCCATTTGTGGCTAAAGAGGGGGAGAATATTTTGGTACTTACTTAATTAGTACTTGACATTCTATTTTTCTGCTGTCACTTATTTTTGCTGCTATCTATCTCTGATTGCTTAGGGTCTTTAGCCAAAAATCTGCCAAAGGGGGAGTTTGTAGGTGTTTAGGTATTGGCTTGCATTTTTGGTAAATCCCAAGTGTATGTGTAAATGTCATGACTGATGTCATAACATTCTAGTTCAGTTTGTACTAACTCATTAGGTACCTTTGCAGAAAAATATTGTATTTCAAGTACTGATGTTTATAAGTGTGTATCTGAGCATTTTGCAAAATGATCACATTTTGCTAAATCAGTAGACAGGTTTTCTCAGATGTCATAACAAATGTTATGACATCCTGTTCTGAACTAACAGGTTTGCAGGATGGATAAGTCTTAGTTTTTTCAGGAAATAACTCAGTCTTTCCTGAACAGAATCCCGCGGGGTAACCTAGCTCAACCCTAACCTGGTTAATAAAGTCCTGTGACCTGGTCTTTAGGTCAAACGGAATGAACCCTAGGTTTTTGTGGAAACCCTAACTGAAGTTGCAGCTGCTATATATTCAACAGAGCTGCTGTTTTTCAAGTATCCCTCTTGATTGATCAGAAGATCATTTTGTAATCTCAATAGATTTGATTATTGTACTCCAAGCAATTATCATTGTGATAAGTGCCTTGGAATAGGTTTCTAATTGTAAGGGTTGTGTAGCACTCAAAGCTTTGAAGCAAGTGTGTTTGAATGTTCCTTGACTAAAGCTGTGAAGCAGAGTCAAGTTAGTTGTGTGCATCACTCAAAGCTGTGAAGCACGAGTGATTGTGTTGCTTGATTAAAAAGCTGTGAAGCTTAATCAAGTGTTTGTTTACGAAGAGTGTCTTCATCAATTCTTAAGTCAAATTGGTTTATGTATCACTGCTGTGATTGAGGGGGAGTGAGTAGGAACTCAGGTTTAAGTTGTACTTAGATTGGAATTGCATTGGGTAGGTCTTAAGTGAAGGAGATAAACTGGTTGGTTTATTCCTGAATTAAAATCTCTTATAGTGGATTTCCTCCCTGGCTTGGTAGCCCCCAGAGTAGGTGTTGTTGCACACTGAACTGGGTAAACAATTGACTGTGTTCTTTATTGCTTTTGTATTTACTGTCATATAGTAAGTCAGATACGGTGTCATAACATTGAACGTGACATTGAGTATCTGCTACCAGAATTTCAAAAAGGAAAAGAAGAAGAAGAAGGTCAGTATTCTGAATATGGGCAGAAGGTTTGGAGAAAGGCTGAAGCATCAAACTGATCTGACCTCTTCATCCAAGGAAGGGGAGAACCAAGAAGAGGAAAAGGACCCTAGTCCTACAGTCTCTGATAATGATACTGATTTTGATGATGAGCAATATCCTCCTGCCGAGGATAGGTACAAGCAATTAGAGGACCGTCTGAGTGATGTGGAAGTTCAGAAGATACCTGGTTTGGATTTTGGAAAACTGGGACTGGTATCGGGAGTGGTCATCCCTCAGAAGTTCAAGGCTCCGGTTTTTGCTAAGTATGATGGAGTGTCTTGTCCAAAACTCCATCTCCGCTCTTATGTCAGGAAGATTCAACCCCACACTCCTGATAGAAATTTGTGGGTACACTTCTTTCAAGATAGTCTGTCAGGGACTCAGCTTGAATGGTTCTACCAGTTGGAAGGAGCCAATGTCTGAAACTGGGAAGATCTTGCTGCTGCTTTCTACAAGCAGTATCTGTACAATGCTAACCTTGCTCCCACTCGTACTCAGCTCTAGAGTTTGTCCATGGGTGAAGGTGAAGGTTTCAAAGATTATGCTAAAAAATGGAGAGATTTGGCTGGAAGAGTTCAACCCCCTTTGTCTGATAGGGAGCTGGTTAATATGTTCCTAGGGATGCTGTCTGGTCCATTTTTGAACCACTTGATTGGTAGCTCGTCGTCTGGTTTCACTGAGTTGATTTTAATTGGAGAAAGAGTGGAGGCTAGAATTCAAAGTGGTAAAATACAGAAGGATGCTTCTTCGAGTTCGATAAAGAAACCTTTTACTGGTAGGAAGGAAGCCAATGCAGTTTATAGCCTGAGGAGCCAAAACAGATTTGAACACCATCCAACGGTAAATGCTGTAGTGATACCAAGACCTGCAGTTGCTCCACAATGCAACAATCAACAAAGAGCGGAAAGACCACAAAGACAGTTCACCCAGATCAATATGACCCTGTCTCAAATTTTACCACAACTGTTGAAGACCAATCTGGTAACTCTGAGGGAAGCCCCGAAGAACCCTAACACCACATCTCCCGGCCATACCCCGAATGCCCGCTGCGCTTATCACTCTAAAAGTCCAAGTCATGATACAAACGACTGTTGGGCCCTGAAGAATAAGGTGCAGGACCTTATCGAAGCCAAAGAGATTGAGTTTGACGCTCCGGAGAAGCCCAACGTCATAACTGCACCCATGCCCAAGCATGGTTCGGGAATCAATGCTATTGAGGTTGTTTCCGCCATAGAGGATGCGGATGATGAGAACCCGGATGTTGACGGCTGGATCTACCCAACAACCAACGGTGGACTGAATAACTAGACGACGAAGGACTTCATACCTGTTTCTTTTATTCCGCAGTAATTGACTCTTGTCTTAAGATTTGTAATGAACAGTTTGAAACTTTACGGCTCGGTGCCTTGCCCGAGGCACCTTGGCTCTGCTTTTGAGGGCTTATTATTTGTCATTTCATATATCATTAATAAAGCATTGGACGTTTCTTGCATTAAAAATTTTGCGCTCCTTGTTTTTATTTTCTGTCTCTCACTTTATCAAAACAGTTATTCTCTTACACACACTCACGTATCATACTGCAGATCCACATCCACTCTGGATCCCATTGATAACAGCTCTGCTACTGCCAGTTATAACTTTGAAAATCCGATCTACCAAGCCGAGGACGAAGGTGAGGATGATTGTGAGGTGCCTGGAGAACTTGCTAGACTATTACAGTAGGAAGAAAGGGCCATACAGCCTCATGAAGATCCAGTTGAGTCAGTGAATTTGGGTACAGAGGAAGACAAGAAAGAGGTTAAAATAGGTGCGAATCTGGAGCCTAGTGTCAAAAAATGGTTAATACAGATGCTGCACAAATATGTTGAGATCTTCGCTTGGTCCTATGAAGACATGCCAGGTCTGGACACTGATATTGTGGTACATCGCCTGCCAACCAAAGAAGACTGCCCTCCGGTAAAGCAGAAAGTTCAACGTATGCGCCTTGAAATGTCTGAGAAAATCAAGGCAGAGGTCATGAAGCAGTTCCACGCAGGATTCTTAGCCGTCACTTCGTATCCACAGTGGGTTACTAACGTCGTTCCGGTACCTTAGAAGGATGGTAAGGTACGGATGTGTGTGGACTACCGATATCTGAACAGGGCAAGCCCCAAAGATAACTTCCCACTTCCTTACATTGACGTTCTAGTCAACAACACCGTGCAACACAAGTTCTTCTCCTTCATGGATGGTTTTTCTGGCTACAACCAGATCAAGATGGCTCCTGAGGACATGGAGAAGACAACCTTCGTTACCCAGTGGGGCACCTTCTACTATAAGGTAATGCATTTTGGGTTGAAGAATGTTGGGGCAACTTATCAGCGCGCCATGGTCACTTTGTTCCATGATATGATTCACCATGAGATTGAGGTTTATGTTGATGGCATGATAGTCAGGTCCCAGACTGAGGAAGAGCACCTTGATCATCTCCAGAAACTGTTTGACAGGTTGAAGACGTACAAACTGAGGTTGAATCCAAACAAGTGCACCTTTGGGGTAAGATCTGGTAAGATTCTGGGTTTTGTTGTTAGTGACAAAGGTATTCAGGTGGACCCTGCAAAGGTAAAAGCCATACAAGAGATGCCAGCTCCCCGCACAGAAGGAAGTTAGAGGTTTCTTGGGACGTCTGAATTACATTGCCCGGTTCATTTCACATCTGACTGCTACTTGTGAGCCAATCTTCAAGCTGCTGAAGAAAGATCAAGTGGTAAAGTGGAATAATGAATGCCAGTCTGCTTTCAAGAGAATCAAAGAATACCTTCAAGAACCACCAATTCTGATGCCTCCAGTTGAAGGAAGACCTTTGATATTATACTTGACAGTGCTAGATAACTCAATGGGGTGTGTGCTGGGGCAGCATGACGAGTCTGGTCGAAAAGAGCACGCCATTTATTACCTTAGCAAAAAGTTTACCGACTGTGAGACCCGATACTCATTGCTCGAGAAAACTTGCTGCGCTTTGGCATGGGCTGCTCACCGACCAAGACAGTATATGCTGACTCACACCACTTTATTGATATCAAAGATGTATCCAATCAAGTATATTTTCGAGAAGCCCGCCTTATCCAGAAGAATAGCAAGATGGCAGATGATCTTAACCGAGTACGACATCTAATACACAACCCAAAAAGCAATCAAGGGGAGTGTATTGGTGAATCATTTGGCGCATCAGGCCGTGAATGACTACCAGTCCATGAATTTCGAGTTCTCGGATGAGAACATCATGTTGGTAACCGACTGCGAAGAACCTGGATCGGATGAAGGACCTGAGGAAGGATCTCGATGGTCTATGTATTTTGATGGAGCCTCGAACTCATTGGGAAATGGAATTGGCGCGGTAATTATATCTCCCGGGGGGTTGTCATACTCCGTTCACCGCTTGATTATGTTTTAACTGCACCAACAATATGGCGGAGTATGAAGCGTGTATCATGGGGCTCTGAGCTGCTATTGACCTAAGTATTAAGTTCTTGAGTGTATTCGGAGATTCCGCCCTGATGATAAGGTCAGATCAAAGGTGAATGGGATACGAAGCACCCGAATCTTATTCCTTACAAAGAGTATGTACTGACATTGCTCCCGCACTTTGAGGAGATAACCTTTGAACATTTCCCAAGAGAGGAGAATCAGTTAGCGGACGCGTTAGCTACCATGTCTTCTATGTTCTAAGTCAGGTGGGATAATGAGGCTCCCTAGATTACCATTTAGAGGCTGGACGAACACATACATTGCTGTGATATTGAGACTAAAGAGGTGGCAGATAAACCCTGGTTTCACGAGGTAAAAAGGTATCTTGAGGCTCAAGAATACCCCGAGGGGGCATCTGTTAATGATAAGAAGTTTTTGAGAAGGTTCGCTGCGAAGTTCTTCATTAGTAATGGAATCCTCTATAAGCGTAACCATGATTCAACCTTATTGCGGTGTGTAGACAAGAGCGAGGCAGAAAGGATCATGGCAGATTTACATGAAGGTACCTTCGGAACTCATTCCAGTGGACATACCATGGGAAGAAAATCTTACTGGAAGGATATTACTGGTCCACTATAGAAGCCGATTGTTATCATCATTCTCGAATCTGTCATAAGTGTCAAGTCTATACTGATAAAGTACATGTTCCTCCAGTTCCCCTGAATGTTTTGACAGCTCCTTAGCCCTTTGCAATGTGGGGCATCGACATGATCGGCGAGATCAGACCTACGGCGTCTAACGGGAATCACTTCATTCTGGTAGCAATTGATTACTTCACAAAGTTGGTTGAGGCAGCTTCCTTTGCTACAGTAACCAAGAACGTCGTAGCGCAATTCATCCGACACAATCTGATCTGTCGATACGGTGTCCCAGAGAGTATTATTACTGACAATGGTACAAATCTCAATAACACGATGATCACCGAGCTCTACAAACATTTCAAGATACAACATCATAACTCTTCTCCATGCCGGCCCAAGATGAATGGCGTTGTTGAAGCAGCTAACAAGAACATCAAAAAGATTGTACAGAAGATGGCGGTGACATACAAAGACTGGCACGAGATGCTACTATTCGCTCTTCATGGGTACCGTACCTCAGCACGAACATCGACATGGGCAACACCCTACTCTTTGGTGTATGGCATGGAGGCTGTCCTACCCATCGAAGTCCAGATACCCTCTCAGGATTATGAAGGACGCGGGTTTGAACGAAGATGACTGGACCCAAACCCGACTTGATCAGCTGAATCTAATCGATGAGAAGAGACTTACTGCTATCTGTCATGGTCAGACGTATCAAAAGCGAATGATCAAGGCTTTTAACAAGAAAGTCAGACGTCAAGAATATCAAGTTGGGGATCTAATGATCAAACGCATCATACTACCGCAGGGTGATCCCATGGGCAAATGGACCCCCACATACGAAGGGCCATTTCTGGTTAAGAACATTTTCTCGGGCGGAGCTATGATTCTAACCACCTTGGATGGTGACGACCTTCCTCACCCCGTCAATGCAGACACAGTGAAAAGATACTACGCATAATCAAAGACCCGCTAGGTTGACTGGCCTAGGCAAAAATAAGGGCTTCCTGGCGAACCAAAAAGGTTCGGGCAAAAGTAAGGGATGAAAATGAAAAAAAACTGTACACCTGGCAATTCGAAAACCTGAAAAGGCGACTTGGGAAAAAAAGGGTATCCCGATGGACTGAAAACCCGAAAGGGCGGTCCAGGCAAAAATTAGGGATTGAAGTGTAACATTACGTCTCATTGGATCATCTTACAACCAGACTTCGGTATCGACTATCAAGCTCGGACGACACCAATCAATTTGATTCACCCTCGACCAAGCAGCAAAGTGATGATGCTTGAAGATATAAAGGCAATAACAGAGTTGGAAGCCAATGGGGTTCATTTCACATAGCTATTTTTCTTTCTTAAAACACAAATTTTAATTTCTATCTTTCGGCGGCGTTCTCTTACTAGAGCGTCAGCCTCCTTGTATAAAACGCCTATTGCAGGCCAACTTCAAAATCAATACAAGTCATTTTCACAAAGCTTTGATTTATTTTCTTTTTCCTGTTTTGTTTTGCTAGAACGTCCAGTGGTTCATTTTTTATATATGCATTTTAAAATAATGGTTGCACATAAATATTTACATGAAAAACAAAAGACAATTACCCGTAATTCCAGGAGCAGGGAAAATAAGAAGTGCCCAAACCCTTACAGTTACTTTGACCATCAGGTACCAAGGTAGAGCCAGCTTGAAAACACGAGTAGTGGTACATATGCTCCCCATAGAGTAAAAAGTATCCAAAGACAGCGAAATTAGCTTCCTCGAACATGACATAACTCTCCCCAGCTGAGGTTCACAATCGTGAGTGAGTTAGTAAATTGTTCCCCAAGCAGAGTTTATTTCTCTCTCAAGCTGAAATCCAGTCTCCAACAGAATTCATCATCACCAGCAACATAAATTCATCCCCAATTGAGTTGTTTCTCTAAGTCAGCAAATCTATCAACAAAGTATCTCCTCTCCAACAAAGTTATTCCCCACAGAGTTATCCTCAGACAGAGTCTAGTCCGGTAGAATATTTATCAGCCAAGGGGAAAATCCCCAGCTAGTCATCTCTGTTCACCATCCCTAATAGAAGTAGAGGAACTATGGTTGTTACATCAGTCAAGAATACCATTTCTCATACTCTCCAAACAACAGTCAGGGATTTATTTTCCCGGACTCAGATTATTACGTCGGCATTTCATGTTCATACATCATGATGTGTGCATACATCACATATAACATAGTCTCGTTTATTTTGAGAACGTCATCATACAATGCATCTCATGCATCACACATAACTAACCATGTATCTATTTCAGGAAAAGACAGTTATTATCAACAGTTTCCAACAAGTACATGATCAACACTCAAAGCTAAACAAAGTAATCATCAGCGACAAATACAACCTTATGCAGGTTCCTTCTCAGTGGCCCTATTATCCAGGCTTTTTATATCGAAGTAACCCTACTATCCAGGTTCCTTCTTGCATCCCTATTATCCAGGCTTTCATATCGAAGTAACCCCACTATCCAGGTTCCTTCTCAGCATCCCTACTATCCAGGCTTTTCATATCGAAGTAACCCTACTATCCAGGTTCCTTTTCACAGCCCTACTATCCTGGATTTCATACCGAGGTAACCCTACTATCCAGGTTCCTTCTCAGCGGCCCTACTATCCAGGCTTTTCATATCGAAGTAACCCTACTATCCATGTTCCTTCTCACAGCCCTACTATCCAGGCTTTCATATCGAAGTAACCCTACTACCCAGGTTCCTTCTCACAGCCCTACTATCCAGGCTTTCATATCGAAGTAACCCCACTATCCAGGTTCCTTCTCACAGACCTATTATCCAGGCTTTCATCTCGAAGTAACCCTACCATCCAGGTTCCTTCTTATAACCTTACCATCCAATTTTCTTTTCTCTTATCCCCAGACGGAAGTCCGCAACAATGTAAGACCTGGACCTGATCAAACACGATTGGTTTTGCATTTCCCCAGTAAGTCGCGGTGCAGCTTATACCCCGACCAAATACGCAGTTCACTTCCGCTCCCCAAACCGGAATTATCCCCCAGTAGAGTAACGGACAATTGAAGCTCCTAAAACTCAATTTCACCCAAGACATAGACCAGCATTCCCCAGCGAAGTCCTCCTCAACAACAAGTATACAGGTTCTCGCAAAGGAATATCTTATGCGGTCGACATCTCTTCGGATGGCATCTTTAAGCCCATCTCCGACAATTCTCTAGCAGATACCAAATGGCATCTATAAGCCCATCCCCGATATCACAAATCACTTTATGCGAGTGGAAATTTCTGGGCACTCTAGTGTTCAATCATCTTCTACCTTCAGATCACGAAAGGCAGACAAGCCAATCTACATCCTCAGGTTTAAGAAGATTGAACAGGGGCAGCTGTTGTACCCTAAAATTTTCCCTCCCATATTTCTCAATACATGTCAAGTGAGGTCCTCAAATTGCTCAAGGAAGTCCAAGAGTTGACCAGACAAACTCTCTCCTAAGGCAGTCGACCTCAAATTAGGATTTCATTTTTCATCAAGATGCTCGAGTCCAAAGGATCCCAAATGCTCGCCATTGTCCTAATATGTTCTCAACATCATCCATGTCAAGTTTCAAGCCTTGCAGAGGAAGTTTGCTCAGTCAATTGCTCAAAGGCCTGAAAATCAACTGTTCTAGGTCAAAAGTCAACTGAGGCTCACATACAGTCAAACTTCAAGATTTTTGGTCAACATCCTCATTTTTAAGTATCATTCATCATTTGATCAAGGGTTGATCATGATTCATCAAGGATTGCTCACAATTCATCAAAACCCAAAAGTTGCTAAATTAGGGTTTTGCAGGAAAAGTCAACTCAACTTTGAACAAGCATAACTTTCTCATACTTTATCAGAAATGACCCATCCAAAGCTCATTTTAAAGAGGATGAAATTCCCTAAAATTAATCTTCAGCCCCCAAGTTCAAAATATGCACTCACAAAAAGTTAGGAATTTTGACATTATAGGCATTTTGAAAAGTCAACAAAAACACCTTTTGGGTCAAAGCTTCATACATGAACATGGAAGACTCACATGAGATGAGACCAAAATGGTTGCTTAGAGGACAACCTAAGCTTTCTAATAAGTCCAAGAACACCCTCATAGGATCAAAATTGAGAGAGATATGCATTGTCAAAGTTGGCAATTTTTGGGAAATTGTCAAAAGTCAACATTGATCAAAATTGCATTTTTTTCCATATGGGCCCATCTTTTCATGATTGCATCTCATTCCTAGCATAGTCCACGACCTATGGGACCCTCCATGCTTTATTTATTTATTTAATTTATTTTGATTTTTATTCATTTAAAATTCAAATAAAATCAAATAAATCCAAGTAAATCATATAATGTGTTTTAGGGATGATTTTTGCATTGAAGGGAGATCTTATGTGCTGTCAAATGAGAACCAATTGGTACAAGACTGATTTGGGTGGAAAAAGATTGAACTGAAGCAAATTTGGAAAGATATCATATTCTATAAAAGACCAAATCAAATCTTCATAATGGGCAAGATTCAATTCGTTTTTGTTAACCTAATATGTTGCATTACAAATACAGAAGGTATCCAAGGCAAATGAGGGGTTGGAAGCGTGAAACGGCCAGAAGAAAAACTCAGAATTTTTGATAAAAAGAGAGGTCCAAATTCTGGAATAAAGGGCTAATCAAGGAGTTTCGAAGCCAGAAATCAATTCCTGGGCATCTCAGGAAGCATTCCCAATCATTTGCAGGCGCTAGAACATCCAAAATCACTCCCTCTCACGCTCACGTTTTGCACAATTATCCAAATTTGATTACTGAAATTCTTGCATATTTAGCATGTTTAAATTACATATTTGTATCCATCAACATGTTTGCAATGTTTCTGGATAGTTTGATTTGAGTTACAGTGCAGGAACAAGCTTTTGCCATTGTTAGGGTTTCGTGCTCCAATTTAGGGTTCTGGGTTTACAGCGAAATTAGGCCTGATAATGGGTACCATGATGATCAGAATTTCAAACTCAGTTGATCCATGGTCCCCAATTGAATTTATATTGCATATGCTTGATTCTTGAATGAAACATGTTTCAGCAACAGACCTGCGTCTGTAGGTAAAAGTTCAGAGCCAAAAACGACGGTTCCAGGGAAGAAGACAACAACGTGGTACAACCTGATTGGCTAGTTTAAATTCTGGCGCGTTATTCTGGCCAGAAACTTGTTTTTCTGATTGTTATTTGTTTTTACTGTATTAACATGTTAACATCCAGCACAGTCGGTCAGATGAAGGAAGTCAAAAGCTCATTGTTCTGGGTTCGATCCCAGGCGTGAGCCTTTTGGCATTTTCTCCTTTGGTTTCACCAGAGCCAACACGTACACCTTCTGAGGGTCATTAGCCAGAACCAGATCAAGCGTCCTCTGGTCATCATCTTTTGGATCCGTCAGCCAAAGCCAGATCCAGGGCACCTCATCTTCTGAGCGTCATCATCTTCTAGATCCGTCAGCCAGAGCCAGATCCAGCGCATCTCACCTTCTGAGGACCATCATCTTCTGGATCCATCAGCCAGAATCAGATCCAGTGCACCTCATCTTCTAAAGATCATCATCTTCTGGATCCACCGCCACCAGATCCGCTGACAGCAGGCCCATTTGGTTATTTCTACTATTTTTCTTTAGTTTCCTATTTTGTTTATTTTTAATCAACGCAAAAATTATTTTGTTTTAAATTAACCAGTCAAAAATCACAAAAAAAGATTTATCTTCTTAATAAATGTTTTTTTAATTAATTAGTTTAATTAATTTAGGGCAACTTTAATTTCTTTCACAATTAAAATTCAATTAGAAAATTAGGTTAACTATTGATTTAATTCTTATTTCTTTCTCAAATAAAATAAAAATACAAAATTAAGTTTTTAGAATTAATTTATTTTTTCTTAATTTAAAATTAATTAGAAACTAGGATTTTATTTTTCAATTCAATTATTTCACTATTTTCTCAAATAACAAAAACATGACAAAAAGTATTTTTCTTTAATCAATCGCAAATAGGATTATTCAAAGGGTCAAAACCCTAATCGCCTCGCATTTAATTCTCTGTGCGCTTGTTAATTATTTTTGCCAATATTTTGTAACTGTTCATGATTTGTAATAGTTTAACTTAGGGTTTTTATTTACTATTTAAATTCCCGGGTATTTGGCTATGTAATTAATCCCCCTCTCCGAAGCCTTGTAATAGCGTAGATTTATTTCCTCGCATTTTTAATTTCTGCAAATATTTAGCTGTTTAGATGTATGCTAATAGGATTGTATGACAAGAATGCATGACAAATTAATACGGTTAGAAAACCCTAATGTGCAAAGATAAATAACTGAAACAAATCACTCGCACATATCACTCTTAGGGTATACTCTCACTTCAGTTGCCTTCGGTAAACAATCATTAAGCATTGAGTGTCTTAGTGGTTACCCTCCTGTCTAAAAAGATCAAATGTTACCTCGGAAATATTGCCTCGAATATGATCTTAAGACTCTAGGGTTACTACTAACGTGTCCTAACATTGCTTTAGTGATCGTACGTCCCTTTCGAATTGACCCTTACAAACTCCAACGACGGGGCTACCTATTTCTCAATAGTAGGATAGCGCTGTCTAAAGGAAACAAGAATAGAAACAATGTTTTTTTCGAGTAGGTAGATGCTTGTAGGTACTTGCTCAAATCAAAACTTTTCACACTTACACTCTTCAAAACCATTTTCAAAATAGCTTCGTCACATCCTTGAGGACTGATACAAGGGTTATCACGAAGTAAAACATTTTCAAAACAAAGCACACACACAAGCGATTTCAAAAGATGAGCAAGTACCTAAGAGCCCATGGAAAACCATGGATAAAATGGGTGCTAACACCTTCCATTTCTATTATCTACCCCCCGTACTCAGAATATCTCGAAAAAGGATTTTTTCTGTACTTTTTTCCTTTCTGATTGGATGAAATAAAAGTTGGTGGCGACTCTTGCTTACCGCGACATTTTGCGAACACAAAACATAAAATGCAAACCAGCGTCAAACAGTCGGTTCTGCCACCGTATCACAGTAGGATAACGCTGTCTAAAGGAAACAAGAATAGAAACGATCTTTTTTCGAGTAGGTAGATGCTAATAGGTACTTGCTAAAATCAAAACTTTTCACACTTACACTTTTCAAACCAACTTTCAAAACAACTTCGTCACACCTTTGAGGACCGATACAAGGATTATCACGAAGTCAAAACTTTTCAAACAAAACACATACACAAGCAATTTTAAAAAGATGAGCAAGTACCTAAGAGCCCATGGAAAACCATGGATAGAAAGGGTGCTAACACCTTCCCTTTCTATAATCTACCCCCCGTACTCGGAATATCTCGAAAAAAGGATATTTTCTGTACTTTTTTCCTTTCCGATTGGATAAAATAAAAGTCGATAGCGACTCTTGCTTACCACGACATTTTGCAATCAAAAAGTGCAAAACGCAAACTAGTAAAAATAGTCGATTATGTTACCGTATCACATATCTATTATACCATAATACAATATGAATATGGTAAATAAGTATACTATCAAGCATCATTATATAATTTGAATTATTACCAATGTATATGAAATATGTGTCATTAATTAATAGTCTTTTAACTTAGTTTTTAGTGATGAAGTAACCTAAAATTTGGTGATGGAGAAGAAGAAAAATATTGAAATTATTTACATCTATTATACCATAATACATTATGAATATGAGGAATAAATATACTATCGGGCCTCATTATATAATTTGAATTATTACCAATGCATATGAAATATGTGTCATTAATTAATAGTCTTTTAACTTAGTTTCATGGTGAAGAAGTAACCTAAAATTTGGTGATGAAAAACAGGAAAAATATTAAAATTATTTACATCTATTATACCATAATACAATATTAATATGGTGAATAAATATACTATCGAGACTCATTATATAATTTGAATTATTAGCAATGTATATGAAATATGTGTCATTAATTAATAGTCTTTTAACTTAGTTTCTTGGTGAAGAAGTAACCTAAAATTTGGTGATGGAAAAGAAGAAATATACTGAAATTGTTTACATCTACTATACCATAATACAATATGAATATGGTGAGTAAATATACTATCGGGCCTCATTATATAATTTGAATTATAACCAATGTATATGAAATATGTGTCATTAATTAATAGTCTTTTAACTTAGTTTCTTAGGGAAGAAGTAACCTAAAATTTGGTGATGGAGAAGAAGAAAAATATTGAAAATGTTTACATCTATGATACCGTAATACAATATGAATATGGTGAATAAATATATTATCGAGAGTCATTATATAATTTGAATTATTTCCAATGTATATGAAATATGTGTCATTAATTAAAAGCCTTTTAACTTAGTTTCTTAGTTATGAAGTAACCTAAAATTTGGTGATGGAAAAGAAAAAAAATATTAAAATTGTTCACATCTATTATACCATAATACAATATGAATATGGTGAATATATATACTACAGAGACACAATATATAATTTGAATTATTTATAGTGTATATGGAATATGTGCAATTAATTAGTAGACTTTTAACTTAGTTTCTTAGTGATAAAGTAATCTAAAATTTGGTGATGGAGAAGAAGAAAAATACTGAAATTATTTACATCTATTATACCATAATACAATATGAATATGGTGAATAAATATACTATCGGGCATCATTATATAATTTGAATTATTACTAATGTATAGGAAATATGTGTCATTAATTAATTGTCTTTTAACTTAGTTTCTTGGTGAAAAGTAACCTAAAATTTGGTGATGGAGACGAAGAAAAATACTCAAATTGTTTACATCTATTATACCATAATATAATATGAATATGGTGAATAAATATACTATCGAGACACAATATATAATTTGAATTATTTCCAATGTATATGGAATATGTGTCATTAATTAATACTCTTTTAACTTAGTTTCTTAGTGATGAAGTATCCTAAAATTTGGTGATGGAGAAGAAAAAAAATATTGAAATTGTTTACATCTATTATACCATAATGAAATATGAATATGGTGAATAAATATACTATCGGGCATAATTATATAATTTTAATTATTACCAATGTATACGAAATATGTGTCATTAATTAATAGTCTTTTAACGTAGTTTCTTGGTGAAGAAGTAACCTAAAATTTGGTGAGGGAGAGGAAGAAAAATACTAAGATTGTTTACATCTATTATACAATGATACAATATGAATATGGTGAATAAATATACTATTAGACTCATTATATATTTGAATTATTAACAATGTATAGATAATATGTGTCATTAATTAATAGTCTTTTAACTTAGTTTCTTAGTGATGAAGTAACCTAAAATTTGGTGATGGAGAAGAAGAAAAATATTGAAATTGTTTACATCTATTATACCATAATAAAATATGAATATGGTGAATAAGTATACTATCGGGTATCAATATCTAATTTGAATTATTACCAATGTATATGAAATATTTATCATTAATTAATAGTCTTTTAACTTAGTTTCTTGGTGAAGAAGTAACCTAAAATTTGGTGATGGAGAAGAAGAAAAATACTATGATTGTTTACATCTATTATATCATGATACAATATGAATATGGTAAATTAATATACTACTAGACTCATTATATAATTTGAATTATTAACAATGTATAGATAATATGTGTCATTAATTAATAGTCTTTTAACTTAGTTTCTTAGTGATGAAGTAACCAAAAATTTAGTGATGGAGAAGAAGAAAAATATTGAAATTATTTACATCTATTATACCATAATACAATATAAATATGGTGAATAAATATACTATCGGGCATTATTATATAATTTGAATTATTACCAATTTGTATGAAATATGTGTCATTAATTAATAGTCATTACATTAGTTTCTTGGTGATGACGTAACCTAAAATTTCTTGATGAAAAAGAAAAAAAATATTGAAATTATTTAAATCTATTATACCATAATACAATATAGGTAAATAAGTATACTATGACGCATCATTATATAATTTGAATTATTAGCAATGTATATGAAGTAAGTGTCATTAATTAATAGTCTTTTAACTTAGTTTCTTAGTGATTAAGTAACATAAAATTTGGTGATAGAGAAGAAGAAAAATATTAAAATTGTATACATCTATTATACCATAATACAATATGAATATGTTGAATATATATACTATCGGGCCTCATTATATAATTTGAATTATTACCAATGCATATGAAATATGTCATTAATTAATAGTCTTTTAACTTAGTTTCTGGGTGAAGAAGTAACCTAAAATTTGGTGATGAAAAAGAGGAAAAATATTGAAATTATTTACATCAATTATACCATAATACAATATTAATATGGTGAATAAATATAATATCGAGACTCATTATATAATTTGAATTATTAACAATGTATATGAAATATGTGTCATTAATTAATAGTCTTTTAACTTAGTTTCTTGGTGAAAAAGTAACCTAAAATTTGGTGATGGAGAAGAACAAAATATACTGAAATTGTTTACATCTATTATACCATAATACAATATGATTATGGTGAGTAAATATACTATCGGGCCTCATTATAAAATTTGAATTATAACCAATGTATATGAAATATGTGTCATTTATTAATAGTCTTTTAACTTAGTTTCTTAATGAAGAAGTAACCTAAAATTTGGTGATGGAGAAGAAGAAAAATATTGAAATTGTTTACATCTATGATACCATAATACAATATGAATATGGTGAATAAATATATTATCGAGAGTCATTGTATAATTTTAATTATTTCCAATGTATATGAAATATGTGTCATTAATTAAAAGCCTTTTAACTTAGTTTCTTAGTTATGAAGTAACCTAAAATTTGGTGATGGAAAAGAAGAAAAATATTGAAATTGTTTACATCTATTATATCATAATACAATAAGAATATGGTGAATAAATATACTATAGAGACACAATATATAATTTAAATTATTTATAATGTATATGGAATATGTGCCATTAATTAATAGACTTTTAACTTAGTTTCTTAGTGATAAAGTAACCTAAAATTTGGTGATGGAGAAGAAGAAAAATACTGAAATTATTTACATCTATTATACCATAATGAAATATGAATATGGTGAATAAATATACTATCGGGCATCATTATATAATTTGAATTATTACCAATGTATATGAAATATGTGTCATTAATTAATTGTCTTTTAACTTAGTTTCTTGGTGAAAAGTAACCTAAAATTTGGAGACGGAGACGAAGAAAAATACTCAAATTGTTTACATCTATTATACCATAATACAATACGAATATGGTGAATAAATATACTATCGAGACACAATATATAATTGGAATTATTTCCAATGTATATGGAATATGTGTCATTAACTAATACTCTTTTAACTTAGTTTCTTAGTGATGAAGTAACCTGAAATTTGGTGATGGAGAAGAAAAAAAATATTGAAATTGTTTACATCTATTATACCATAATGAAATATGAATATGGTGAATAAATATACTATCGGAAATCATTATATAATTTGAATTATTACCAATGTATATTAAATATGTGTCATTAATTAATAGTCTTTTAATGTAGTTTCTTGATGAAGAAGTAACCTAAAATTTGGTGAGGGAGAAGAGGAAAAATACTAATATTGTTTACATCTATTATACCATGATACAATATGAATATGGTGAATAAATATACCATTAGACTCATTATATATTTGAATTATTAACAATGTATAGATAATATGTGTCATTAATTAATAGTCTTTTAACTTTGTTTCTTAGTGATGAAGTAACCCAAAATTTGGTGATGGAGAAGAAGAAAAATATTGAAATTGTTTACATCTATTATACCATAACAAAATATAAATATGGTGAATAAATATACTATCGGGAATCAATATCTAATTTGAATTATTACCAATGTATATGAAATATGTGTCATTAATTAATAGTCTTTTAACTTACGTTCTTGGTGAAGAAGTAACCTAAAATTTGGTGATGAAGAAGAAGAAAAATACTATGATTGTTTACATGTATTATATCATGATACAATATGAATATGGTAAATAAATATACTATTAGACTCATTATATAATTTGAATTATTAACAATGTATAGATAATATGTGTCATTAATTAATAGTCTTTTAACATAGTTTCTTAGTGATGAAGTAACCAAAAATTTGGTGATGGAGAAGAAGAAAAATATTCAAATTATTTACATCTATTATACCATAATACAATATGAATATGGTGAATAAATATACTATTGGGCCTTATTATATAATTTGAATTATTACCAATGTGTATGAAATATGTGTCATTAATTAATAGTCTTACCATTAATTTCTTGGTGATAAAGTAACCTAAAATTTGGTGATGAAAAAGAAGAAAAATATTGAAATTGTTTAAATCTATTATACCATAATACAATATAAATATGGTAAATAAGTATACTATGAGGAATCATTATATAATTTTAATTATTAGCAATGTATATGAAATAAGTGTCATTAAATAATAGTCTTTTAACTTAATTTCTTAGTGATTAAGTAACCTAAAATTTGGTGAAATAGAAGAAGAAAAATATTAAAATTGTTTAAATCTATTATACCATCATAAAATATGAATATGGTGAATAAATATAGTATCGGGCCTCGTTATATAATTTGAATTATTATCAATGCATATGAAATCTGTGTCATTAATTAATAGTCTTTTAACTTAGTTTCTTGGTGAAGAAGTAACCTATAATTTGGTGATGAAAAAGAGAAAAAATATTGAAATTATTTACATCTATTATACCATAATACAATATTAATATGGTGAATAAATATACTATCGAGACTCATTATATAATTTGAATTATTAACAATGTATATGAAATATGTGTCATTAATTAATAGTCTTTTTACTTAGTTTCTTGGTGAAGAAGTAACCTAAAATTTGGTGATAGAGAAGAAGAAATATACTGAAATTGTTTACATCTATTATACCATAATACAATATGAATATGGTGAATAAATATATTATCGAGAGTCATTATATAATTTGAATTATTTACAATGTATATGAAATATGTGTCATTAATTAAAAGTCTTTTAACTTAGTTTCTTAGTGATGAAGTAACCTAAAATTTGGTGATGGAGAAGAAGAAAAATATTGAAATTGTTTATATCTATTATACCATAATACAATATGAATATGGAGAATAAATATACTATCGGGTATCATTATATAATTTGAATTATTACCAATGTATAGGAAATATGTGTTATTAATTAATAGTCTTTTAACTTAGTTTCTTGGTGAAAAGTAACCTAAAATTTGGTGACGGAGACGAAGAAAAATACTCAAATTGTTTACATCTATTATACCATAATACAATACGAATATGGTGAATAAATATACTATCGAGACACAATATATAATTTGAATTATTTACAATGTATATGGAATATGTGTCATTAATTAATAGTCTTTTAATTTAGTTTCTTAGTGACGAAGTAACCTAAAATTTGGTGATGGAGAAGAAGAAAAATATTGAAATTGTTTACATCTACTATACCATAATAAAATATGAATATGGTGATTAAATATACTATCGGGCATCATTATATAATTTGAATTATTATCAATGTATATGAAATATGTGTAATTAATTAATAGTCTTTTAACTTAGTTTCTTGGTGAAGAAGTAACCTAAAATTTGGTGATGGAGAAGAAGAAAAATACTAAGATTGTTTACATCTATTATACCATAATACAATATGAATATGGTGAATAAATATACTATCGGACCTTATTATATAATTTGAATTATTACCAATGTGTATGAAATATGTGTCATTAATTAATAGTCTTTACATTAGTTTCTTGGTGATGAAGTAAACTAAAATTTGGTGATGAAAAATAAGAAAAATATTGAAATTGTTTAAATCTATTATACCATAATACAATATAAATATGGTAAATAAGTATACTATGAGGCATCATTATATAATTTGAATTATAAGCAATATATATGAAATAAGTGTCATTAATTAATAGTCTTTTAACTTAGTTTTTTAGCGATTAAGTAACCTAAAATTTGGTGATAGAGAAGAAGAAAAATATTAAAATTGTTTACATGTATTATACCATAATACAATATGAATATGGTGAATAAATATACTATCGGGCCTCATTATATAATTTGAATTATTACCAATGCATATGAAATATGTGTCATTAATTAATAATCTTTTAACTTAGTTTCTTAGTGATGAAGTAACCTAAAATTTGGTGATGAAAAAGAGGAAAAATATTGAAATTATTTACATCTATTATACCATAATACAATATTAATATGGTGAATAAATATACTATCGAGACTCATTATATAATTTGAATTATTAACAATGTATATGAAATATGTGTCATTAATTAATAGTATTTTAACTTAGTTTCTTAGTGATGAAGTAACCAAAAATTCGGTGATGGAGAAGAAGAAAAATATTAAAATTATTTACATCTATTATACCATAATACAATATGAATATGGTGAATAAATATACTATCGGGCCTTATTATATAATTTGAATTATTACCAATGTGTATGAAATATGTGTCATTAATTAATAGTCTTTACATTAGTTTCTTGGTGATGAAGTAACCTAAAATTTAGTGATGAAAAAGAAGAAAAATATTGAAATTGTTTAAATCTATTATACCATAATACAATATAAATATGGTAAATAAGTATACTATGAGGCATCATTATATAATTTGAATTATTAGCAATGTATATGAAATATGTGTCATTAATTAATAGTCTTTTGACTTAGTTTCTTGGTGAAGAAGTAACCTAAAATTTGGTGATAGAGAAGAAGAAATATACTGAAATTGTTTACATCTATTATACTATAATACAATATGAATATGGTGAATAAATATATTATCGAGAGTCATTATATAATTTGAATTATTTCCAATGTATATGAAATATGTGTCATTAATTAAAAGTCTTTTAACTTAGTTTCTTAGTGATGAATAACCTAAAATTTGGTGATGGAGAAGAAGAAAAATATTGAAATTGTTTATATCTATTATACCATAATACAATGTGAATATGGTGAATAAATATACTATCGGACATCATTATATAATTTGAATTATTACCAATGTATAGGAAATATGTGTCATTAATTAATAGTCTTTTAACTTAGTTTCTTGGTGAAAAGTAACCTAAAATTTGGTGACGGAGACGAAGAAAAATACTCAAATTGTTTACATTTATTATACCATAATACAATACGAATATGTTGAATAAATATACTATCTAGACACAATATATAATTTGAATTATTTACAATGTATATGGAATATGTGTCATTAATTAATAGTCTTTTAACTTAGTTTCTTAGTGACGAAGTAACCTAAAATTTGGTGATGGAGAAGAAGAAAAATATTGAAATTGTTTACATCTACTATACCATAATAAAATATGAATATGGTGATTAAATATACTATCGGGCATCATTATATAATTTGAATTATTATCAATGTATATGAAATATGTGTAATTAATTAATAGTCTTTTAACTTAGTTTCTTGGTGAAGAAGTAACCTAAAATTTGGTGATGGAGAAGAAGAAAAATACTAAGATTGTTTACATCTATTATACCATAATACAATATGAATATGGTGAATAAATATACTATCATACCTTATTATATAATTTGAATTATTACCAATGTGTATGAAATATGTGTCATTAATTAATAGTCTTTACATTAGTTTCTTGGTGATGAAGTAACCTAAAATTTGGTGATGAAAAATAAGAAAAATATTGAAATTGTTTAAATCTATTATACCATAATACAATATAAATATGGTAAATAAGTATACTATGAGGCATCATTATATAATTTGAATTATAAGCAATATATATGAAATAAGTATCATTAATTAATAGTCTTTTAACTTAGTTTTTTAGCGATTAAGTAACATAAAATTTGGTGATAGAGAAGAAGAAAAATATTAAAATTATTTACATGATTTATACCATAATACAATATGAATATGGTGAATAAATATACTATCGGGCCTCATTATATAATTTGAATTATTACCAATGCATATGAAATATGTGTCATTAATTAATAATCTTTTAACTTAGTTTCTTAGTGATGAAGTAACCTAAAATTTGGTGATGAAAAAGAGGAAAAATATTGAAATTATTTACATCTATTATACCATAATACAATATTAATATGGTGAATAAATATACTATCGAGACTCATTATATAATTTGAATTATTAATAATGTATATGAAATATGTGTCATTAATTAATAGTCTTTTAACTTAGTTTCTTGGTGAAGAAGTAACCTAAAATTTGGTGATGGAGAAGAAGAAATATACTGAAATTGTTTACATCTATTATACCATAATACAATATGAATATGGTGAGTAAATATACTATCTAGCCTCATTATATAATTTGAATTATAACCAATGTATATTAAATATGTGTCATTTATTAATAGTCTTTTAACTTAGTTTCTTAATGAAGAAGTAACCTAAAATTTGATGATGGAAAAGAAGAAAAATATTGAAATTGTTTACATCTATTATACCATAATACAATATGAATATAGTGAATAAATATAATATAGAGACACAATATATAATTTGAATTATTTATAATGTATATGGAATATGTGCCATTAATTAATAGACTTTTAACTTAGTTTCTTAGTGATAAAGTGACCTAAAATTTGGTGATGGAGAAGAAGAAAAATACTGAAATTATTTACATCTATTATACCATAATACAATATGAATATGGTGAATAAATATACTATTGGGCATCATTATATAATTTGAATTATTACCAATGTATAGGAAATATGTGTCATTAATTAATTGTCTTTTAACTTAGTTTCTTTGTGAAAAGTAACCTAAAATTTGGTGACGGAGACGAAGAAAAATACTCAAATTGTTTACATCTATTATACCATAATACAATACGAATATGGTGAATAAATATACTATCAAGACAAAATATATAATTTGAATTATTTCCAATATATATGGAATATGTGTCATTAATTAATACTCTTTTAACTTAGTTTCTTAGTGATGAAGTAACCTAAAATTTCGTGATGGAGAAGAAGAAAAATATTGAAATTGTTTACATCTATTATACCATAATGAAATATGAATATGGTGAATAAATATACTATCGGGCATCGTTATATAAATTGAACTATTACCAATGTATATGAAATATGTGTCATTAATTAATAGTCTTTACATTAGTTTCTTGGTGATGAAGTAACCTAAAATTTGGTGATGAAAAATAAGAAAAATACTAAGATTGTTTACATCTATTATACCATAATACAATATAAATATGGTAAATAAGTATACTATGAGGCATCATTATATAATTTGAATTATAAACAATATATATGAAATAAGTGTCATTAATTAATAGTCTTTTAACTTAGTTTTTTAGCGATTAAGTAACCTAAAATTTGGTGATAGAGAAGAAGAAAAATATTAAAATTATTTACATGTATTATACCATAATACAATATGAATATGGTGAATAAATATACTATCGGGCCTCATTATATAATTTGAATTATTACCAATGCATATGAAATATGTGTCATTAATTAATAATCTTTTAACTTAGTTTCTTAGTGATGAAGTAACCTAAAATTTGGTGATGAAAAAGAGGAAAAATATTGAAATTATTTACATCTATTATACCATAATACAATATTAATATGGTGAATAAATATACTATCTGGCCTCATTATATAATTTGAATTATAACCAATGTATATGAAATATGTGTCATTTATTAATAGTCTTTTAACTTAGTTTCTTAATGAAGAAGTAACCTAAAATTTGATGATGGAGAAGAAGCAAAATATTGAAATTGTTTACATCTATGATACCATAATATAATATGAATATGGTGAATAAATATATTATCGAGAGTCATTATATAATTTGAATTATTTCCAATGTATATGAAATATGTGTCATTAATTAAAAGCCTTTTAACTTAGTTTCTAAGTTATGAAGTAACCTAAAATTTGGTGATGGAAAAGAAGAAAAATATTGAAATTGTTTACATCTATTATACCATAATGAAATATGAATATGGTGAATAAATATACTATCGGGCATCGTTATATAATTTGAACTATTACCAATGTATATGAAATATGTGTCATTAATTAATAGTCTTTTAATGTAGTTTCTTGGTGTAGAAGTCACCTAAAATTTGGTGAGGGAGAAGAAGAAAAATACTAAGATTGTTTACATCTATTATACCATGATACAATATGAATATGGTGAATGAATATATTATTAGACTAATTATATATTTGAATTATTAACAATGTATAGATGATATGTGTCATTAATTAATAGTCTTTTAACTTAGTTTCTTAGTGATGAAGTAACCTAAAATTTGGTGATGGAGAAGAAGAAAAATATCGAAATTGTTTACATCTATTATACCATAACAAAATATGAATATGGTGAATAAATATACTATCGGGCATCAATATCTAATTTGAATTATTACCAATGTATTGGAAATATGTGTCATTAATTAATAGTCTTTTAACTTAGTTTCTTGGTGAAGAAGTAACCTAAAATTTGGTGATGGAGAAGAAGAAAAATACTATGATTGTTTACATCTATTATATCATGATACAATATGAATATGGTAAATAAATATACTATTAAACTCATTATATAATTTGAATTATTAACAATGTATAGATAATATGTGTCATTAATTAATAGTCTTTTAACATAGTTTCTTAGTGATGAAGTAACCAAAAATTCGGTGATGGAGAAGAAGAAAAATATTAAAATTATTTACATCTATTATACCATAATACAATATGAATATGGTGAATAAATATACTATCGGACCTTATTATATAATTTGAATTATTACCAATGTGTATGAAATATGTGTCATTAATTAATAGTCTTTACATTAGTTTCTTGGTGATGAAGTAACCTAAAATTTGGTGATGAAAAAGAAGAAAAATATTGAAATTGTTTAAATCTATTATACCATAATACAATATAAATATGGTAAATAAGTATACTATGAGGCATCATTATATAATTTGAATTATTAGCAATGTATATGAAATATGTGTCATTAATTAATAGTCTTTTAACTTAGTTTCTTGGTGAAGAAGTAACCTAAAATTTGGTGATAGAGAAGAAGAAATATACTGAAATTGTTTACATTTATTATACCATAATACAATATGAATATGGTGAATAAATATATTATCGAGTTTCATAATCTAATTTGAATTATTTCCAATATATATGAAATATGTGTCATTAATTAAAAGTCTTTTAACTTAGTTTCTTAGTGATGAAGTAATCTAAAATTTGGTGATGGAGAAGAATAAAATTATTGAAATTGTTTATATCTATTATACCATAATACAATATGAATATGGTGAATAAATATACTATCGGGCATCATTATATAATTTGAATTATTACCAATGTATAGGAAATATGTGTTATTAATTAATAGTCTTTTAACTTAGTTTCTTAGTGATAAAGTAACCTAAAATTTGGTGATGGAGAAGAAGAAAAATATTGTAATTGTTTACATCTACTATACCATAATAAAACATGAATATGGTGAATAAATATACTATCGGGCATCATTATATAATTTGAATTATTACCAATGTATATGAAATATGTGTATTTAATTAATAGTATTTTAACTTAGTTTCTTGGTAAAGAAGTAACCTAAAATTTGGTGATGGAGAAGAAGAAATATACTGAAATTGTTTATATCTATTATACTATAATACAATATGAATATGGTTAATAAATATATTATCGAGAGTAATTATATAATTTGAATTATTTCCTATGTATATGAAATATGTGTCATTAATTAAAAGTCTTTTAACTTAGTTTCTTAGTGAAGAAGTAACCTAAAATTTTGTGATGGAGAAGAAGAAAAATATTGAAATTGTTTATATCTATTATGCCATAATACAATATGAATATGGTGAATAAATATACTATCGGGCATCATTATATATTTTGAATTATTACCAATGTATAGGAAATATGTGTCATTAATTAATAGTCTTTTAACTTAGTTTCTTGGTGAAAAGTAACCTAAAATTTGGTGACGGAGACGAAGAAAAATACTCAAATTGTTTACATCTATTATACCATAATACAATACGAATATGGTGAATAATACACTATCGAGACACAATATATAATTTGAATTATTTACAATGTATATGGAATATGTGTCATTAATTAATAGTCTTTTAACTTAGTTTCTTGGTGAAGAAGTAACCTAAAATTTGGTGATGGAGAAGAAGAAATATACTGAAATTGTTTACATCTATTATACCATAATAAAATATGAATATGGTGAGTAAATATACTATCTGGCCTCATTATATAATTTGAATTATAACCAATGTATATGAAATATGTGTCATTAATTAATAGTCTTTTAACTTAGTTTCTTGGTGAAAAAGTAACCTAAAATTTGGTGATGGAGAAGAAGAAAAATACTAAGATTGTTTACATCTATTATACCATGATACAATATGAATATGATGAATAAATATACTTTTAGACTCATTATATAATTTGAATTATTAACAATGTATATATAATATGTGTCATTAATTAATAGTCTTTTAACTTAATTTCTTAGTGATGAAGTAACCTAAAATTTGGTGATGGAGAAAAAGAATAAATATTGAAATTGTTTACATCTATTATACCATAATAAAATATGAATATGGTGAATAAATATACTATAGGGCATCAGTATATAATTTGAATTATTACCAATGTATATGAAATATGTGTCATTAATTAATAGTCTCTTAACTTAGTTTCTTGGTGAAGAAGTAACCTAAAATTTGGTGATGGAGAAGATAAAATATGAATATAGTAAATAAATATACTATCAGGACTCATTATATAATTTGAATTATTAACAATGTATATATAATATGTGTCATTAATTAATAGTCTTTTAACTTAGTTTCTTAGTGATGAAGTAACCAAAAATTTGGTGATGTTGAAGAAGAAAAATATTGAAATTGTTCACATCTATTATACCATAATACAATATGAATATGGTGAATAAATATACTATCGGGTCTTATTATATAATTTAAATTATTACCAATGTATATGAAATATGTGTCATTAATTAATAGTATTTACATTAGTTTCTTGGTGATGAAGTAACGTAAAATTTGGTGATGAAAAAGAAGAAAAATATTGAAATTGTTTACATCTATTATACCATAATACAATATGAATATGGTAAATAAGTATACTATGAGGCATCATTATATAATTTTAATTATTAGCAATGTATATGAAATAAGTGTCATTAATTAATAGTCTTTTAACTTAGTTTCTTAGTGATTAAGTAACCTAAAATTTGGTGATGGAGAAGAAGAAAAATATTGAAATTGTTTATATCTATTATACCATAATACAATATGGATATGGTGAATAAATATACTATCGGGCATCATTATATAATTTGAATTATTACCAATGTATAAGAAATATGTGTCATAAATTAATAGTCTTTTAACTTAGTTTGTTGGTGAAAAGTAACCTAAAATTTGGTGACGGAGACGAAGAAAAATACTCAAATTGTTTACATCTATTATACAATAATACAATATGAATATGGTGAATAAATATACTATCGAGACACAATATATAATTTGAATTATTTACAATATATATGGAATATATATCATTAATTAATAGTCTTTTAACTTAGTTTTTTGGTGAAGAAGTAACATAAAATTTGGTGATGGAGAAGAAGAAAAATACTAAGATTGTTTACATCTATTATACCATGATACAATATGAATATGGTGAATAAATATACTTTTAGACTCATTATATAATTTGAATTATTAACAATGTATACATAATATGTGTCATTAATTAATAGTCTTTTAACTTAATTTCTTAGTGATGAAGTAACCTAAAATTTGGTGATGGAGAAAAAGAAAAATATTGAAATTGTTTACATCTATTATACCATAATAAAATATGAATATGGTGAATAAATATACTATCGGGCATCAGTATATAATTTGAATTATTAACAATGTATATGAAATATGTGTCATTAATTAATAGTCTCTTAACTTAGTTTCTTGGTGAAGAAGTAACCTAAAATTTGGTGATGGAGAAGATAAAATATGAATATGGTAAATAAATATACTATCAGGACTCATTATATAATTTGAATTATTAACAATGTATATATAATATGTGTCATTAATTAATAGTCTTTTAACTTAGTTTCTTAGTGATGAAGTAACCAAAAATTTGGTGATAGAGAAGAAGAAAAATATTGAATTTGTTCACATCTATTATACCATAATACAATATGAATATGGTGAATAAATATACTATCGGGCCTTATTATATAATTTAAATTATTACCAATGTATATGAAATATGTGTCATTAATTAATAGTCTTTACATTAGTTTCTTGGTGATGAAGTAACCTAAAATTTGGTGATGAAAAAGAAGAAAAATATTGAACTTGTTTACATCTATTATACCATGATAAAATATGAATATGGTAAATAAGTATACTATGAGGCATCATTATATAATTTTAATTATTAGCAATGTATATGAAATAAGTGTCATTTATTAATAGTATTTTAACTTAGTTTCTTAGTGATTAAGTAACCTAAAATTTGGTGATGGAGAAGAAGAAAAATATTAAAATTGTTTATATCTATTATACCATAATACAATATGAATATGGTGAATAAATATACTATCGGGCATCATTATATAATTTGAATTATTACCAATGTATAGGAAATATGTGTCATAAAATAATAGTCTTTTAACTTAGTTTATTGGTGAAAAGTAACCTAAAATTTGGTGACAGAGACGAAGAAAAATACTCAAATTGTTAACATCTAGTATACCATAATACAATACGAATATCGTTAATAAATATACTATCGAGACACAATATATAATTTGAATTATTTACAATGTATATGGAATATGTGTCATTAATTAATAGTCTTTTAACTTAGTTTCTTAGTGATAAAGTAACCTAAAATTTGGTGATGGAGAAGAAGAAAAATATTGAAATTAGTTACGTCTATTATACCATAATAAAATATGAATATGGTGAATAAATATACTATCGGGTTTCATTATATAATTTGAATTATTATCAATGTATATGAAATATGTGTCTTTAATTAATAGTCTTTTAACTTAGTTTCTTGGTGAAGAAATAACCTAATATTTGGTGATGGAGTAGAAGAAAAATACTAAGATTGTTTACATCTATTATACCATGATACAATATGAATATGGTGAATAAATATACTATCGAGACACAATATATAATTTGAATTATTAACAATGTATAGATAATATGTGTTATTAATTAATAGTCTTTTAACTTTGTTTCTTAGTGATGAAGTAACCTAAAATTTGGTGATGGAGAAGAAGAAAAATATTGAAATTATTTACATCTATTATACCATAAAAAATATGAATATTATGAATAAATATACTATCGGGCATAAATATATAATTTGAATTATTACCAATGTATATGAAACATGTGTCATTAATTAATAGTCTTTTAACTTAGTTTCTTGGTGAAGAAGTAACCTAAAATTTGGTGATGGAGAAGAAGAAAAATACTAAGATTGTTTACATCTATTATACCATGATACAATATGAATATGGTGAATAAATATACTTTTAGACTCATTATATAATTTGAATTATTAACAATGTATAGATAATATGTGTCATTAATTAATAGTCTTTTAACTTAGTTTCTTAGTGATGAAGTAACCTAAAATTTGGTGATGGAGAAGAAGAAAAATATTGAAATTGTTTACATCTATTATACCATAATAAAATATAAATATGGTGAATAAATATACTATCGGGCATCAATATATAATTTGAATTATTACCAATGTATATGAAATATGTGTCATTAATTAATAGTCTTTTAACTTAGTTTGTTGGTGAAGAAGTAACCTAAAATTTGGTGATGGAGAAGATAAAATATGAATATGGTAAATAAATATACTATCAGGACTCATTATATAATTTGAATTATTAACAATGTATATATAATATATGTCATTAATTAATAGTCTTTTAACTTAGTTTCTTAGTGATGAAGTAACCAAAAATTTGGTGATGGAGAAGAAGAAAAATATTGAAATTGTTTACATCTATTATACCATAATACAATATAAATATGGTGAATAAGTATACTATGAGGCATCATTATATAATTTGAATTATTAGCAATGTATATGAAATATGTGTCATTAATTAATAGTCTTTTAACTTAGTTTCTTGGTGAAGAAGTAACCTAAAATTTGGTGATGAAAAAGAGGAAAAATATTGAAATTATTTAAATCTATTATACCATAATACAATATTAATATCGTGAATAAATATACTATCGAGACTCATTATATAATTTGAATTATTTCCAATGTATATGAGATATGTGTCATTAATTAAAAGTCTTTTAACTTAGTTTCTTAATGATGAAGTAACCTAAAATTTGGTTATGAAAAAGAAGAAAAATATTGAAATTGTTATATCTATTATACCATAATACAATATTAATATAGTGAATAAATATACTATCGGACATTATTATATAATTTGAATTATTACCAATGTATAGGAAATATGTGTCATTAATTAATAGTCTTTTAACTTAGTTTCTTGGTGAAAAGTAACCTAAAATTTGGTGACGGAGACGAAGAAAAATACTCAAATTGTTTCCATCTCTTATACCATAATACAATACGAATATGGTGAATAAATATACTATCGAGACACAATATATAATTTGAATTATTTACAATGTATATGGAATACGTGTCATTAATTAATAGTCTTTTAAATTAGTTTCTTAGTGATCAAGTAACCTAAAACTTGGTGATGGAGAAGAAGAAAAATATTGAAATTGTTTACATCTATTATACCATAATAAAATATGAATATGGTGAATAAATATACTATCGGGCATCATTATATAATTTGAATTATTACCAATGTATATGAAATATGTGTCATTATTTAATAGTCTTTTAACTTAGTTTCTTGGTGAAGAAGTAACCTAAAATTTGGTGATGGAGAAGAAGAAAAATACTAAGATTGTTTACATCTATTATACCATGATACAATATGAATATGGTGAATAAATATACTATCGAGAAACAATATATAATTTGAATTATTAACAATGTATAGATAATATGTGTCATTAATTAATAGTCTTTTAACTTAGTTTCTTAGTGATGAAGTAACCTAAAATTTGGTGATGGAGAAGAATAAAAATATTGAAATATTTACATCTATTATACCATAGTAAAATATGAATATGGTGAATAAATATACTATCGGGCATCAATATATAATTTGAATTATTACCAATGTATATGAAATATGTGTCATTAATTAATAGTCTTTTAACTTAGTTTCTTGGTGAAGAAGTAACCTAAAATTTGGTGATGGAGAAGAAGAAAAATACTAAGATTGTTTACATCTATTATACCATGATACAATATGAATATGGTGAATAAATATACTTTTAGACTCATTATATAATTTGAATTATTAACAATGTATAGATAATATGTGTCATTAATTAATAGTCTTTTAACTTAGTTTCTTAGTGATGAAGTAACCCAAAATTTGGTGATGGAGAAGAAGAAAAATATAAAAATTGATTACATCTATTATACCATAATAAAATATGAATATGGTGAATAAATAGATTATCGGGCATCAATATATAATTTGAATTATTACCAATGTATATGAAATATGTGTCATTAATTAATAGTCTCTTAACTTAGTTTCTTGGTGAAGAAGTAACCTAAAATTTGGTGATGGAGAAGATAAAATATGAATATGGTAAATAAATATACTATCAGGACTCATTATATAATTTGAATTATTAACAATGTATATATAATATGTGTCATTAATTAATAGTCTTTTAACTTAGTTTCTTAGTGATGAAGTAACCAAAAATTTGGTGATGGAGAAGAAGAAAAATATTGAATTTGTTCACATCTATTATACCATAATACAATATGAATATGGTGAATAAATATACTATCGGGCCTTATTATATAATTTAAATTATTACCAATGTATATGAAATATGTGTCATTAATTAATAGTCTTTACATTAGTTTCTTGGTGATGAAGTAACCTAAAATTTGGTGATGAAAAAGAAGAAAAATATTGAACTTGTTTACATCTATTATACCATAATACAATATGAATATGGTAAATAAGTATACTATGAGGCATCATTATATAATTTTAATTATTAGCAATGTATATGAAATAAGTGTCATTTATTAATAGTATTTTAACTTAGTTTCTTAGTGATTAAGTAACCTAAAATTTGGTGATGGAGAAGAAGAAAAATATTGAAATTGTTTATATCTATTATACCATAATACAATATGAATATGGTGAATAAATATACTATCGGGCATCATTATATAATTTGAATTATTACCAATGTATAGGAAATATGTGTCATAAAATAATAGTCTTTTAACTTAGTTTGTTGGTGAAAAGTAACCTAAAATTTGGTGACGGAGACGAAGAAAAATACTCAAAATGTTTACATCTAGTATACCATAATACAATACGAATATGGTGAATAAATATACTATCGAGACACAATATATAATTTGAATTATTTACAATGTATATGGAATATGTGTCATTAATTAATAGTCTTTTAACTTAGTTTCTTAGTGATGAAGTAACCTAAAATTTGGTGATGGAGAAGAAGAAAAATATTGAAATTAGTTACGTCTATTATACCATAATAAAATATGAATATGGTGAATAAATATACTATCGGGTATCATTATATAATTTGAATTATTACCAATGTATATGAAATATGTGTCATTAATTAATAGTCTTTTAACTTAGTTTCTTGGTGAAGAAATAACCTAATATTTGGTGATGGAGTAGAAGAAAAATACTAGATTGTTTACATCTATTATACCATGATACAATATGAATATGGTGAATAAATATACTATCGAGACACAATATATAATTTGAATTATTAACAATGTATAGATAATATGTGTTATTAATTAATAGTCATTTAACTTTGTTTCTTAGTGATGAAGTAACCTAAAATTTGGTGATGGAGAAGAAGAAAAATATTGAAATTATTTACATCTATTATACCATAGTAAAATATGAATATGGTGAATAAATATACTATCGGGCATCAATATATAATTTGAATTATTACCAATGTATATGAAACATGTGTCATTAATTAATAGTCTTTTAACTTAGTTTCTTGGTGAAGAAGTAACCTAAAATTTGGTGATGGAGAAGAAGAAAAATACTAAGATTGTTTACATCTATTATACCATGATACAATATGAATATGGTGAATAAATATACTTTTAGACTCATTATATAATTTGAATTATTAACAATGTATAGATAATATGTGTCATTAATTAATAGTCTTTTAACATAGTTTCTTAGTGATGAAGTAACCCAAAATTTGGTGATGGAGAAGAAGAAAAATATAAAAATTGATTACATCTATTATACCATAATAAAATATGAATATGGTGAATAAATAGATTATCGAGCATCAATATATAATTTGAATTATTACCAATGTATATGAAATATGTGTCATTAATTAATAGTCTTTTAACTTAGTTTCTTGGTTAAGAAGTAACCTAAAATTTAGTGATGGAGAAGATAAAATATGAATATGGTAAATAAATATACTATCAAGACTCATTATATAATTTGAATTATTAACAATGTATATATAATATGTGTCATTAATTAATAGTCTTTTGACTTAGTTTCTTAGTGATGAAGTATCCAAAAATTTGGTGATGGAGAAGAAGAAAAATATGGAATTTGTTCACATCTATTATACCATAATACAATATAAATATGGTGAATAAATATACTATCGGGCCTTATTATATAATTTAAATTATTACCAATGTATATGAAATATGTGTCATTAATTAATAGTCTTTACATTAGTTTCTTGGTGATGAAGTAACCTAAAATTTGGTGATGAAAAAGAAGAAAAATATTGAACTTGTTTACATCTATTATACCATAATACAATATGAATATGGTAAATAAGTATACTATGAGGCATCATTATATATTTTAATTATTAGCAATGTATATGAAATAAGTGTCATTTATTAATAGTATTTTAAACTTAGTTTCTTAATGATTAAGTAACCTAAAATTTGGTGATGGAGAAGAAGAAAAATATTGAAATTGTTTATATCTATTATACCATAATATAATATGAATATGGTGAATAAATATACTATCGGGCATCATTATATAATTTGAATTATTACCAATGTCTAGGAAATATGTGTCATAAAATAATAGTCTTTTAACTTAGTTTGTTGGTGAAAAGTAACCTAAAATTTGGTGACGGAGACGAAGAAAAATACTCAAAATGTTTACATCTCTTATACCATAATACAATAAAAATATTGAAATATTTACATCTATTATACCATAGTAAAATATGAATATGGTGAATAAATATACTATCGGGCATCAATATATAATTTGAATAATTACCAATGTATATGAAATATGTGTCATTAATTAATAGTCTTTTAACTTAGTTTCTTGGTGAAGAAGTAACCTAAAATTTGGTGATGGAGAAGAAGAAAAATACTAAGATTGTTTACATCTATTATACATGATACAATATGAATATGGTGAATAAATATACTTTTAGACTCATTATATAATTTGAATTATTAACAATGTATAGATAATATGTGTCATTAATTAATAGTCTTTTAACTTAGTTTCTTAGTGATGAAGTAACCTAAAATTTGGTGATGGAGAAGAAGAAAAATATTGAAATTGTTTAAATCTATTATACCATAATAAAATATAAATATGGTGAATAAATATACTATCGGGCATCAATATATAATTTGAATTATTACCAATGTATATGAAATATGTGTCATTAATTAATAGTCTTTTAACTTAGTTTCTTGGTGAAGAAGTAACCTAAAATTTGGTGATGGAGAAGATAAAATATGAATATGGTAAATAAATATACTATCAGGACTCATTATATTATTTGAATTATTAACAATGTATATATAATATGTGTCATTAATTAATAGTCTTTTAACTTAGTTTCTTAGTGATGAAGTAACCAAAAATTTGGTGATGGAAAGAAGAAAAATATTGAAATTGTTTTCATCTATTATACCATAATACAATATAAATATGGTGAATAAGTATACTATGAGGCATCATTATATAATTTGAATTATTAGCAATGTATATGAAATATGTGTCATTAATTAATAGTCTTTTAACTTAGTTTCTTGGTGAAGAAGTAACCTAAAATTTGGTGATGAAAAAGAGGAAAAATATTGAAATTATTTAAATCTATTATACCATAATACAATATTAATATCGTGAATAAATATACTATCGAGACTCATTATATAATTTGAATTATTTCCAATGTATATGAAATATCTGTCATTAATTAAAAGTCTTTTAACTTAGTTTCTTAATGATGAAGTAACCTAAAATTTGGTGATGGAGAAGAAGAAAAATATTGAAATTGTTTATATCTATTATACCATAATACAATATGAATATGGTGAATAAATATACTATCGGGCATTATTATATAATTTGAATTATTACCAATGTATAGGAAATATGTGTCATTAATTAATAGTCTTTTAACTTAGTTTCTTGGTGAAAAGTAACCTAAAATTTGGTGACGGAGACGAAGAAAAATACTCAAATTGTTTCCATCTCTTATACCATAATACAATACGAATATGGTGAATAAATATACTATCGAGACACAATATATAATTTGAATTATTTACAATGTATATGGAATACGTGTCATTAATTAATAGTCTTTTAAATTAGTTTCTTAGTGATGAAGTAACCTAAAATTTGGTGATGGAGAAGAAGAAAAATATTGAAATTGTTTACATCTATTATACCATAATAAAATATGAAGATGGTGAATAAATATACTATCGGGCATCATTATATAATTTGAATTATTACCAATGTATATGAAATATGTGTCATTATTTAATAGTCTTTTAACTTAGTTTCTTGGTGAAGAAGTAACCTAAAATTTGGTGATGGAGAAGAAGAAAAATACTAAGATTGTTTACATCTATTATACCATGATACAATATGAATATGGTGAATAAATATACTATCGAGACACAATATATAATTTGAATTATTAACAATGTATAGATAATATGTGTCATTAATTAATAGTCTTTTAACTTAGTTTCTTAGTGATGAAGTAACCTAAAATTTGGTGATGGAGAAGAATAAAAATATTGAAATATTTACATCTATTATACCATAGTAAAATATGAATATGGTGAATAAATATACTATCGGGCATCAATATATAATTTGAATTATTACCAATGTATATGAAATATGTGTCATTAATTAATAGACTTTTAACTTAGTTTCTTGGTGAAGAAGTAACCTAAAATTTGGTGATGGAGAAGAAGAAAAATACTTAGATTGTTTACATCTATTATACCATGATACAATATGAATATGATGAATAAATATACTTTTAGACTCATTATATAATTTGAATTATTAACAATGTATAGATAATATGTGTCATTAATTAATAGTCTTTTAACTTAGTTTCTTAGTGATGAAGTAACCCAAAATTTGGTGATGGAGAAGAAGAAAAATATAAAAATTGTTTACATCTATTATACCATAATAAAATATGAATATGGTGAATAAATAGATTATCGAGCATCAATATATAATTTGAATTATTACCAATGTATATGAAATATGTGTCATTAATTAATAGTCTTTTAACTTAGTTTCTTGGTTAAGAAGTAACCTAAAATTTGGTGATGGAGAAGATAAAATATGAATATGGTAAATAAATATACTATCAGGACTCATTATATAATTTGAATTATTAACAATGTATATATAATATGTGTCATTAATTAATAGTCTTTTAACTTAGTTTCTTAGTGATGAAGTAACCAAAAATTTGGTGATGGAGAAATAGAAAAATATTGAAATTGTTTACATCTATTATACCATAATACAATATGAATATGGTGAGTAAATATACTATCGAGCCTCATTATATAATTTGAATTATAACCAATGTATATGAAATATGTGTCATTTATTAATAGTCTTTTAACTTAGTTTCTTAGTGAAGAAGTAACCTAAAATTTGGTGATGGAGAAGAAGAAAAATATTGAAATTGTTTACATTTATGATACCATAATACAATATGAATATGGTGAATAAATATATTATCGAGATTCATTATATAATTTGAATTATTTCCAATGTATATGAAATATGTGTCATTAATTAAAAGTCTTTTAACTTAGTTTCTAAGTGATGAAGTAATCTAAAATTTGATAATGGAGAAGAAGAAAAATATTGAAATTGTTTATATCTGTTATACCATAATACAATATGAATATGGTGAATAAATATACTATCGGGCATCAATATATAATTTGAATTATTACCAATGTATATGAAATATGTGTCATTAATTAATAGTCTTTTAACTTAGTTTCTTGGTGAAGAAGTAACCTAAAATTTGGTGATGAAAAAGAGGAAAAATATTTAAATTATTTAAATCTATTATACCATAATACAATATTAATATCGTGAATAAATATACTATCGAGACTCATTATATAATTTGAATTATTTCCAATGTATATGAAATATGTGTCATTAATTAAAAGTCTTTTAACTTAGTTTCTTAATGATGAAGTAACCTAAAATTTGGTGATGGAGAAGAAGAAAAATATTGAAATTGTTTATATCTATTATATCATAATACAATATGAATATGGTGAATAAATATACTATCGGGCATTATTATATAATTTGAATTATTACCAATTTATAGGAAATATGTGTCATTAATTAATAGTCTTTTAACTTAGTTTCTTGGTGAAAAGTAACCTAAAATTAGGTGACGGAGACGAAGAAAAATACTCAAATTGTTTCCATCTCTTATACCATAATACAATACGAATATGGTGAATAAATATACTATCGAGACACAATATATAATTTGAATTATTTACAATGTATATGGAATACGTGTCATTAATTAATAGTCTTTTAAATTAGTTTCTTAGTGATGAAGTAACCTAAAATTTGGTGATGGAGAAGAAGAAAAATATTGAAATTGTTTACATCTATTATACCATAATAAAATATGAATATGGTGAATAAATATACTATCGGGCATCAGTATATAATTTGAATTATTACCAATGTATATGAAATATGTGTCATTAATTAATAGTCTTTTAACTTAGTTTCTTGGTGAAGAAGTAACCTAAAATTTGGTGATGGAGAAGAAGAAAAATACTAAGATTGTTTACATCTATTATACCATGATACAATATGAATATGGTGAATAAATATACTATCGAGACACAATATATAATTTGAATTATTAACAATGTATAGATAATATGTGTCATTAATTAATAGTATTTTAACTTAGTTTCTTAGTGATGAAGTAACCTAAAATTTGGTGATGGAGAAGAATAAAAATATTGAAATATTTACATCTATTATACCATAGTAAAATATGAATATGGTGAATAAATATACTATCGGGCATCAATATATAATTTGAATTATTATCAATGTATATGAAATATGTGTCATTAATTAATAGTCTTTTAAATTAGTTTCTTGGTGAAGAAGTAACCTAAAATTTGGTGATGGAGAAGAAGAAAAATACTAAGATTGTTTACATCTATTATACCATGATACAATATGAATATTGTGAATAAATATACTTTTAGACTTATTATATAATTTGAATTATTAACAATGTATAAATAATATGTGTCATTAATTAATAGTCTTTTAACTTAGTTTCTTAGTGATGAAGTAACCTAAAATTTGGTGATGGAGAAGAAGAAAAATATAAAAATTGTTTACATCTATTATACCATAATAAAATATGAATATGGTGAATAAATAGATTATCGGACATCAATATATAATTTGAATTATTACCAATGTATATGAAATATGTGTCATTAATTAATAGTCTTTTAACTTAGTTTCTTGGTTAAGAAGTAACCTAAAATTTGGTGATGGAGAAGATAAAATATGAATATGGTAAATAAATATACTATCAGGACTCATTATATGATTTGAATTATTAACAATGTATATATAATATGTGTCATTAATTAATAGTCTTTTAACTTAGTTTCTTAGTGATGAAGTAACCAAAAATTTGGTGATGGAGAAATAGAAAAATATTGAAATTGTTTACATCTATTATACCATAATACAATATGAATATGGTGAGTAAATATACTATCGAGCCTCATTATATAATTTGAATTATAACCAATGTATATGAAATATGTGTCATTTATTAATAGTCTTTTAACTTAGTTTCTTAGTGAAGAAGTAACCTAAAATTTGGTGATGGAGAAGAAGAAAAATATTGAAATTGTTTACATTTATGATACCATAATACAATATGAATATGGTGAATAAATATATTATCGAGATTCATTATATAATTTGAATTATTTCCAATGTATATGAAATATGTGTCATTAATTAAAAGTCTTTTAACTTAGTTTCTAAGTGATGAAGTAATCTAAAATTTGGTGATGGAGAAGAAGAAAAATATTGAAATTGTTTATATCTGTTATACCATAATACAATATGAATATGGTGAATAAATATACTATCGGGCATCAATATATAATTTGAATTATTACCAATGTATATGAAATATGTGTCATTAATTAATAGTCTTTTAACTTAGTTTCTTGGTGAAGAAGTAACCTAAAATTTGGTGATGGAGAAGATAAAATATGAATATGGTAAATAAATATACTATCAGGACTCATTATATAATTTGAATTATTAACAATGTATATATAATATGTGTCATTAATTAATAGTCTTTTAACTTAGTTTCTTAGTGATGAAGTAACCAAAAATTTGGTGATGGAGAAGAAGAAAAATATTGAAATTGTTTACATCTATTATACCATAATACAATATAAATATGGTGAATAAGTATACTATGAGGCATCATTATATAATTTGAATTATTAGCAATGTATATGAAATATGTGTCATTAATTAATAGTCTTTTAACTTAGTTTCTTGGTGAAGAAGTAACCTAAAATTTGGTGATGAAAAAGAGGAAAAATATTGAAATTATTTAAATCTATTATACCATAATACAATATTAATATCGTGAATAAATATACTATCGAGACTCATTATATAATTTGAATTATTTCCAATGTATATGAAATATGTGTCATTAATTAAAAGTCTTTTAACTTAGTTTCTTAATGATGAAGTAACCTAAAATTTGGTGATGGAGAAGAAGAAAAATATTGAAATTGTTTATATCTATTATACCATAATACAATATGAATATGGTGAATAAATATACTATCGGGCATTATTATATAATTTGAATTATTACCAATGTATAGGAAATATGTGTCATTAATTAATAGTCTTTTAACTTAGTTTCTTGGTGAAAAGTAACCTAAAATTTGGTGATGGAGACAAAGAAAAATACTCAAATTGTTTCCATCTCTTATACCATAATACAATACGAATATGGTGAATAAATATACTATCGAGACACAATATATAATTTGAATTATTTACAATGTATATGGAATACGTGTCATTAATTAATAGTCTTTTAACTTAGTTTCTTGGTTAAGAAGTAACCTAAAATTTGGTGATGGAGAAGATAAAATATGAATATGGTAAATAAATATACTATCAGGACTCATTATATAATTTGAATTATTAACAATGTATATATAATATGTGTCATTAATTAATAGTCTTTTAACTTAGTTTCTTAGTGATGAAGTAACCAAAAATTTGGTGATGGAGAAATAGAAAAATATTGAAATTGTTTACATCTATTATACCATAATACAATATGAATATGGTGAGTAAATATACTATCGAACCTCATTATATAATTTGAATTATAACCAATGTATATGAAATATGTGTCATTTATTAATAGTCTTTTAACTTAGTTTCTTAGTGAAGAAGTAACCTAAAATTTGGTGATGGAGAAGAAGAAAAATATTGAAATTGTTTACATTTATGATACCATAATACAATATGAATATGGTGAATAAATATATTATCGAGATTCATTATATAATTTGAATTATTTCCAATGTATATGAAATATGTGTCATTAATTAAAAGTCTTTTAACTTAGTTTCTAAGTGATGAAGTAATCTAAAATTTGGTGATGGAGAAGAAGAAAAATATTGAAATTGTTTATATCTGTTATACCATAATACAATATGAATATGGTGAATAAATATACTATCGGGCATCAATATATAATTTGAATTATTACCAATGTATATGAAATATGTGTCATTAATTAATAGTCTTTTAACTTAGTTTCTTGGTGAAGAAGTAACCTAAAATTTGGTGATGGAGAAGATAAAATATGAATATGGTAAATAAATATACTATCAGGACTCATTATATAATTTGAATTATTAACAATGTATATATAATATGTGTCATTAATTAATAGTCTTTTAACTTAGTTTCTTAGTGATGAAGTAACCAAAAATTTGGTGATGGAGAAGAAGAAAAATATTGAAATTGTTTACATCTATTATACCATAATACAATATAAATATGGTGAATAAGTATACTATGAGGCATCATTATATAATTTGAATTATTAGCAATGTATATGAAATATGTGTCATTAATTAATAGTCTTTTAACTTAGTTTCTTGGTGAAGAAGTAACCTAAAATTTGGTGATGAAAAAGAGGAAAAATATTGAAATTATTTAAATCTATTATACCATAATACAATATTAATATTGTGAATAAATATACTATCGAGACTCATTATATAATTTGAATTATTTCCAATGTATATGAAATATGTGTCATTAATTAAAAGTCTTTTAACTTAGTTTCTTAATGATGAAGTAACCTAAAATTTGGTGATGGAGAAGAAGAAAAATATTGAAATTGTTTATATCTATTATACCATAATACAATATGAATATGGTGAATAAATATACTATCGGGCATTATTATATAATTTGAATTATTACCAATGTATAGGAAATATGTGTCATTAATTAATAGTCTTTTAACTTAGTTTCTTGGTGAAAAGTAACCTAAAATTTGGTGACGGAGACAAAGAAAAATACTCAAATTGTTTCCATCTCTTATACCATAATACAATACGAATATGGTGAATAAATATACTATCGAGACACAATATATAATTTGAATTATTTACAATGTATATGGAATACGTGTCATTAATTAATAGTCTTTTAACTTAGTTTCTTGGTTAAGAAGTAACCTAAAATTTGGTGATGGAGAAGATAAAATATGAATATGGTAAATAAATATAATATCATGACTCATTATATAATTTGAATTATTAACAATGTATATATAATATGTGTCATTAATTAATAGTCTTTTAACTTAGTTTCTTAGTGATGAAGTAACCAAAAATTTGGTGATGGAGAAATAGAAAAATATTGAAATTGTTTACATCTATTATACCATAATACAATATGAATATGGTGAGTAAATATACTATCGAAACTCATTATATAATTTGAATTATAACCAATGTATATGAAATATGTGTCATTTATTAATAGTCTTTTAACTTAGTTTCTTAGTGAAGAAGTAACCTAAAATTTGGTGATGGAGAAGAAGAAAAATATTGAAATTGTTTACATTTATGATACCATAATACAATATGAATATGGTGAATAAATATATTATCGAGATTCATTATATAATTTGAATTATTTCCAATGTATATGAAATATGTGTCATTAATTAAAAGTCTTTTAACTTAGTTTCTAAGTGATGAAGTAATCTAAAATTTGGTGATGGAGAAGAAGAAAAATATTGAAATTGTTTATATCTGTTATACCATAATACAATATGAATATGGTGAATAAATATACTATCGGGCATCAATATATAATTTGAATTATTACCAATGTATATGAAATATGTGTCATTAATTAATAGTCTTTTAACTTAGTTTCTTGGTGAAGAAGTAACCTAAAATTTGGTGATGGAGAAGATAAAATATGAATATGGTAAATAAATATACTATCAGGACTCATTATATAATTTGAATTATTAACAATGTATATATAATATGTGTCATTAAATAATAGTCTTTTAACTTAGTTTCTTAGTGATGAAGTAACCAAAAATTTGGTGATGGAGAAGAAGAAAAATATTGAAATTGTTTACATCTATTATACCATAATACAATATAAATATGGTGAATAAGTATACTATGAGGCATCATTATATAATTTGAATTATTAGCAATGTATATGAAATATGTGTCATTAATTAATAGTCTTTTAACTTAGTTTCTTGGTGAAGAAGTAACCTAAAATTTGGTGATGAAAAAGAGGAAAAATATTGAAATTATTTAAATCTATTATACCATAATACAATATTAATATCGTGAATAAATATACTATCGAGACTCATTATATAATTTGAATTATTTCCAATGTATATGAAATATGTGTCATTAATTAAAAGTCTTTTAACTTAGTTTCTTAATGATGAAGTAACCTAAAATTTGGTGATGGAGAAGAAGAAAAATATTGAAATTGTTTATATCTATTATACCATAATACAATATGAATATGGTGAATAAATATACTATCGGGCATTATTATATAATTTGAATTATTACCAATGTATAGGAAATATGTGTCATTAATTAATAGTCTTTTAACTTAGTTTCTTGGTGAAAAGTAACCTAAAATTTGGTGATGGAGACAAAGAAAAATACTCAAATTGTTTCCATCTCTTATACCATAATACAATACGAATATGGTGAATAAATATACTATCGAGACACAATATATAATTTGAATTATTTACAATGTATATGGAATACGTGTCATTAATTAATAGTCTTTTAACTTAGTTTCTTGGTTAAGAAGTAACCTAAAATTTGGTGATGGAGAAGATAAAATATGAATATGGTAAATAAATATACTATCAGGACTCATTATATAATTTGAATTATTAACAATGTATATATAATATGTGTCATTAATTAATAGTCTTTTAACTTAGTTTCTTAGTGATGAAGTAACCAAAAATTTGGTGATGGAGAAATAGAAAAATATTGAAATTGTTTACATCTATTATACCATAATACAATATGAATATGGTGAGTAAATATACTATCGAACCTCATTATATAATTTGAATTATAACCAATGTATATGAAATATGTGTCATTTATTAATAGTCTTTTAACTTAGTTTCTTAGTGAAGAAGTAACCTAAAATTTGGTGATGGAGAAGAAGAAAAATATTGAAATTGTTTACATTTATGATACCATAATACAATATGAATATGGTGAATAAATATATTATCGAGATTCATTATATAATTTGAATTATTTCCAATGTATATGAAATATGTGTCATTAATTAAAAGTCTTTTAACTTAGTTTCTAAGTGATGAAGTAATCTAAAATTTGGTGATGGAGAAGAAGAAAAATATTGAAATTGTTTATATCTGTTATACCATAATACAATATGAATATGGTGAATAAATATACTATCGGGCATCAATATATAATTTGAATTATTACCAATGTATATGAAATATGTGTCATTAATTAATAGTCTTTTAACTTAGTTTCTTGGTGAAGAAGTAACCTAAAATTTGGTGATGGAGAAGATAAAATATGAATATGGTAAATAAATATACTATCAGGACTCATTATATAATTTGAATTATTAACAATGTATATATAATATGTGTCATTAATTAATAGTCTTTTAACTTAGTTTCTTAGTGATGAAGTAACCAAAAATTTGGTGATGGAGAAGAAGAAAAATATTGAAATTGTTTACATCTATTATACCATAATACAATATAAATATGGTGAATAAGTATACTATGAGGCATCATTATATAATTTGAATTATTAGCAATGTATATGAAATATGTGTCATTAATTAATAGTCTTTTAACTTAGTTTCTTGGTGAAGAAGTAACCTAAAATTTGGTGATGAAAAAGAGGAAAAATATTGAAATTATTTAAATCTATTATACCATAATACAATATTAATATTGTGAATAAATATACTATCGAGACTCATTATATAATTTGAATTATTTCCAATGTATATGAAATATGTGTCATTAATTAAAAGTCTTTTAACTTAGTTTCTTAATGATGAAGTAACCTAAAATTTGGTGATGGAGAAGAAGAAAAATATTGAAATTGTTTATATCTATTATACCATAATACAATATGAATATGGTGAATAAATATACTATCGGGCATTATTATATAATTTGAATTATTACCAATGTATAGGAAATATGTGTCATTAATTAATAGTCTTTTAACTTAGTTTCTTGGTGAAAAGTAACCTAAAATTTGGTGACGGAGACAAAGAAAAATACTCAAATTGTTTCCATCTCTTATACCATAATACAATACGAATATGGTGAATAAATATACTATCGAGACACAATATATAATTTGAATTATTTACAATGTATATGGAATACGTGTCATTAATTAATAGTCTTTTAACTTAGTTTCTTGGTTAAGAAGTAACCTAAAATTTGGTGATGGAGAAGATAAAATATGAATATGGTAAATAAATATAATATCATGACTCATTATATAATTTGAATTATTAACAATGTATATATAATATGTGTCATTAATTAATAGTCTTTTAACTTAGTTTCTTAGTGATGAAGTAACCAAAAATTTGGTGATGGAGAAATAGAAAAATATTGAAATTGTTTACATCTATTATACCATAATACAATATGAATATGGTGAGTAAATATACTATCGAAACTCATTATATAATTTGAATTATAACCAATGTATATGAAATATGTGTCATTTATTAATAGTCTTTTAACTTAGTTTCTTAGTGAAGAAGTAACCTAAAATTTGGTGATGGAGAAGAAGAAAAATATTGAAATTGTTTACATTTATGATACCATAATACAATATGAATATGGTGAATAAATATATTATCGAGATTCATTATATAATTTGAATTATTTCCAATGTATATGAAATATGTGTCATTAATTAAAAGTCTTTTAACTTAGTTTCTAAGTGATGAAGTAATCTAAAATTTGGTGATGGAGAAGAAGAAAAATATTGAAATTGTTTATATCTGTTATACCATAATACAATATGAATATGGTGAATAAATATACTATCGGGCATCAATATATAATTTGAATTATTACCAATGTATATGAAATATGTGTCATTAATTAATAGTCTTTTAACTTAGTTTCTTGGTGAAGAAGTAACCTAAAATTTGGTGATGGAGAAGATAAAATATGAATATGGTAAATAAATATACTATCAGGACTCATTATATAATTTGAATTATTAACAATGTATATATAATATGTGTCATTAAATAATAGTCTTTTAACTTAGTTTCTTAGTGATGAAGTAACCAAAAATTTGGTGATGGAGAAGAAGAAAAATATTGAAATTGTTTACATCTATTATACCATAATACAATATAAATATGGTGAATAAGTATACTATGAGGCATCATTATATAATTTGAATTATTAGCAATGTATATGAAATATGTGTCATTAATTAATAGTCTTTTAACTTAGTTTCTTGGTGAAGAAGTAACCTAAAATTTGGTGATGAAAAAGAGGAAAAATATTGAAATTATTTAAATCTATTATACCATAATACAATATTAATATCGTGAATAAATATACTATCGAGACTCATTATATAATTTGAATTATTTCCAATGTATATGAAATATGTGTCATTAATTAAAAGTCTTTTAACTTAGTTTCTTAATGATGAAGTAACCTAAAATTTGGTGATGGAGAAGAAGAAAAATATTGAAATTGTTTATATCTATTATACCATAATACAATATGAATATAGTGAATAAATATACTATCGGGCATTATTATATAATTTGAATTATTACCAATGTATAGGAAATATGTGTCATTAATTAATAGTCTTTTAACTTAGTTTCTTGGTGAAAAGTAACCTAAAATTTGGTGACGGAGACGAAGAAAAATACTCAAATTGTTTCCATCTCTTATACCATAATACAATACGAATATGGTGAATAAATATACTATCGAGACACAATATATAATTTGAATTAAATACAATGTATATGGAATACGTGTCATTAATTAATAGTCTTTTAACTTAGTTTCTTAGTGATGAAGTAACCTAAAATTTGGTGATGGAGAAGAAGAAAAATATTGAAATTAGTTACGTCTATTATACCATAATAAAATATGAATATGGTGAATAAATATACTATCGGGTATCATTATATAATTTGAATTATTACCAATGTATATGAAATATGTGTCATTAATTAATAGTCTTTTAACTTAGTTTCTTGGTAAAGAAATAACCTAATATTTGGTGATGGAGTAGAAGAAAAATACTAAGATTGTTTACATCTATTATACCATGATACAATATGAATATGGTGAATAAATATACTATCGAGACACAATATATAATTTGAATTATTAACAATGTATAGATAATATGTGTTATTAATTAATAGTCATTTAACTTTGTTTCTTAGTGATGAAGTAACCTAAAAGTTGGTGATGGAGAAGAAGAAAAATATTGAAATTATTTACATCTATTATACCATAGTAAAATATGAATATGGTGAATAAATATACTATCGGGCATCAATATATAATTTGAATTATTACCAATGTATATGAAACATGTGTCATTAATTAATAGTCTTTTAACTTAGTTTCTTGGTGAAGAAGTAACCTAAAATTTGGTGATGGAGAAGAAGAAAAATACTAAGATTGTTTACATCTATTATACCATGATACAATATGAATATGGTGAATAAATATACTTTTAGACTCATTATATAATTTGAATTATTAACAATGTATAGATAATATGTGTCATTAATTAATAGTCTTTTAACTTAGTTTCTTAGTGATGAAGTAACCCAAAATTTGGTGATGGAGAAGAAGAAAAATATAAAAATTAATTACATCTATTATACCATAATAAAATATGAATATGGTGAATAAATAGATTATCGGGCATCAATATATAATTTGAATTATTACCAATGTATATGAAATATGTGTCATTAATTAATAGTCTTTTAACTTAGTTTCTTGGTTAAGAAGTAACCTAAAATTTAGTGATGGAGAAGATAAAATATGAATATGGTAAATAAATATACTATCAGGACTCATTATATAATTTGAATTATTAACAATGTATATATAATATGTGTCATTAATTAATAGTCTTTTGACTTAGTTTCTTAGTGATGAAGTAACCAAAAATTTGGTGATGGAGAAGAAGAAAAATATGGAATTTGTTCACATCTATTATACCATAATACAATATAAATATGGTGAATAAATATACTATCGGGCCTTATTATATAATTTAAATTATTACCAATGTATATGAAATATGTGTCATTAATTAATAGTCTTTACATTAGTTTCTTGGTGATGAAGTAACCTAAAATTTGGTGATGAAAAAGAAGAAAAATATTGAACTTGTTTACATCTATTATACCATAATACAATATGAATATGGTAAATAAGTATACTATGAGGCATCATTATATAATTTTAATTATTAGCAATGTATATGAAATAAGTGTCATTTATTAATAGTATTTTAACTTAGTTTCTTAATGATTAAGTAACCTAAAATTTGGTGATGGAGAAGAAGAAAAATATTGAAATTGTTTATATCTATTATACCATAATACAATATGAATATGGTGAATAAATATACTATCGGGCATCATTATATAATTTGAATTATTACCAATGTCTAGGAAATATGTGTCATAAAATAATAGTCTTTTAACTTAGTTTGTTGGTGAAAAGTAACCTAAAATTTGGTGACGGAGACGAAGAAAAATACTCAAAATGTTTACATCTCTTATACCATAATACAATAAAAATATTGAAATATTTACATCTATTATACCATAGTAAAATATGAATATGGTGAATAAATATACTATCGGGCATCAATATATAATTTGAATTATTACCAATGTATATGAAATATGTGTCATTAATTAATAGTCTTTTAACTTAGTTTCTTGGTGAAGAAGTAACCTAAAATTTGGTGATGGAGAAGAAGAAAAATACTAAGATTGTTTACATCTATTATACCATGATACAATATGAATATGGTGAATAAATATACTTTTAGACTCATTATATAATTTGAATTATTAACAATGTATAGATAATATGTGTCATTAATTAATAGTCTTTTAACTTAGTTTCTTAGTGATGAAGTAACCTAAAATTTGGTGATGGAGAAGAAGAAAAATATTGAAATTGTTTAAATCTATTATACCATAATAAAATATAAATATGATGAATAAATATACTATCGGGCATCAATATATAATTTGAATTATTACCAATGTATATGAAATATGTGTCATTAATTAATAGTCTTTTAACTTAGTTTCTTGGTGAAGAAGTAACCTAAAATTTGGTGATGGAGAAGATAAAATATGAATATGGTAAATAAATATACTATCAGGACTCATTATATAATTTGAATTATTAACAATGTATATATAATATGTGTCATTAATTAATAGTCTTTTAACTTAGTTTCTTAGTGATGAAGTAACCAAAAATTTGGTGATGGAAAGAAGAAAAATATTGAAATTGTTTACATCTATTATACCATAATACAATATAAATATGGTGAATAAGTATACTATGAGGCATCATTATATAATTTGAATTATTAGCAATGTATATGAAATATGTGTCATTAATTAATAGTCTTTTAACTTAGTTTCTTGGTGAAGAAGTAACCTAAAATTTGGTGATGAAAAAGAGGAAAAATATTGAAATTATTTAAATCTATTATACCATAATACAATATTAATATCGTGAATAAATATACTATCGAGACTCATTATATAATTTGAATTATTTCCAATGTATATGAAATATCTGTCATTAATTAAAAGTCTTTTAACTTAGTTTCTTAATGATGAAGTAACCTAAAATTTGGTGATGGAGAAGAAGAAAAATATTGAAATTGTTTATATCTATTATACCATAATACAATATGAATATGGTGAATAAATATACTATCGGGCATTATTATATAATTTGAATTATAACCAATGTATAGGAAATATGTGTCATTAATTAATAGTCTTTTAACTTAGTTTCTTGGTGAAAAGTAACCTAAAATTTGGTGACGGAGACGAAGAAAAATACTCAAATTGTTTCCATCTCTTATACCATAATACAATATGAATATGGTGAATAAATATACTATCGAGACACAATATATAATTTGAATTATTTACAATGTATATGGAATACGTGTCATTAATTAATAGTCTTTTAAATTAGTTTCTTAGTGATGAAGTAACCTAAAATTTGGTGATGGAGAAGAAGAAAAATATTGAAATTGTTTACATCTATTATACCATAATAAAATATGAAGATGGTGAATAAATATACTATCGGGCATCATTATATAATTTGAATTATTACCAATGTATATGAAATATGTGTCATTATTTAATAGTCTTTTAACTTAGTTTCTTGGTGAAGAAGTAACCTAAAATTTGGTGATGGAGAAGAAGAAAAATACTAAGATTGTTTACATCTATTATACCATGATACAATATGAATATGGTGAATAAATATACTATCGAGACACAATATATAATTTGAATTATTAACAATGTATAGATAATATGTGTCATTAATTAATAGTCTTTTAACTTAGTTTCTTAGTGATGAAGTAACCTAAAATTTGGTGATGGAGAAGAATAAAAATATTGAAATATTTACATCTATTATACCATAGTAAAATATGAATATGGTGAATAAATATACTATCGGGCATCAATATATAATTTGAATTATTACCAATGTATATGAAATATGTGTCATTAATTAATAGTCTTTTAACTTAGTTTCTTGGTGAAGAAGTAACCTAAAATTTGGTGATGGAGAAGAAGAAAAATACTTAGATTGTTTACATCTATTATACCATGATACAATATGAATATGATGAATAAATATACTTTTAGACTCATTATATAATTTGAATTATTAACAATGTATAGATAATATGTGTCATTAATTAATAGTCTTTTAACTTAGTTTCTTAGTGATGAAGTAACCCAAAATTTGGTGATGGAGAAGAAGAAAAATATAAAAATTGTTTACATCTATTATACCATAATAAAATATGAATATGGTGAATAAATAGATTATCGGGCATCAATATATAATTTGAATTATTACCAATGTATATGAAATATGTGTCATTAATTAATAGTCTTTTAACTTAGTTTCTTGGTTAAGAAGTAACCTAAAATTTGGTGATGGAGAAGATAAAATATGAATATGGTAAATAAATATACTATCAGGACTCATTATATAATTTGAATTATTAACAATGTATATATAATATGTGTCATTAATTAATAGTCTTTTAACTTAGTTTCTTAGTGATGAAGTAACCAAAAATTTGGTGATGGAGAAATAGAAAAATATTGAAATTGTTTACATCTATTATACCATAATACAATATGAATATGGTGAGTAAATATACTATCGAGCCTCATTATATAATTTGAATTATAACCAATGTATATGAAATATGTGTCATTTATTAATAGTCTTTTAACTTAGTTTCTTAGTGAAGAAGTAACCTAAAATTTGGTGATGGAGAAGAAGAAAAATATTGAAATTGTTTACATTTATGATACCATAATACAATATGAATATGGTGAATAAATATATTATCGAGATTCATTATATAATTTGAATTATTTCCAATGTATATGAAATATGTGTCATTAATTAAAAGTCTTTTAACTTAGTTTCTAAGTGATGAAGTAATCTAAAATTTGGTAATGGAGAAGAAGAAAAATATTGAAATTGTTTATATCTGTTATACCATAATACAATATGAATATGGTGAATAAATATACTATCGGGCATCAATATATAATTTGAATTATTACCAATGTATATGAAATATGTGTCATTAATTAATAGTATTTTAACTTAGTTTCTTGGTGAAGAAGTAACCTAAAATTTGGTGATGAAAAAGAGGAAAAATATTTAAATTATTTAAATCTATTATACCATAATACAATATTAATATCGTGAATAAATATACTATCGAGACTCATTATATAATTTGAATTATTTCCAATGTATATGAAATATGTGTCATTAATTAAAAGTCTTTTAACTTAGTTTCTTAATGATGAAGTAACCTAAAATTTGGTGATGGAGAAGAAGAAAAATATTGAAATTGTTTATATCTATTATACCATAATACAATATGAATATGGTGAATAAATATACTATCGGGCATTATTATATAATTTGAATTATTACCAATGTATAGGAAATATGTGTCATTAATTAATAGTCTTTTAACTTAGTTTCTTGGTGAAAAGTAACCTAGAATTTGGTGACGGAGACAAAGAAAAATACTCAAATTGTTTCCATCTCTTATACCATAATACAATACGAATATGGTGAATAAATATACTATCGAGACACAATATATAATTTGAATTATTTACAATGTATATGGAATACGTGTCATTAATTAATAGTCTTTTAACTTAGTTTCTTGGTTAAGAAGTAACCTAAAATTTGGTGATGGAGAAGATAAAATATGAATATGGTAAATAAATATACTATCAGGACTCATTATATAATTTGAATTATTAACAATGTATATATAATATGTGTCATTAATTAATAGTCTTTTAACTTAGTTTCTTAGTGATGAAGTAACCAAAAATTTGGTGATGGAGAAATAGAAAAATATTGAAATTGTTTACATCTATTATACCATAATACAATATGTATATGGTGAGTAAATATACTATCGAACCTCATTATATAATTTGAATTATAACCAATGTATATGAAATATGTGTCATTTATTAATAGTCTTTTAACTTAGTTTCTTAGTGAAGAAGTAACCTAAAATTTGGTGATGGAGAAGAAGAAAAATATTGAAATTGTTTACATTTATGATACCATAATACAATATGAATATGGTGAATAAATATATTATCGAGATTCATTATATAATTTGAATTATTTCCAATGTATATGAAATATGTGTCATTAATTAAAAGTCTTTTAACTTAGTTTCTAAGTGATGAAGTAATCTAAAATTTGGTGATGGAGAAGAAGAAAAATATTGAAATTGTTTATATCTGTTATACCATAATACAATATGAATATGGTGAATAAATATACTATCGGGCATCAATATATAATTTGAATTATTAACAATGTATATGAAATATGTGTCATTAATTAATAGTCTTTTAACTTAGTTTCTTGGTGAAGAAGTAACCTAAAATTTGGTGATGGAGAAGATAAAATATGAATATGGTAAATAAATATACTATCAGGACTCATTATATAATTTGAATTATTAACAATGTATATATAATATGTGTCATTAAATAATAGTCTTTTAACTTAGTTTCTTAGTGATGAAGTAACCAAAAATTTGGTGATGGAGAAGAAGAAAAATATTGAAATTGTTTACATCTATTATACCATAATACAATATAAATATGGTGAATAAGTATACTATGAGGCATCATTATATAATTTGAATTATTAGCAATGTATATGAAATATGTGTCATTAATTAATAGTCTTTTAACTTAGTTTCTTGGTGAAGAAGTAACCTAAAATTTGGTGATGAAAAAGAGGAAACATATTGAAATTATTTAAATCTATTATACCATAATACAATATTAATATCGTGAATAAATATACTATCGAGACTCATTATATAATTTGAATTATTTCCAATGTATATGAAATATGTGTCATTAATTAAAAGTCTTTTAACTTAGTTTCTTAATGATGAAGTAACCTAAAATTTGGTCATGGAGAAGAAGAAAAATATTGAAATTGTTTATATCTATTATACCATAATACAATATGAATATAGTGAATAAATATACTATCGGGCATTATTATATAATTTGAATTATTACCAATGTATAGGAAATATGTGTCATTAATTAATAGTCTTTTAACTTAGTTTCTTGGTGAAAAGTAACCTAAAATTTGGTGACGGAGACGAAGAAAAATACTCAAATTGTTTCCATCTCTTATACCATAATACAATACGAATATGGTGAATAAATATACTATCGAGACACAATATATAATTTGAATTAAATACAATGTATATGGAATACGTGTCATTAATTAATAGTCTTTAAAATTAGTTTCTTAGTGATGAAGTAACCTAAAATTTGGTGATGGAGAAGAAGAAAAATATTGAAATTGTTTACATCTATTATACCATAATAAAATTTTAATATGGTGAATAAATATACTATCGGGCATCATTATATAATTTGAATTATTACCAATGTATATGAAATATGTGTCATTAATTAATAGTCTTTTAACATAGTTTCTTGGTGAAGAAGTAACCTAAAATTTGGTGATGGAGAAGAAGAAAAATACTAAGATTGTTTACATCTATTATACCATGATACAATATGAATATGGTGAATAAATATACTATCGAGACACAATATATAATTTGAATTATTAACAATGTATAGATAATATGTGTCATTAATTAATAGTCTTTTAACTTAGTTTCTTAGTGATGAAGTAACCTAAAATTTGGTGATGGAGAAGAATAAAAATATTGAAATATTTACATCTATTATACCATAGTAAAATATGAATATGGTGAATAAATATACTATCGGGCATCAATATATAATTTGAATTATTATCAATGTATATGAAATATGTGTCATTAATTAATAGTCTTTTAACTTAGTTTCTTCGTGAAGAAGTAACCTAAAATTTGGTGATGGAGAAGAAGAAAAATACTAAGATTGTTTACATCTATTATACCATGATACAATATGAATATTGTGAATAAATATACTTTTAGACTTATTATATAATTTGAATTATTAACAATGTATAAATAATATGTGTCATTAATTAATAGTCTTTTAACTTAGTTTCTTAGTGATGAAGTAACCTAAAATTTGGTGATGGAGAAGAAGAAAAATATAAAAATTGTTTACATCTATTATACCATAATAAAATATGAATATGGTGAATAAATAGATTATCGGACATCAATATATAATTTGAATTATTACCAATGTATATGAAATATGTGTCATTAATTAATAGTCTTTTAACTTAGTTTCTTGGTTAAGAAGTAACCTAAAATTTGGTGATGGAGAAGATAAAATATGAATATGGTAAATAAATATACTATCAGGACTCATTATATAATTTGAATTATTAACAATGTATATATAATATGTGTCATTAATTAATAGTCTTTTAACTTAGTTTCTTAGTGATGAAGTAACCAAAAATTTGGTGATGGAGAAATAGAAAAATATTGAAATTGTTTACATCTATTATACCATAATACAATATGAATATGGTGAGTAAATATACTATCGAGCCTCATTATATAATTTGAATTATAACCAATGTATATGAAATATGTGTCATTTATTAATAGTCTTTTAACTTAGTTTCTTAGTGAAGAAGTAACCTAAAATTTGGTGATGGAGAAGAAGAAAAATATTGAAATTGTTTACATTTATGATACCATAATAAAATATGAATATGGTGAATAAATAAATTATCGAGAGTCATTATATAATTTGAATTATTTCCAATGTATATGAAATATGTGTCATTAATTAAAAGTCTTTTAACTTAGTTTCTAAGTGATGAAGTAATCTAAAATTTGGTGATGGAGAAGAAGAAAAATATTGAAATTGTTTATATCTGTTATACCATAATACAATATGAATATGGTGAATAAATATACTATCGGGCATCAATATATAATTTGAATTATTACCAATGTATATGAAATATGTGTCATTAATTAATAGTCTTTTAACTTAGTTTCTTGGTGAAGAAGTAACCTAAAATTTGGTGATGGAGAAGATAAAATATGAATATGGTAAATAAATATACTATCAGGACTCATTATTTAATTTGAATTATTAACAATGTATATATAATATGTGTCATTAATTAATAGTCTTTTAACTTAGTTTCTTAGTGATGAAGTAACCAAAAATTTGGTGATGGAGAAGAAGAAAAATATTGAAATTGTTTACATCTATTATACCATAATACAATATAAATATGGTGAATAAGTATACTATGAGGCATCATTATATAATTTGAATTATTAGCAATGTATATGAAATATGTGTCATTAATTAATAGTCTTTTAACTTAGTTTCTTGGTGAAGAAGTAACCTAAAATTTGGTGATGAAAAAGAGGAAAAATATTGAAATTATTTAAATCTATTATACCATAATACAATATTAATATCGTGAATAAATATACTATCGAGACTCATTATATAATTTGAATTATTTCCAATGTATATGAAATATGTGTCATTAATTAAAAGTCTTTTAACTTAGTTTCTTAATGATGAAGTAACCTAAAATTTGGTGATGGAGAAGAAGAAAAATATTGAAATTGTTTATATCTATTATACCATAATACAATATGAATATGGTGAATAAATATACTATCGGGCATTATTATATAATTTGAATTATTACCAATGTATAGGAAATATGTGTCATTAATTAATAGTCTTTTAACTTAGTTTCTTGGTGAAAAGTAACCTAAAATTTGGTGACGGAGACAAAGAAAAATACTCAAATTGTTTCCATCTCTTATACCATAATACAATACGAATATGGTGAATAAATATACTATTGAGACACAATATATAATTTGAATTATTTACAATGTATATGGAATACGTGTCATTAATTAATAGTCTTTTAACTTAGTTTCTTGGTTAAGAAGTAACCTAAAATTTGGTGATGGAGAAGATAAAATATGAATATGGTAAATAAATATACTATCAGGACTCATTATATAATTTGAATTATTAACAATGTATATATAATATGTGTCATTAATTAATAGTCTTTTAACTTAGTTTCTTAGTGATGAAGTAACCAAAAATTTGGTGATGGAGAAATAGAAAAATATTGAAATTATTTACATCTATTATACCATAATACAATATGAATATGGTGAGTAATATACTATCGAGCCTCATTATATAATTTGAATTATAACCAATGTATATGAAATATGTGTCATTTATTAATAGTCTTTTAACTTAGTTTCTTAGTGAAGAAGTAACCTAAAATTTGGTGATGGAGAAGAAGAAAAATATTGAAATTGTTTACATTTATGATACCATAATACAATATGAATATGGTGAATAAATATATTATCGAGATTCATTATATAATTTGAATTATTTCCAATGTATATGAAATATGTGTCATTAATTAAAAGTCTTTTAACTTAGTTTCTAAGTGATGAAGTAATCTAAAATTTGGTGATGGAGAAGAAGAAAAATATTGAAATTGTTTATATCTGTTATACCATAATACAATATGAATATGGTGAATAAATATACTATCGGGCATCATTATATAATTTGAATTATTACCAATGTATATGAAATATGTGTCATTAATTAATAGTCTTTTAACTTAGTTTCTTGGTGAAGAAGTAACCTAAAATTTGGTGATGGAGAAGAAGAAAAATACTAAGATTGTTTACATCTATTATACCATGATACAATATGAATATGGTGAATAAATATACTATCGAGACACAATATATAATTTGAATTATTAACAATGTATAGATAATATGTGTCATTAATTAATAGTCTTTTAACTTAGTTTCTTAGTGATGAAGTAACCTAAAATTTGGTGATGGAGAAGAATAAAAATATTGAAATATTTACATCTATTATACCATAGTAAAATATGAATATGGTGAATAAATATACTATCGGGCATCAATATATAATTTGAATTATTATCAATGTATATGAAATATGTGTCATTAATTAATAGTCTTTTAACTTAGTTTCTTCGTGAAGAAGTAACCTAAAATTTGGTGATGGAGAAGAAGAAAAATACTAAGATTGTTTACATCTATTATACCATGATACAATATGAATATTGTGAATAAATATACTTTTAGACTTATTATATAATTTGAATTATTAACAATGTATAAATAATATGTGTCATTAATTAATAGTCTTTTAACTTAGTTTCTTAGTGATGAAGTAACCTAAAATTTGGTGATGGAGAAGAAGAAAAATATAAAAATTGTTTACATCTATTATACCATAATAAAATATGAATATGGTGAATAAATAGATTATCGGACATCAATATATAATTTGAATTATTACCAATGTATATGAAATATGTGTCATTAATTAATAGTCTTTTAACTTAGTTTCTTGGTTAAGAAGTAACCTAAAATTTGGTGATGGAGAAGATAAAATATGAATATGGTAAATAAATATACTATCAGGACTCATTATATAATTTGAATTATTAACAATGTATATATAATATGTGTCATTAATTAATAGTCTTTTAACTTAGTTTCTTAGTGATGAAGTAACCAAAAATTTGGTGATGGAGAAATAGAAAAATATTGAAATTGTTTACATCTATTATACCATAATACAATATGAATATGGTGAGTAAATATACTATCGAGCCTCATTATATATTTTGAATTATAACCAATGTATATGAAATATGTGTCATTTATTAATAGTCTTTTAACTTAGTTTCTTAGTGAAGAAGTAACCTAAAATTTGGTGATGGAGAAGAAGAAAAATATTGAAATTGTTTACATTTATGATACCATAATAAAATATGAATATGGTGAATAAATAAATTATCGAGAGTCATTATATAATTTGAATTATTTCCAATGTATATGAAATATGTGTCATTAATTAAAAGTCTTTTAACTTAGTTTCTAAGTGATGAAGTAATCTAAAATTTGGTGATGGAGAAGAAGAAAAATATTGAAATTGTTTATATCTGTTATACCATAATACAATATGAATATGGTGAATAAATATACTATCGGGCATCAATATATAATTTGAATTATTACCAATGTATATGAAATATGTGTCATTAATTAATAGTCTTTTAACTTAGTTTCTTGGTGAAGAAGTAACCTAAAATTTGGTGATGGAGAAGATAAAATATGAATATGGTAAATAAATATACTATCAGGACTCATTATTTAATTTGAATTATTAACAATGTATATATAATATGTGTCATTAATTAATAGTCTTTTAACTTAGTTTCTTAGTGATGAAGTAACCAAAAATTTGGTGATGGAGAAGAAGAAAAATATTGAAATTGTTTACATCTATTATACCATAATACAATATAAATATGGTGAATAAGTATACTATGAGGCATCATTATATAATTTGAATTATTAGCAATGTATATGAAATATGTGTCATTAATTAATAGTCTTTTAACTTAGTTTCTTGGTGAAGAAGTAACCTAAAATTTGGTGATGAAAAAGAGGAAAAATATTGAAATTATTTAAATCTATTATACCATAATACAATATTAATATCGTGAATAAATATACTATCGAGACTCATTATATAATTTGAATTATTTCCAATGTATATGAAATATGTGTCATTAATTAAAAGTCTTTTAACTTAGTTTCTTAATGATGAAGTAACCTAAAATTTGGTGATGGAGAAGAAGAAAAATATTGAAATTGTTTATATCTATTATACCATAATACAATATGAATATGGTGAATAAATATACTATCGGGCATTATTATATAATTTGAATTATTACCAATGTATAGGAAATATGTGTCATTAATTAATAGTCTTTTAACTTAGTTTCTTGGTGAAAAGTAACCTAAAATTTGGTGACGGAGACAAAGAAAAATACTCAAATTGTTTCCATCTCTTATACCATAATACAATACGAATATGGTGAATAAATATACTATTGAGACACAATATATAATTTGAATTATTTACAATGTATATGGAATACGTGTCATTAATTAATAGTCTTTTAACTTAGTTTCTTGGTTAAGAAGTAACCTAAAATTTGGTGATGGAGAAGATAAAATATGAATATGGTAAATAAATATACTATCAGGACTCATTATATAATTTGAATTATTAACAATGTATATATAATATGTGTCATTAATTAATAGTCTTTTAACTTAGTTTCTTAGTGATGAAGTAACCAAAATTTGGTGATGGAGAAATAGAAAAATATTGAAATTATTTACATCTATTATACCATAATACAATATGATATGGTGAGTAATATACTATCGAGCCTCATTATATAATTTGAATTATAACCAATGTATATGAAATATGTGTCATTTATTAATAGTCTTTTAACTTAGTTTCTTAGTGAAGAAGTAACCTAAAATTTGGTGATGGAGAAGAAGAAAAATATTGAAATTGTTTACATTTATGATACCATAATACAATATGAATATGGTGAATAAATATATTATCGAGATTCATTATATAATTTGAATTATTTCCAATGTATATGAAATATGTGTCATTAATTAAAAGTCTTTTAACTTAGTTTCTAAGTGATGAAGTAATCTAAAATTTGGTGATGGAGAAGAAGAAAAATATTGAAATTGTTTATATCTGTTATACCATAATACAATATGAATATGGTGAATAAATATACTATCGGGCATCAATATATAATTTGAATTATTACCAATGTATATGAATATGTGTAATTAATTAATAGTCTTTTAACTTAGTTTCTTGGTGAAGAAGTAACCTAAAATTTCGTGATGGAGAAGATAAAATATGAATATGGTAAATAAATATACTATCAGGACTCATTATATAATTTGAATTATTAACAATGTATATATAATATGTGTCATTAATTAATAGTCTTTTAACTTAGTTTCTTAGTGATGAAGTAACTAAAAATTTGGTGATGGAGAAGAAGAAAAATATTGAAATTGTTTACATCTATTATACCATAATACAATATAAATATGGTGAATAAGTATACTATGAGGCATCATTATATAATTTGAATTATTAGCAATGTATATGAAATATGTGTCATTAATTAATAGTCTTTTAACTTAGTTTCTTGGTGAAGAAGTAACCTAAAATTTGGTGATGAAAAAGAGGAAAAATATTGAAATTATTTAAATCTATTATACCATAATACAATATTAATATCGTGAATAACTATACTATCGAGACTCATTATATAATTTGAATTATTTCCAATGTATATGAAATATGTGTCATTAATTAAAAGTCTTTTAACTTAGTTTCTTAATGATGAAGTAACCTAAAATTTGGTGATGGAGAAGAAGAAAAATATTGAAATTGTTTATATCTATTATACCATAATACAATATGAATATGGTGAATAAATATACTATCGGGCATTATTATATAATTTGAATTATTACCAATGTATAGGAAATATGTGTCATTAATTAATAGTCTTTTAACTTAGTTTCTTGGTGAAAAGTAACCTAAAATTTGGTGACGGAGACAAAGAAAAATACTCAAATTGTTTCCATCTCTTATACCATAATACAATACGAATATGGTGAATAAATATACTATCGAGACACAATATATAATTTGAATTATTTACAATGTATATGGAATACGTGTCATTAATTAATAGTCTTTTAACTTAGTTTCTTGGTTAAGAAGTAACCTAAAATTTGGTGATGGAGAAGATAAAATATGAATATGGTAAATAAATATACTATCAGGACTCATTATATAATTTGAATTATTAACAATGTATATATAATATGTGTCATTAATTAATAGTCTTTTAACTTAGTTTCTTAGTGATGAAGTAACCAAAAATTTGGTGATGGAGAAATAGAAAAATATTGAAATTGTTTACATCTATTATACCATAATACAATATGAATATGGTGAGTAAATATACTATCGAACCTCATTATATAATTTGAATTATAACCAATGTATATGAAATATGTGTCATTTATTAATAGTCTTTTAACTTAGTTTCTTAGTGAAGAAGTAACCTAAAATTTGGTGATGGAGAAGAAGAAAAATATTGAAATTGTTTACATTTATGATACCATAATACAATATGAATATGGTGAATAAATATATTATCGAGATTCATTATATAATTTGAATTATTCCCAATGTATATGAAATATGTGTCATTAATTAAAAGTCTTTTAACTTAGTTTCTAAGTGATGAAGTAATCTAAAATTTGGTGATGGAGAAGAAGAAAAATATTGAAATTGTTTATATCTGTTATACCATAATACAATATGAATATGGTGAATAAATATACTATCGGGCATCAATATATAATTTGAATTATTACCAATGTATATGAAATATGTGTCATTAATTAATAGTCTTTTAACTTAGTTTCTTGGTGAAGAAGTAACCTAAAATTTGGTGATGGAGAAGATAAAATATGAATATGGTAAATAAATATACTATCAGGACTCATTATATAATTTGAATTATTAACAATGTATATATAATATGTGTCATTAATTAATAGTCTTTTAACTTAGTTTCTTAGTGATGAAGTAACCAAAAATTTGGTGATGGAGAAGAAGAAAAATATTGAAATTGTTTACATCTATTATACCATAATACAATATAAATATGGTGAATAAGTATACTATGAGGCATCATTATATAATTTGAATTATTAGCAATGTATATGAAATATGTGTCATTAATTAATAGTCTTTTAACTTAGTTTCTTGGTGAAGAAGTAACCTAAAATTTGGTGATGAAAAAGAGGAAAAATATTGAAATTATTTAAATCTATTATACCATAATACAATATTAATATTGTGAATAAATATACTATCGAGACTCATTATATAATTTGAATTATTTCCAATGTATATGAAATATGTGTCATTAATTAAAAGTCTTTTAACTTAGTTTCTTAATGATGAAGTAACCTAAAATTTGGTGATGGAGAAGAAGAAAAATATTGAAATTGTTTATATCTATTATACCATAATACAATATGAATATGGTGAATAAATATACTATCGGGCATTATTATATAATTTGAATTATTACCAATGTATAGGAAATATGTGTCATTAATTAATAGTCTTTTAACTTAGTTTCTTGGTGAAAAGTAACCTAAAATTTGGTGACGGAGACAAAGAAAAATACTCAAATTGTTTCCATCTCTTATACCATAATACAATACGAATATGGTGAATAAATATACTATCGAGACACAATATATAATTTGAATTATTTACAATGTATATGGAATACGTGTCATTAATTAATAGTCTTTTAACTTAGTTTCTTGGTTAAGAAGTAACCTAAAATTTGGTGATGGAGAAGATAAAATATGAATATGGTAAATAAATATAATATCAGGACTCATTATATAATTTGAATTATTAACAATGTATATATAATATGTGTCATTAATTAATAGTCTTTTAACTTAGTTTCTTAGTGATGAAGTAACCAAAAATTTGGTGATGGAGAAATAGAAAAATATTGAAATTGTTTACATCTATTATACCATAATACAATATGAATAAGGTGAGTAAATATACTATCGAACCTCATTATATAATTTGAATTATAACCAATGTATATGAAATATGTGTCATTTATTAATAGTCTTTTAACTTAGTTTCTTAGTGAAGAAGTAACCTAAAATTTGGTGATGGAGAAGAAGAAAAATATTGAAATTGTTTACATTTATGATACCATAATACAATATGAATATGGTGAATAAATATATTATCGAGATTCATTATATAATTTGAATTATTTCCAATGTATATGAAATATGTGTCATTAATTAAAAGTCTTTTAACTTAGTTTCTAAGTGATGAAGTAATCTAAAATTTGGTGATGGAGAAGAAGAAAAATATTGAAATTGTTTATATCTGTTATACCATAATACAATATGAATATGGTGAATAAATATACTATCGGGCATCAATATATAATTTGAATTATTACCAATGTATATGAAATATGTGTCATTAATTAATAGTCTTTTAACTTAGTTTCTTGGTGAAGAAGTAACCTAAAATTTGGTGATGGAGAAGATAAAATATGAATATGGTAAATAAATATACTATCAGGACTCATTATTTAATTTGAATTATTAACAATGTATATATAATATGTGTCATTAATTAATAGTCTTTTAACTTAGTTTCTTAGTGATGAAGTAACCAAAAATTTGGTGATGGAGAAGAAGAAAAATATTGAAATTGTTTACATCTATTATACCATAATACAATATAAATATGGTGAATAAGTATACTATGAGGCATCATTATATAATTTGAATTATTAGCAATGTATATGAAATATGTGTCATTAATTAATAGTCTTTTAACTTAGTTTCTTGGTGAAGAAGTAACCTAAAATTTGGTGATGAAAAAGAGGAAAAATATTGAAATTATTTAAATCTATTATACCATAATACAATATTAATATCGTGAATAAATATACTATCGAGACTCATTATATAATTTGAATTATTTCCAATGTATATGAAATATGTGTCATTAATTAAAAGTCTTTTAACTTAGTTTCTTAATGATGAAGTAACCTAAAATTTGGTGATGGAGAAGAAGAAAAATATTGAAATTGTTTATATCTATTATACCATAATACAATATGAATATGGTGAATAAATATACTATCGGGCATTATTATATAATTTGAATTATTACCAATGTATAGGAAATATGTGTCATTAATTAATAGTCTTTTAACTTAGTTTCTTGGTGAAAAGTAACCTAAAATTTGGTGACGGAGACAAAGAAAAATACTCAAATTGTTTCCATCTCTTATACCATAATACAATACGAATATGGTGAATAAATATACTATTGAGACACAATATATAATTTGAATTATTTACAATGTATATGGAATACGTGTCATTAATTAATAGTCTTTTAACTTAGTTTCTTGGTTAAGAAGTAACCTAAAATTTGGTGATGGAGAAGATAAAATATGAATATGGTAAATAAATATACTATCAGGACTCATTATATAATTTGAATTATTAACAATGTATATATAATATGTGTCATTAATTAATAGTCTTTTAACTTAGTTTCTTAGTGATGAAGTAACCAAAAATTTGGTGATGGAGAAATAGAAAAATATTGAAATTATTTACATCTATTATACCATAATACAATATGAATATGGTGAGTAATATACTATCGAGCCTCATTATATAATTTGAATTATAACCAATGTATATGAAATATGTGTCATTTATTAATAGTCTTTTAACTTAGTTTCTTAGTGAAGAAGTAACCTAAAATTTGGTGATGGAGAAGAAGAAAAATATTGAAATTGTTTACATTTATGATACCATAATACAATATGAATATGGTGAATAAATATATTATCGAGATTCATTATATAATTTGAATTATTTCCAATGTATATGAAATATGTGTCATTAATTAAAAGTCTTTTAACTTAGTTTCTAAGTGATGAAGTAATCTAAAATTTGGTGATGGAGAAGAAGAAAAATATTGAAATTGTTTATATCTGTTATACCATAATACAATATGAATATGGTGAATAAATATACTATCGGGCATCAATATATAATTTGAATTATTACCAATGTATATGAAATATGTGTCATTAATTAATAGTCTTTTAACTTAGTTTCTTGGTGAAGAAGTAACCTAAAATTTGGTGATGGAGAAGATAAAATATGAATATGGTAAATAAATATACTATCAGGACTCATTATTTAATTTGAATTATTAACAATGTATATATAATATGTGTCATTAATTAATAGTCTTTTAACTTAGTTTCTTAGTGATGAAGTAACCAAAAATTTGGTGATGGAGAAGAAGAAAAATATTGAAATTGTTTACATCTATTATACCATAATACAATATAAATATGGTGAATAAGTATACTATGAGGCATCATTATATAATTTGAATTATTAGCAATGTATATGAAATATGTGTCATTAATTAATAGTCTTTTAACTTAGTTTCTTGGTGAAGAAGTAACCTAAAATTTGGTGATGAAAAAGAGGAAAAATATTGAAATTATTTAAATCTATTATACCATAATACAATATTAATATCGTGAATAAATATACTATCGAGACTCATTATATAATTTGAATTATTTCCAATGTATATGAAATATGTGTCATTAATTAAAAGTCTTTTAACTTAGTTTCTTAATGATGAAGTAACCTAAAATTTGGTGATGGAGAAGAAGAAAAATATTGAAATTGTTTATATCTATTATACCATAATACAATATGAATATGGTGAATAAATATACTATCGGGCATTATTATATAATTTGAATTATTACCAATGTATAGGAAATATGTGTCATTAATTAATAGTCTTTTAACTTAGTTTCTTGGTGAAAAGTAACCTAAAATTTGGTGACGGAGACAAAGAAAAATACTCAAATTGTTTCCATCTCTTATACCATAATACAATACGAATATGGTGAATAAATATACTATTGAGACACAATATATAATTTGAATTATTTACAATGTATATGGAATACGTGTCATTAATTAATAGTCTTTTAACTTAGTTTCTTGGTTAAGAAGTAACCTAAAATTTGGTGATGGAGAAGATAAAATATGAATATGGTAAATAAATATACTATCAGGACTCATTATATAATTTGAATTATTAACAATGTATATATAATATGTGTCATTAATTAATAGTCTTTTAACTTAGTTTCTTAGTGATGAAGTAACCAAAAATTTGGTGATGGAGAAATAGAAAAATATTGAAATTGTTTACATCTATTATACCATAATACAATATGAATATGGTGAGTAAATATACTATCGAACCTCATTATATAATTTGAATTATAACCAATGTATATGAAATATGTGTCATTTATTAATAGTCTTTTAACTTAGTTTCTTAGTGAAGAAGTAACCTAAAATTTGGTGATGGAGAAGAAGAAAAATATTGAAATTGTTTACATTTATGATACCATAATACAATATGAATATGGTGAATAAATATATTATCGAGATTCATTATATAATTTGAATTATTTCCAATGTATATGAAATATGTGTCATTAATTAAAAGTCTTTTAACTTAGTTTCTAAGTGATGAAGTAATCTAAAATTTGGTGATGGAGAAGAAGAAAAATATTGAAATTGTTTATATCTGTTATACCATAATACAATATGAATATGGTGAATAAATATACTATCGGGCATCAATATATAATTTGAATTATTACCAATGTATATGAAATATGTGTCATTAATTAATAGTCTTTTAACTTAGTTTCTTGGTGAAGAAGTAACCTAAAATTTGGTGATGGAGAAGATAAAATATGAATATGGTAAATAAATATACTATCAGGACTCATTATATAATTTGAATTATTAACAATGTATATATAATATGTGTCATTAATTAATAGTCTTTTAACTTAGTTTCTTAGTGATGAAGTAACCAAAAATTTGGTGATGGAGAAGAAGAAAAATATTGAAATTGTTTACATCTATTATACCATAATACAATATAAATATGGTGAATAAGTATACTATGAGGCATCATTATATAATTTGAATTATTAGCAATGTATATGAAATATGTGTCATTAATTAATAGTCTTTTAACTTAGTTTCTTGGTGAAGAAGTAACCTAAAATTTGGTGATGAAAAAGAGGAAAAATATTAAAATTATTTAAATCTATTATACCATAATACAATATTAATATTGTGAATAAATATACTATCGAGACTCATTATATAATTTGAATTATTTCCAATGTATATGAAATATGTGTCATTAATTAAAAGTCTTTTAACTTAGTTTCTTAATGATGAAGTAACCTAAAATTTGGTGATGGAGAAGAAGAAAAATATTGAAATTGTTTATATCTATTATACCATAATACAATATGAATATGGTGAATAAATATACTATCGGGCATTATTATATAATTTGAATTATTACCAATGTATAGGAAATATGTGTCATTAATTAATAGTCTTTTAACTTAGTTTCTTGGTGAAAAGTAACCTAAAATTTGGTGACGGAGACAAAGAAAAATACTCAAATTGTTTCCATCTCTTATACCATAATACAATACGAATATGGTGAATAAATATACTATCGAGACACAATATATAATTTGAATTATTTACAATGTATATGGAATACGTGTCATTAATTAATAGTCTTTTAACTTAGTTTCTTGGTTAAGAAGTAACCTAAAATTTGGTGATGGAGAAGATAAAATATGAATATGGTAAATAAATATAATATCAGGACTCATTATATAATTTGAATTATTAACAATGTATATATAATATGTGTCATTAATTAATAGTCTTTTAACTTAGTTTCTTAGTGATGAAGTAACCAAAAATTTGGTGATGGAGAAATAGAAAAATATTGAAATTGTTTACATCTATTATACCATAATACAATATGAATAAGGTGAGTAAATATACTATCGAACCTCATTATATAATTTGAATTATAACCAATGTATATGAAATATGTGTCATTTATTAATAGTCTTTTAACTTAGTTTCTTAGTGAAGAAGTAACCTAAAATTTGGTGATGGAGAAGAAGAAAAATATTGAAATTGTTTACATTTATGATACCATAATACAATATGAATATGGTGAATAAATATATTATCGAGATTCATTATATAATTTGAATTATTTCCAATGTATATGAAATATGTGTCATTAATTAAAAGTCTTTTAACTTAGTTTCTAAGTGATGAAGTAATCTAAAATTTGGTGATGGAGAAGAAGAAAAATATTGAAATTGTTTATATCTGTTATACCATAATACAATATGAATATGGTGAATAAATATACTATCGGGCATCAATATATAATTTGAATTATTACCAATGTATATGAAATATGTGTCATTAATTAATAGTCTTTTAACTTAGTTTCTTGGTGAAGAAGTAACCTAAAATTTGGTGATGGAGAAGATAAAATATGAATATGGTAAATAAATATACTATCAGGACTCATTATATAATTTGAATTATTAACAATGTATATATAATATGTGTCATTAAATAATAGTCTTTTAACTTAGTTTCTTAGTGATGAAGTAACCAAAAATTTGGTGATGGAGAAGAAGAAAAATATTGAAATTGTTTACATCTATTATACCATAATACAATATAAATATGGTGAATAAGTATACTATGAGGCATCATTATATAATTTGAATTATTAGCAATGTATATGAAATATGTGTCATTAATTAATAGTCTTTTAACTTAGTTTCTTGGTGAAGAAGTAACCTAAAATTTGGTGATGAAAAAGAGGAAAAATATTGAAATTATTTAAATCTATTATACCATAATACAATATTAATATCGTGAATAAATATACTATCGAGACTCATTATATAATTTGAATTATTTCCAATGTATATGAAATATGTGTCATTAATTAAAAGTCTTTTAACTTAGTTTCTTAATGATGAAGTAACCTAAAATTTGGTGATGGAGAAGAAGAAAAATATTGAAATTGTTTATATCTATTATACCATAATACAATATGAATATAGTGAATAAATATACTATCGGGCATTATTATATAATTTGAATTATTACCAATGTATAGGAAATATGTGTCATTAATTAATAGTCTTTTAACTTAGTTTCTTGGTGAAAAGTAACCTAAAATTTGGTGACGGAGACGAAGAAAAATACTCAAATTGTTTCCATCTCTTATACCATAATACAATACGAATATGGTGAATAAATATACTATCGAGACACAATATATAATTTGAATTAAATACAATGTATATGGAATACGTGTCATTAATTAATAGTCTTTTAAATTAGTTTCTTAGTGATGAAGTAACCTAAAATTTGGTGATGGAGAAGAAGAAAAATATTGAAATTGTTTACATCTATTATACCATAATAAAATATGAATATGGTGAATAAATATACTATCGGGCATCATTATATAATTTGAATTATTACCAATGTATATGAAATATGTGTCATTAATTAATAGTCTTTTAACTTAGTTTCTTGGTGAAGAAGTAACCTAAAATTTGGTGATGGAGAAGAAGAAAAATACTAAGATTGTTTACATCTATTATACCATGATACAATATGAATATGGTGAATAAATATACTATCCAGACACAATATATAATTTGAATTATTAACAATGTATAGATAATATGTGTCATTAATTAATCGTCTTTTAACTTAGTTTCTTAGTGATGAAGTAACCTAAAATTTGGTGATGGAGAAGAATAAAAATATTGAAATATTTACATCTATTATACCATAGTAAAATATGAATATGGTGAATAAATATACTATCGGGCATCAATATATAATTTGAATTATTACCAATGTATTTGAAATATGTGTCATTAATTAATAGTCTTTTAACTTAGTTTCTTGGTGAAGAAGTAACCTAAAATTTGGTGATGGAGAAGAAGAAAAATACTAAGATTGTTTACATCTTTTCTACCATGATACAATATGAATATGGTGAATGAATATACTTTTAGACTCATTATATAATTTGAATTATTAACAATGTATAGATAATATGTGTCATTAATTAATAGTCTTTTAACTTAGTTTCTTAGTGATGAAGTAACCTAAAATTTGGTGATGGAGAAGAAGAAAAATATAAAAATTGTTTACATCTATTATACCATAATAAAATATGAATATGGTGAATAAATAGATTATCGGGCATCAATATATAATTTGAATTATTACCAATGTATATGAAATATGTGTCATTAATTAATAGTCTTTTAACTTAGTTTCTTGGTTAAGAAGTAACCTAAAATTTGGTGATGGAGAAGATAAAATATGAATATGGTAAATAAATATACTATCAGGACCCATTATATAATTTGAATTATTAACAATGTATATATAATATGTGTCATTAATTAATAGTCTTTTAACTTAGTTTCTTAGTGATGAAGTAACCAAAAATTTGGTGATGGAGAAATAGAAAAATATTGAAATTGTTTACATCTATTATACCATAATACAATATGAATATGGTGAGTAAATATACTATCGAGCTTCATTATATAATTTTATATTATAACCAATGTATATGAAATACGTGTCATTAATTAATAGTCTTTTAAATTAGTTTCTTAGTGATGAAGTAACCTAAAATTTGGTGATGGAGAAGAAGAAAAATATTGAAATTGTTTACATCTATTATACCATAATAAAATATGAATATGGTGAATAAATATACTATCGGGCATCATTATATAATTTGAATTATTACCAATGTATATGAAATATGTGTCATTAATTAATAGTCTTTTAACTTAGTTTCTTGGTGAAGAAGTAACCTAAAATTTGGTGATGGAGAAGAAGAAAAATATTAAGATTGTTTACATCTATTATACCATGATACAATATGAATATGGTGAATAAATATACTATCGAGACACAATATATAATTTGAATTATTAACAATGTATAGATAATATGTGTCATTAATTAATAGTCTTTTAACTTAGTTTCTTAGTGAAGAAGTAACCTAAAATTTGGTGATGGAGAAGAAGAAAAATACTAAGATTGTTTACATCTATTATACCATGATATAATATAAATATGGTGAATACATATACTTTTAGACTCATTATATAATTTGAATTATTAACAATGTATAGATAATATGTGTCATTAATTAATAGTCTTTTAACTTAGTTTCTTAGTGATGAAGTAACCTAAAATTTGGTGATGGAGAAGAAGAAAAATATAAAAATTGTTTACATCTATTATACCATAATAAAATATGAATATGGTGAATAAATAGATTATCGGGCATCAATATATAATTTGAATTATTACCAATGTATATGAAATATGTGTCATTAATTAATAGTCTTTTAACTTAGTTTCTTGGTGAAGAAGTAACCTAAAATTTGGTGATGGAGAAGAAGAAAAATACTAAGATTGTTTACATCTATTATACCATGATACAATATGAATATGGTAAATAAATAAACTATTAGACTCACTATATAATTTGAATTATTAACAATGTATAGATAATATGTGTCATTAATTAATAGTCTTTTAACTTAGTTTCTTAGTGATGAAGTAACCAAAAATTTGGTGATGGAGAAGAAGAAAAATATTGAAATTGTTTACATCTATTATACCATAATACAATATGAATATGGTGAATAAATATCCTATCAGGCCTTATTAAATAATTTGAATTATTACCAATGTATATGAAATATGTGTCATTAATTAATAGTCTTTACATTAGTTTCTTGGTGATGAAGTAACCTAAAATTTGGTGATGAAAAAGAAGAAAAATATTGAAATTGTTTACATCTATTATACCATAATACAATATTAATATGGTAAATAAGTATACTATGATGCATCATTATATAATTTGAATTATTAGCAATGTATATGAAATAAGTTTAATTAGTTAATAGTCTTTTAACTTAGTTTCTTAGTGATTAAGTAACCTAAAATTTTGTGATAGAGAATAAGAAAAATATTAAAATTGTTTACATCTATTATACCATAATACAATATGAATATGGTGAATAAATATACTATCGGGCCTCATTATATAATTTGAATTATTACCAATGCATATGAAATATGTGTCATTAATTAATAGTCTTTTAACTTAGTTTCTTGGTGAAAAAGTAACTTAAAATTTGGTGATGAAGACGAAGGAAAATACTCAAATTGTTCACATCTATTATACCATAATATAATATGAATATGGTGAATAAATATACTATCGAGACACAATATATAATTTGAATTATTACCAATGTATATGGAATACATGTCATTAGTTAATAGTCTTTTAACTTAGTTTCTCAGTGATGAAGTAACCTAAAATTTGGTGATGGGGAAGAAGAAAAATATTGAAATTGTTTACATCTATTATACCATAATACAATATAAATATTGGGAATAAATATACTATCGAGACACAATATATAATTTGAATTATTTACAATGTATATGGAATACGTGTCATTAAATAATAGTCTTTTAAATTAGTTTCTTAGTGATAAAGTAACCTAAAATTTGGTGATGGAGAAGAAGAAAAATATTAAAATTGTTTACATCTATTATACCATTATACAATATGAATATGGTGATTAAATATACTATCGGGCATCATTATATAATTTGAATTATTACCAATGTATAGGAAATATGTGTCATTTATTAATAGTCTTTTATTTTAGTTTCTTTGTGAAAAAGTAACTTAAAATTTGGTGATGGAGACGAAGAAAAATACTCAAATTCTTTACATCTATTATACCATAATACAATATGAATATGGGGAATAAATATACTATCGAGACACAATATATAATTTGAATTATTTCCAATGTATATGGAATACGTGTTATTAGTTAATAGTTTTTTAACTTAGTTTCTTAGTGATGAAGTAACTTAAAATTTGGTGATAGAGAAGGAGAAAAATATTGAAATTGTTTACATATATTATACCATAATAAAATATGAATATGGTGAATAAATATACTATCGGACATCATTATATAATTTGAATTATTATCAATGTATATGAAATATGTGTCATTAATTAAAAGTCTTTTAACTTAGTTTCTTGGTGAAAAGTAACCTAAAATTTGGTGACGGAGACGAAGAAAAATACTCAAATTGTTTACATCTATTATACCATAATACATTACGAATATGGTGAGTAAATATACTATCAGACCTCATTATATAATTTGAATTATAACCAATGTATATGAAATATGTGTCATTTATTAATAGTCTTTTAACTTAGTTTCTTAGTGAAGAAGTAACCTAAAACTTGGTGATGGAGAAGAAGAAAAATATTGAAATTATTTATATCTATGATACCATAATACAATATGAATATGGTGAATAAATATATTATCGAGAGTCATTATATAATTTGAATTATTTCCAATTTATATGAAATATGTGTCATTAATTAAAAGTCTTTTAACTTAGTTTCTTAGTGATGAAGTAACATAAAATTTGGTGATGGAAAAGAAGAAAAATATTGAAATTGTTTACAGCTATTATACCATAATAAAATATGAATATTGTGAATAAATATACTATCGGGCAACATTATATAATTTGAATTATTACCAATGTATATGAAATATGTGTCATTAATTAATATTCTTTTAACTTAGTTTCTTGGTGAAGAAGTAACCTAAAATTTGGTGACGGAGAAGAAGAAAAATTACTAAGATTGTTTACATCTATTATACCATGATACAATATGAATATGGTAAATAAATAAACTATTAGAATCACTATATAATTTGAATTATTAACAATGTATAGATAATATGTGTCATTAATTAATAGTCTTTTAACTTAGTTTCTTAGTGATGAAGTAACCAAAAATTTGGTGATGGAGAAGAAGAAAAATATTGAAATTGTTTACATCTATTATACCATAATACAATATGAATATGGTGAATAAATATCCTATCAGGCCTTATTAAATAATTTGAATTATTACCAATGTATATGAAATATGTGTCATTAATTATAAGTCTTTACATTAGTTTCTTGGTGATGAAGTAACCTAAAATTTGGTGATGAAAAAGAAGAAAAATATTGAAATTGTTTACATCTATTATACCATAATACAATATTAATATGGTAAATAAGTATACTATGAGGCATCATTATATAATTTGAATTATTAGCAATGTATATGAAATAAGTTTCATTAATTAATAGTCTTTTAACTTAGTTTCTTAGTGATAAAGTAACCTAAAATTTTGTGATAGAGAATAGGAAAAATATTAAAATTGTTTACATCTATTATACCATAATACAATATGAATATGGTGAATAAATATATTATCGGGCCTCATTATATAATTTGAATTATTACCAATGCATATGAAATATGTGTCATTAATTAATAGTCTCTTAACTTAGTTTTTTGTTGAAAAAGTAACCTAAAATTTGGTGATGAAGACGAAGAAAAATACTCAAATTGTTCACATCTATTATACCATAATATAATATGAATATGGTGAATAAATATACTATCGAGACACAATATATAATTTGAATTATTACCAATGTATATGGAATACATGTCATTAGTTAATAGTCTTTTAACTTAGTTTCTTAGTGATGAAGTAACCTAAAATTTGGTGATGGGGAAGAAGAAAAATATTGAAATTGTTTACATCTATTATACCATAATACAATATAAATATTGTGAATAAATATACTATCGAGACACAATATATAATTTGAATTATTTACAATGTATATGGAATACGTGTCATTAATTAATAGTCTTTTAAATTAGTTTGTCAGTGATAAAGTAACCTAAAATTTGGTGATGGAGAAGAAGAAAAATATTGAAATTGTTTACATCTATTATACCATTATACAATATGAATATGGTGATTAAATATAATATCGGGCATCATTATATAATTTGAATTATTACCAATGTATAGGAAATATTTGTCATTAATTAATAGTCTTTTAACTTAGTTTCTTTGTGAAAAAGTAACTTAAAATTTGGTGATGGAGACGAAGAAAAATACTCAAATTCTTTACATCTATTATACCATAATACAATATGAATATGGGGAATAAATATGCTATCGAGACACAATATATAATTTGAATTATTTCCAATGTATATGGAATACGTGTTATTAGTTAATAGTTTTTTAACTTAATTTCTTAGTGATGAAGTAACTTAAAATTTGGTGATAGAGAAGGAGAAAAATATTGAAATTGTTTACATATATTATACCATAATAAAATATGAATATGGTGAATAAATATACTATCGGACATCATTATATAATTTGAATTATTATCAATGTATATGAAATATGTGTCATTAATTAATAGTCTTTTAACTTAGCTTCTTGGTGAAAAGTAACCTAAAATTTGGTGACGGAGACGAAGAAAAATACTCAAATTGTTTACATCTATTATACAATAATACAATACGAATATAGTGAGTAAATATACTATCGGACCTCATTATATAATTTGAATTATAACCAATGTATATGAAATATGTGTCATTTATTAATAGTCTTTTAACTTAGTTTCTTAGTGAAGAAGTAACCTAAAACATGGTGATGGAGAACAAGAAAAATACTAAGATTGGTTACATGAATATGGTGAATAAATATATTATCGAGACTCATTATATAATTTGAATTATTTCCAATTTATATGAAATATGTGTCATTAATTAAAAGTCTTTTAACTTAGTTTCTTAGTGATGAAGTAACCTAAAATTTTGTGATGGAAAAGAAGAAAAATATTGAAATTGTTTACAGCTATTATACCATAATAAAATATGAATATGATGAATAAATATACTATCGGGCAACATTAAATAATTTGAATTATTTCCAATGTATATGAAATATGTGTCATTAATTAATAGTCTTTTAACTTAGTTTCTTGGTGAAGAAGTAACCTAAAATTTGGTGATGGAGAACAAGAAAAATACTAAGATTGTTTACATCTATTATACCATGATACAATATGAATATGGTAAATAAATAAACTATTAGACTCATTATATAATTTGAATTATTATCAATGTATAGATAATTTGTGTCATTAATTAATAGTCTTTTAACTTAGTTTCTTAGTGATGAAGTAACCTAAAATTTGGTGATGAAAAAGAAGAAAAATATTGAAATTGATTACATCTATTATACCATAATACAATATGAATATGGTAAATAAATATACTATGAGGCATCATTATATAATTTGAATTATTAGCAATGTATATTAAATAAGTGTCAGTAATTAATAGTCTTTTAACGTAGTTTCTTAGTGATTAAGTAACCTAAAATTTGGTGATAGAGAAGAAGAAAAATATTAAAATTGTTTACATCTATTATACCATAATAAAATATGAATATGGTGAATAAATATACTATCGGGCGTCATTATATAATTTGAATTATTATCAATGCATATGAAATATATGTCATTAATTAATAGTCTTTTAACTTAGTTTCTTGGTGAAAACGTAACCTAAAATTTGGTGATAAAGACGAAGAAAAATACTCAAGTTGTTCACATCTATTATACCATAATACAATATGAATATGGTGAATAAATTTACTATCGAGACACAATATATAATTTGAATTATTTACAATGTATATGGAATACATGTCATTAGTTAATAGTCTTTTAACTTAGCTTCTTAGTGATGAAGTAACCTAAAATTTGGTGATGGAGAAGAAGAAAAATTTTGAAATTGTTAACATCTATTATACTATAATACAATATAAATATGGTGAATAAATATACTATCGAGACACAATACATAATTTGAATTATTTACAATGTATATGGAATACGTGTCATTAATTAATAGTCTTTTAACTTAGTTTCTTATTGATAAAGTAACCTAAAATTTGGTGATGGAGAAGAAGAAAAATGTTGAAATTATTTCCATCTGTTATACCATAATACATTATGAATATGGTGAATAAATATACTATCAGGCATCATTGTATAATTTGAATTATTACCAATGTATAGGAAATATGTGTCATTAATTAATAGTCTTTTAACTTAGCTTCTTGGTGAAAAAGTAACCTAAAATTTGGTGATGGAGACGAAGAAAAATACTCAAATTCTTTACATCTATTATACCATAATACAATATGAATATGAGGAATAAATATACTATCGAGACACAATATATAATTTGAATTATTTCCAATGTATATGGAATATGTGTTATTAGTTAATAGTTTTTTATATTAGTTTCTTAGTGATGAAGTAACTTAAAATTTGGTGATGGAGAAGGAGAAAAATATTGAAATTATTTACATATACTATACCATAATAAAATATGAATATGGTGAATAAATATACTATCGGACATCATTATATAATTTGAATTATTATCAATTTATATGAAATATGTGTCATTAATTAATAGTCTTTTAACTTAGTTTCTTGGAGAAGACGTAACCTAAAATTTGGTGATGGAGAAGAAGAAAAATACTAAAATTGTTTACATCTATTATACCATGATACAATATGAATAAGGTGAATAAATATACTATTAGAATCATTATATAATTTGAATTATTAAAAATGTATAGATAATATGTCTTATTAATTAATATTCTTTTAACTTAGTTTCTTAGTGATGAAGTAACCAAAAAATTGGTGATAGAGAAGAAGAAAACATTGCAATTGTTTACATATATTATACCATAATACAATATTAATATGGTGAATAAATATACTATCGAGACTCATTATATAATTTGAAATATTAACAATGTATATAAAATATGTGTCATTAATTAATAGTCTTTTAACTTAATTTCTTAGTGGTGAAGTAACATAAAATTTGGTGATGGAGAAGAAAAAAAATATTGAAATTGTTTACATCTATGATACCATAATATAATATGAATATGGTGAATAAATATATTACCGAGAGTCATTATATAATTTGAATTATTTCCAATTTATATGAAATATGTGTCATTAATTAAAAGTCTTTTAACTTAGTTTCTTAGTGATGAAATAACCTAAAATTTGGTGATGGAGAAGAAGAAAAATATTGAAATTGTTTATATCTATTATACCATAATACAATACGAATATGGTGAATAAATATACTATCAGACATCATTATATAATTTGAATTATTACCAATGTATAGGAAATATGTGTCATTAATTAATAGTCTTTTAACTTGGTTTCTTGGTGAAAAGTAACCTAAAAATTTGGTGACGGAGACGAAGAAAAATACTCAAATTGTTTACATCTATTATACCTTAATACAATACGAATATGGTGAATAAATATACTATCAAGACACAATATATAATTTGAATTATTTACAATGTATAAGGAATATGTGTCATTAATTAATAGTCTTTTAACTTAGTTTCTTAGTGATGAAGTAACTTAAAATTTGGTGATAGAGAAGATGAAAAATATTGAAATTGTTTACATCTATTATACCATAATAAAATATGAAGATGGTGAATAAATATACTATCGGGCATCATTATATAATTTGAATTATTACCAATGTATATTAAATATGTGTCATTAATTAATAGTCTTTTAACTTAGTTTCTTGGTGAAGAAGTAACCTAAAATTTGGTGATGGAGAAGAAGAAAAATACTAAGATTGTTTACATCTATTATACCATGATACAATATGAATATGGCAAATAAACAAACTATCAGACTCATTATATAATTTGAATTATTAACAATGTATAGATAATTTGTGTCAATAATTAATTGTCTTTTAACTTAGTTTCTTAGTGATGAAGTAACCAAAAATTTGGTGATGGAGAAGAAGAAAAATATTGAAATTGTTTACATTTATTATATCATAATACAATATGAATATGGTGAATAAATATACTATCGGGCCTTATTAAATAATTTGAATTATTACCAATGTATATGAAATATGGTTCATTAATTAATAGTCTTTACATTAGTTTCTTGGTGATGAAGTAACCTAAAATTTGGTGATGAAAAAGAAGAAAAATATTGAAATTATTTACATCTATTATACCATAATACAATATGAATATGGTAAATAAGTATACTATGAGGCATCATTATATAATTTGAATTATTAGCAATGTATATGAAATAAGTGTCATTAATTAATAGTCTTTTAACTTAGTTTCTTAGTGATTAAGTAACCTAAAATTTGGTGATAAAGACGCAGAAAAATACTCAAATTGTTCACATCTATTATACCTTAATACAATATGAATATGGTGAATAAATATACTATCGAGACACAATATATAATTTGAATTATTTACAATGTATATGGAATACATGTCATTAGTTAATAGTCTTTTAACTTAGTTTCTTAGTGATAAAGTAACCTAAAATTTGGTGATGGAGAAGTAGAAAAATACTCAAATTGTTTACATCTATTATACCATAATACAATACGAATATGGTTAATAAATATACTATCGAGACACAATATATAATTTGAATTATTAACAATGTATAGATAATATGTGTCATTAATTAATAGTCTTTTAAATTAGTTTCTTAGTGATGAAGTAACCTAAAATTTGGTGATGGAGAAGAAGATAAATATTGAAATTGTTTACATCTATTATACCATAATAAAATATTAATATGGTGAATAAATACACTATCGGGCATCATTATATAATTTGAATTATTACCAATGTATATGAAATATGTGTCATTAATTAATAGTCTTTTAACTTAGTTTCTTGGTGAAGAAGTAACCTAAAATTTGGTGATGGAGAAGAAGAAAAATACTAAGATTGTTTACATCTATTATACCATGATACAATATGAATATGGTGAATAAATATACTATCGAGACACAATATATAATTTGAATTATTAACAATGTATAGATAATATGTGTCATTAATTAATAGTCTTTTAACTTAGTTTCTTAGTGATGAAGTAACTTAAAAATTGGTGATGGAGAAGAACAAAAATATTGAAGTTGTTTACATCTATTATACCATAATAAAATATGAATATGGTGAATAAATATACTATCGGGCATCAATATATAATTTTAATTATTTCCAATGTATATGAAATATGTGTCATTAATTAATAGTCTTTTAACTTAGTTTTTTGGTGAAGAAGTAACCTAAAATTTGGTGACGGGGAAGAAGAAAAATACTAAGATTGTTTACATCTATTATACCATGATAAAATATGAATATGGTGAATAAATATACTATTAGACTCATTATATAATTTGAATTATTAACAATGTATATATAATATGTGTCATTAATTAATAGTCTTTTAACTTAGTTTCTTAGTGATGAAGTAACCTAAAATTTGGTGATGGAGAAGAAGAAAAATATTGAAATTATTTACATCTATTATACCATAATAAAATATGAATATGATGAATAAATATATTATCGGACATCAATATATAATTTGAATTATTACCAATGTATATGAAATATTTGTCATTAATTAATAGTCTTTTAACTTAGTTTCTTTGTGAAGAAGTAACCTAAAATTTGGTGATGGAGAAGAAGAAAAATACTAAGATTGTTTACATCTATTATACCATGATACAATATTAATATGGTAAATAAATATACTATTAGACTCATTATATAATTTGAATTATTAACAATGTATAGATAATATGTGTCATTAAATAATAGTCTTTTAACTTAGTTTCTTAGTGATGAAGTAACCAAATATTTGGTGATGGAGAAGAAGAAAAATATTGAAATTGTTTACATCTATTATACCATAATACAATATGAATATGGTGAATAAATATACTATCGGGCCTTATTATATAATTTGAATTATTACCAATGTATATGAAATATGTGTCATTAATTAATAGTCTTTACAATAGTTTCTTTGTGATGAAGTAACCTAAAATTTGGTGATGCAAAAAAAGAGAAATATTGAAATTATTTACATCTATTATACCATAATACAATATGAATATGGTAAATAAGTATACTTTGAGGAATCATTATATAATTTGAATTATTAGCAATGTATATGAAATAATTGTCATTAATTAATAGTCTTTTAACTTAGTTTCTTGGTGAAAAAGTAACCTAAAATTTAGTGATAAAGACGAAGAAAAATACTCAAATTGTTCACATCTATTATACCATAATACAATATGAATATGGTGAATAAATATACTATCAAGACACAATATATAATTTGAATTATTTACAATGTATATGGAATACATGTCATTAGTTAATAGTCTTTTAACTTAGTTTCTTAGTGATGAAGTAACCTAAAATTTGGTGATGGAGAAGAAGAAAAATATTGAAATTGTTTACATCTATTATACCATAATAAAATATGAATATGGTGAATAAATATACTATCGGGCATCATTATATAATTTGAATTATTACCAATGTATATGAAATATGTGTCATTAATTAATAGTCTTTTAACTTAGTTTCTTGGTGAAGAAAAAACCTAAAATTTGGTGATGGAAAAGAAGAAAAATATTGAAATTGTTTACATCTATTATACCCTAATACAATATAAATATGGTGAGTAAATATACTATCAAGACACAATATATAATTTGAATTATTTCCAATGTATAGATAATATGTGTCATTAATTAATAATCTTTTAACTTAGTTTCTTAGTGATGAAGTAACCTAAAATTTGGTGATGGAGAAGAAGAAAAATATTGAAATTGTTTACATCTATTATACCATAATAAAATATGAATATGGTGAATAAATATACTATCGGGCATCATTATATAATTTGAATTATTACCAATGTATATGAAATATGTGTCATTAATTAATAGTCTTTTAACTTAGTTTCTTGGTGAAGAAGTAACCTAAAATTTGGTGATGGAGAAGAAGAAAAATACTAAGATTGTTTACATCTATTAGACCATGATACAATATGAATATGGTGAATAAATATACTATCAAGACACAATATATAATTTGAATTATTTACAATGTATATGGAATATGTGTCATTAAATAATAGTCTTTTAACTTAGTTTCTTAGTGATGAAGTAACCTAAAATTTGGTGATGGAGAAGAAGAAAAATATTGAAATTGCTTACATCTATTATACCATAATAAAATATGAATATGGTGAATAAATATACTATCGGGCATCAATATATAATTTGAATTATTACCAATGTATATAAAATATGTGTCATTAATTAATAGTCTTTTAACTTAGTTTCTTGGTGAAGAAGTAACCTAAAATTTGGTGATGGAGAAGAAGAAAAATACTAAGATTGTTTACATCTATTATATCATGATACAATATCAATATGGTAAATAAATAAACTATTAGACTCATTATATAATTTGAATTATTAACAATGTATAGATAATTTGTGTCATTAATTAATAGTCTTTTAAATTAGTTTCTTAGTGATGAAGTAACCAAAAATTTGGTGATGGAGAAGAAGAAAAATATTGAAATTGTTTACATCTATTATAACATAATACAATATGAATATGGTGAATAAATATACTATCGGGCCTTATTAAATAATTTGAATTATTACCAATGTATATAAAATATGTGTCATTAATTAATAGTCTTTACATTAGTTTCTTGGTGATGAAGTAACCTAAAATTTGGTGATGAAAAAGAAGAAAAATATTAAATTTGTTTACATCTATTATACCACAATACAATATGAATATGGTGAATAAATATACTATCGATACACAATATATAATTTGAATTATTTACAATGAATATGGAATAAATGTCATTAGTTAATAGTTTTTTAACTTAGTTTCTTAGTGATGAAGTAAACTAAAATTTGGTGATGGAGAAGAAGAAAAATATTGAAATTGTTTACATCTATTATACCATAATAAAATATGAATATGGTGAATAAATAGATTATCGGGCATCATTATATAATTTGAATTATTATCAATGCATATGAAATATGTGTCATTAATTAATAGTCTTTTAACTTAGTTTCTTGGTGAAGAAGTAACCTAAAATTTGTTGATGGAGAAGAAGAAAAATACTAAGATTGTTTACATCTATTATACCATGATACAATATGAATATGGTGAATAAATATACTATCGAGACACAATATATAATTTGAATTATTTCCAATGTATAGATAATATGTGTCATTAATTAATAGTCTTTTAACTTAGTTTCTTAGTGATTAAGTAACCTAAAATTTGGTGATAGAGAAGAAGAAAAATATTAAAATTGTTTACATCTATTATACCATAATACAATATGAATATGGTGAATAAATATACTATCGAGACACAATGTATAATTTGAATTATTTCCAATGTATATGGAATACATGTCATTAGTTAATAGTCTTTTAACTTTGTTTCTTTGTGATGAAGTAACCTAAAATTTGGTGATGGAGAAGAAGAAAAATATTGAAATTGTTTACATCTATATACCATAATACAATATAAATATTGTGAATAAATATACTATCGAGCCTCATTATATAATTTTAATTATTTACAATGTATATGAAATATGTGTCATTAATTAATAGTCTTTTAACTTAGTTTCTTGGTGAAGAAGTAACTTAAAATTTGGTGATGGAGAAGGATAAAAATATTGAAATTGTTTACATATATTATACCATAATAAAATATGAATATGGTGAATAAATATACTATCGGACATCATTATATAATTTGAATTATTATCAATGTATATGAAATATGTGTCATTAATTAATAGTCTTTTAACTTAGTTTCTTGGTGAAGAAGTAACCTAAAATTTGGTGATGGAGAAGAAGAAAAAATACTAAAATTGTTTACATCTATTATACCATGATACAATATGAATATGGTGAATAAATATACTATTAGAATCATTATATAATTTGAATTATTAACAATGTATAGATAATATGTCTCATTAATTAATATTCTTTTAACTTAGTTTCTTAGTGATGAAGTAACCAAAAAATTGGTGATAGAGAAGAAGAAAACATTGCAATTGTTTACATCTATTATACCATAATACAATATGAATATGTTGAATAAATACACTATCGGGCCTTATTATATAATTTGAATTATTACCAATGTATATGAAATATATGTCATTAATTAACAGTCATTTAACTTAGTTTCTTAGTGATGAAGTAACCTAAATTTGGTGATGAAAAAGAAGAAAAATATTGAATTTGTTTACATCTATTATACCATAATACAATATGAATATGGTAAATAAGTATACTATCAAGAAATACTATATAATTTGAATTATTACGAATGTATATGAAATATGTGTCATTAATTAATAGTCTTTTAACTTAATTTCTTAGTGATGAAGTAACCTAAAATTTGGTGATGGAGAAGAAGAAAAATAGTAAAATTGTTTACATCTATTATACCATAATTCAATATGAATATGATGAATAAATATACTACCAGGCCTCATTATAAAATTTGAATTATTACCAATGCATATGAAATATGTGTCATTAATTAATAGTCTTTTAACTAAGTTTCTTGGTGAAGAAGTAACCTAAAATTTGGTGATGAAAGAGAGGAAAAGTATTGAAATTATTTACATCTATTATACCATAATACAATATAAATATGGTGAATAAATATACTATCGAGACTCATTATATAATTTGAATTATTATCAATGTATATGAAATATGTGTCATTAATTTATAGTGTTTTAACTTAGTTTCTTGGTGAATAAGTAACCTAAAATTTGGTGATGGAGAAGAAGAAAAATACTGAAATTGTTTACATCTATTATACCATAATACAATATGATTATGGTGAATAAATATACTATCGGGCCTTATTATATAATTTGAATTATAACCAATATATATGAAATATGTGTCATTAATTAGTAGTCTTTTAACTTAGTTTCTTTGAGATCAAATTAACATACTTGGTCTTGCAATCATAAGTTTGGGCCACGAATGATCATTTATTCGAATCAGGAAAAAATTTAGCGCTATGTTAAGCAATCGTAAGTGGACTTATGTAGAAGTCACACCTATTTTGAGGTCGGTCAATAGCAATCTATGTATTTCATGTTTGGATAAATGATATAGAGATCACCATCCCTTAACATGTAGCACAATTAAAAAAGAAAGGGATAAGATGAAGAGGGAGGGAAATGATAAGCTAATTTGGGTCACCATTTCAAAATTCTTTCATCTTTAAATTCAACCACTCCTCTAGATTGATTAAAGCACTAAACATATCATTAATCCAAAGCACCAAAAATGAATTAAATCATTCACCCTTAGCTAGATTTGAATTGATGAACATTTATCCAACTTCATCTACATCACAAAGTCCATTGAGTTTAAAGACAAATTGGACATTTAAAATTGCAATGTAACCAACAATCAAAAAGGAGTGAGTAGAAAAATCATTTTGGATCAAAGCTGCCCCAAAACAAGGCAAAAAAATGCATTTTGTCCTAGTGTAAATCGATTTGCACTACTATGTAAATCGATTTACACAGTACAGTTTTCAAAAATTTGTGTGAAATTGCTTCTGTGCAATCAATTGCACACAGTTTCAGTAGCAAAAACAGCATTTTAAAAGGGCAATTTCTTGTTCAAACTTTCCATCAAACACCTTATGATCATGGATCCACTTGAGCACGAAATTTCCATCAAATTATGAGAAAATGACACCATTGGAATCACAAAATAATGCTCAAAGAATCAAACCCAAATATCAACAAGAGATCACATTGTGAAAGATGAATTATCCTTACCAAAGGTAGATCTAGAGAATTATCAAAACAACTTCAAGAATTTGCTTCAATTCAACCACAAGAATCAATTGACCAAGCTTGGATGTAGAGAATTGATGGAGAAAAAGTGTTTGGATGAAGGTTTAGCTCAAAGATTAGTAAGCTTCAATGCAAAGCTTACTAACTTTTTGAAAATGGATCTTTGAGTGAATTTGGTAGATGGAGAGAATTGAGAGATTTTTTAGCAAGGTGGATTTGGCTATCAAAAGCTTGAAATTTGAATGAAATGAGGGCTCTATTTATAGAGTTTAGGATTGGGATTAGTGGTAATTTGGTAATTGATTCTTGGAGCCAAAATTTGAATTAATGATAATTCTTTCAAATATTAGAGCCAAAATTTGAATTAATGATAATTCTTCTTAAAAATGAAAAATTGGCACTAAAATTTGAATTAATGATACATCTTTCAAAAATGAAGAAAAATTGGAGCCAAAATTTGACAATTTTAAAATGCGGATTTTTTTCAAATTTCACGTTGTGCAATCGATTGCACTACAATGAAAATCTATTTGCACATTGTATTTTTTTCAAAATGGCACAAAATGCACTATGTGCAATCGATTGCACTCTAAGAGCAATCGATTGCATCAGTGAAAAAAAAACGAATTTTTGTTAATTTTCTTTTGCAAAAATAGAGATTTTAGGAGAATAATACCAGAAATCCTTATTTGTCAGATGCTTCGACTTGGTACCTATAAAACACAAATATGCAAAGACAAAGACAAATATTTTTGTATTTTGATTAGAAGTTAGTCAACAACACAAGAGCAAAATTAAAGATAGGATGCAAATGTGATGAATGAAGCCATTTATTAATGATTGTGACTGGATGATAAAATATGGTATGAAAGTGCGACTGAAAAGTTTAGGGCAAAAATTTAGGGTACAACATCTGCCCCTATTTAATTATCTTTTAGCTAGATAGGCTGAAAGTAATTAAATACAAACAGACCTGAATTTTGTCCTTGATGCGATGAGATGATAACATATGTTATGAATGAATGCATGGACTCTTTTTTGACATATATATTTTTGAATGTTGTATGAGATGAGACAGACTCTGTGGGAATATGGAAAGACTCGAAACTGGAAACTTATGGTAGTTCAGATGAAATGACGTGGAAAGACACGCTGGGGAACAACAAGATACTTCTGGATATCTGTCAGGGAGATAAAGAGTAACCATCAATACTTGGAAAAAAGAGATAAAACTCGAGAAGGCAAGCAGCGACATCCAAGAATGGCATTGAATGAGGCGAGCAACTCTCTGGAAAAGGCAATCAGAAGCATCTAGAAGAATAATAGATATGGGATGAGACCAAATCTGAAGCTACATCAGAGTCGTCCAGGGAAGATGTTGGACGGAAGAAAAACATGACATCCAATACTGGCTTTGAATGAAGGGAAAGCTCAACGTCTAATAATGACTTTAGACGAGAGAAAAGATCACAACATCTAATACTGGCTTTAGATGGAAACAAAAGATCTTGACATTCAATACTGGCTTTGAATGAAAGAAAAGCTCAACATCTAATATTGGCTTTAGACGAGAGAAAAGATCACAACATCAAATATTGGCTTTGAATGAGTGAAAGGGATCTTGACATTCAATACTGGCTTTGAATGAAGGGAAAACTCAACATCTAATACTGGCTTTAGACGAGAGAAAAGATCACAACATCCAATACTGGCTTTGAATGAGTGAAAGGGATCTTGACATTCAATACTGGCTTTGAATGAAGAAAAAGGTAACAACATCCAATATTGGCTTTGGATGGAAAAAGAGAAACAGTTCAAACTGATGTTTGCTTTGGTAGGTGCCAAGTAAGTTGGACTTTGATCTCAAGGTGACATGTCAACTGCAATAAGACCTTGGAAAATGAAAATGAGGATGAAACACTCTTGTTATGCATTATGTATGAATTTTGTTATGCATGATATGTGAATGATCTATGCAGGTAATGCCGACGTTTACGACAACGGAGTTTGACTCTTTTGTGGAGGTAAGATTGGAAGTTTGATTCCTCAACACGGAGAACTCTGCCAAATTATTTTGGGAAGAAAAATGTCTTGAACCCAAATTTGTTATACTTGTAAGTTGTATTGAACTGATGATCTTCTGAGGAAAGACTAGAGAGCTGCTTGGGTATTTGTCCCGGATTAGCTGACTGTTGAAGATAAACTGATCATGGCTTCAGTCGAAAGTTGCTGGAAGTGAGCTAATCATGGCTTCAACTCTGAAATGACTATTGGAGATAAACTGATCATGGCTTCAGCTCTTGAAATGTATGTTGGAATAAACTGATCATGGCTTCAGTTCTTGAAATGACTGTTGGAAAGGAATGCCCAAGTATGAGTCTTGAAAATGATCTTTTGCCTAACCAATTCTGAGAAAAATCGCACTGAGCAACAAATCTTGAACTAATTCACAAATGGACTTGGAAGATACTTGCCCCTGATAGGGTCACTGACCAAGTTTCGCAGTTGTTTGAAATTCCTTGACGAGGAAATCTTGTTTGTAGCAAAAATTGTTTATTCAAACATGGTAATTTTAATGTAAAGTTCATGCAAAAGTTTTGAATACAAAATCATTTTTAAAATGATGTGATTGGTGTATATAAAATGCATCACTAGTTAAAACACAGTGGTTTATACTTTTAAAGTGAAAACAAAGGTATGAAACAAAAACAAATGATTCGCAAAAGATCATAGGAGTTAGTTTACGCAACCTTGCTGTAGTATGCTTTCAAAAGAAACCTGGCTTCAATTAGGTCTTTTAAGGGTTGTAACATGGTCTGGTTCACAGTTTAAGAAATAAAGGATAAAGGCTCAAAGTTTATTTGTACCCAACCCAATCTTTGTGATGTTCTTCAGTCCTACATTCAGTTAATTCATAATATGCATTCAGGTTCCAAGAGATTTTGGAATTGCACTGATGGCTACAATGACGATGGCTCAGAAGCCAAAGGATTCTTGAGAATGACAGTCATTTCTTCTTACATCTTTTTGCTGTTTTGAGGACTTTTGTCAATTCTGGTGGAGAATTTTGAGGATTTGAAGACCTCTTCTGATTGAATTTATTATTCCCAACTTTTGCCTGAACTGTTTCATTTGAGATTACAGTCAGCAGGATGCCCCAGTTTTTGCCTGAGTCTCCTTCATAGGTTTTGACTTAGTGGGATTTTTCTGTTGATTTTTATTTTCATTTCATTTTTCTTTTTTTGGAAAGATAATGACTGCCTTGCTCAATGATTACGGGGAACCATCTTCGTCATTTTTTGTTTGAGAGCATCTTTGACACTTCTTGCTGTGTGCAAAGGAAAGCTTGATCGCGACCTTTGTTGAAAGGTGTCTTGCATGATTTCTCTTATAATTGAATGCACAGCCAAATTAACTGAGAACTACCCATCCCCAGGTTAAGATTACGGTTTTTTTTTATAAAAAGAAACTACAACTTCTAGGCTCAAAGGGGTGAACAAGGGATTAACTTCCTTATTACTCCAGTGTTTGGGAGTTGGAACAATGCATGTATATCCTCAGCAAAGTTTTATTTGAAAGCATACCAGCAACAATTATGGGTATTTCGTTTTCATCATCCTCCCTCAAATCTTTGCATAAACAAAATATTGATAAGGGAGTAAACAAGAGAAATATATTTGAAAGAAGTAAATGAAAAATGATTTGAATCAAAATATTGCAATGCTCATTTCATTAAAATTAACATGAAAGTACAAACAAAATTTGAAAGAAACAATTTTAACATAAACAAGGGACAAATGCAAACAGAAAGAAACATGGCCTAGTGACTAATCAGTAACAAGGATGAGTTGTCCTGTCTGAAACACTGGTTTTAGGAGGTGACTTGAGGGTATCCCGACTCAGTCTTCAGCCACTTTGTTTTGGCAAAGGATTGTTGATGACATTAGGACCTTCCTCTTTGAAAGTAAGAAAATTAGTTTTCACCAATTCTTGCACTCTGTTTTTCAAAGCATAACAACTTTCTAAATCATGACCGGCAACTCCTTGATGAAACTCACAGTGAAGGTCAGATCTGAACCCGACTGAAGGAGGATTTTGAGGAATCAGAGGCCTAGTTGTAATCAAGCTTTTCTGCACCAATGCAGGATACAATTCAGTGTACATCATAGGGATGGGATCAAATTGAGCCCTATTCCGATTATGATTCTGTGCAATATTCTGTCGTTGAGGAACCTGAACTGGTTGAGCATTAACTGTAGGAGCAACAACCGCTACTTGTGGTTGATCAGTGTATTGAGGCCTACGGCGAGGTCCTCTTCTCTCAGTCGAGACAACATTGGCTTCTACCTCTTTCTTCTTCTGAAAGTTCCCAAGGTATTTCTTTGCACCATTAGAATATTCAGCAGCTTTAGACACTTTACCATTCTTGATTCCTTCTTCTAATCTCTGGCCAATAGTCACCAGGTCTGTGAAGCTGGAAGACACACTACCAATCATCTTCTCCCAAAAGAAAGGGGATAAAGTGTCCATTAACAAACCATTTAACTCTTTCTCTGCCAGAGGTGGTTCAACTTGAGATTCCAGTTCTCTCCATCGTTGAGAATATTCCTTGAAAGATTCTTTCTCATTCTGAGACATATTTTTTAGTTGGCGACGATCAGGTGCCATGTCAAGGTTGTATTTTTATTGCTTTATGAAAGCATCAACAAGATCTTGGAAGCATTGGATACGACCTTTCTCAAGTCCCATATACCATTTCAATGAAGCTCCACTCAGACTATCTTGGAAACAATGGATAAGCAACTTGTCATTCTTGGTGTAAGCAGACATCTTTCGAAAGTACATCACCAAATGACTTCTTGGACAAGTGTGCCCCCGGTATTTCTCAAACTCATGAGTCTTGAACTTTGCAGGCATAACCAGATCAGAAACTAGGCACATGTTGTTAGCATCAACACTGAAGAACTCATTTCCTTCCATAGCTCTGAGTCTCTTATCTAACGTCTGATATTGTTCTTTGAACTCTTCAAACTCACCAAAGTCTCCCTGACTCACACTTCGAGAACTGACAGCATGGTAATCAAAGAGAGGGTTCCTAAAAGCAGCTTGTGCAGCAGGTTGACGAGAAGCAGTATGAACGATTGGCTGAGTTTCAGTTAAAACTGGAGCCTGAAAGACTGGTCGGGAAGACTGGCCAACCATTGAAGTAATTGTAACAGGCGGAGCGTAATTATGAGGTAACCCAAACTCTGGCCATGCAGTAGATGTATGCTGGATAGGTTGAGTGTCAACAACAGCAGTTTGGATTTCAGATGTCGCAGTCCTTTGAGGTGGCTCTCCTCTGGAAATTAGAACTTGCATCATCTCAGTAAGTTTGGCCATGCTTGACTTTAACTCGTCGATTTCCATTCTGACTTCCATGTTGTGTTGTTCTTGGTTTTCCATTCTCAATCTGACAGCAGCTCTAGTCCCGTAGTTATGTTGAGGAATCAGCTTGACGATAAACGACTAACTGGAAGAAAGAAGCAACTTGGAATAAGATCCTGAACAACCTGGATGTATGCAGAATGATGCAGAGGATGCAAATGATATGCAATGTTATGCAATGCACTGTACAATAACAGGATCACATGGTTCAGAGTCACGAGCCTGGAGTCAAAGGTACTACCCATAAGGTATAGACTAACTGTTATCACCTGCCGAACAAGGTTCTAAGAGGTTCCCAGAGTCTACATCCTTCCTTCGGATATTACCAACGTTTCGATTAACTCGGTAATTAGCAATATTCTCAGGAAAAACTCGTCCGAGTGTAGTATCGCGTGACAACTACTTCCGGATTACTCCGTCATAGCTTCCGCACTACTCCTAAAAGGCCAAGATGGGTTAGGTAATCTACGGTCCTCAGCTTCAGTAGGCTCCCAGGTCGAAAGTAGTACGTCTTCCCGATTACTCGATAAACGACACTACAGTCAAAGGGGCCTCCACTGAGTGGGGGATCTCATGCCTCCTTTTTTGGGATTACTCCCTCAAAGTTAACATGACTATACCGCCTGTCCTATCTTAAAGTTTTCCCAAGTCTGGGTATAGGACTTATGAGTAATCACCAAACACCTTGTAAACCAGGAAAATCCAGACAAACATATATACAAAATATAACACATAAACAACAATAGCACATATACAGATATAAACAAAGATAGGTTTAACCCACTTTGGGATGGGCCAGCAAGAGGTCAATCTTTCCTCAGTGAAGTCGCCATTTTTCTGTGGCGGTAGAAATGTGCAAGACTAAGCCATTGGATTGACTAGACTTTATACAAATCAAAATAAAAATCGCCACCGCGCTTTATTGTTTTCAAAGGAATGGGAAAAGAGCGAATAACCCAAAAAGAGGGGGAAAGATTCAAGGTAAGGGGATTGGTTATTCAAAGGGAAGGTATTAGCACCCTAAACATCTACGGTACTCTGCAGGAACCTCTTTGAAAAATCTGTATATTTTGGCTATAAAAATGTGTTGTATATAAAATGGATGGTGAAGGTGAGAAAAGAAATATTTTTATGATTTTTGCACCCGCCGCGATTGCGAACCTTTGGTGCCTACGTACCACCTTTCGTGCAATAGGGGATCAGGGTGCACGTAGTTCCTCTTTTAAAAATTTGAAACACAAGTGTGTTGGTTGATTTTATGAGATAAGACATCATCGCAATTGTCCATGTGAAAAAACATACTTACTACCCATAATCATGAGAAAGGAGAATTTGCATCATCTCAAAGTGGAGGATATGGCTTGGATTTTAAAATCAACAATGCCTCACTCAACACCCAAGTGGAAAATATTTCACTTCACTACATATTGTAGAAGTATAGTTGTTTGCATCACTACAAGGATTGACAAGAGTCTAATCTTTTGAGAAAAGTTTAAAGATAAAAGCCAAAGTGGCAAAATGGTTTGAAATGAGATTGATTGACTTTTAGTCTTCTCACAAAAAAAGGTCAAGGTATTATTAAATTGATTGAAATTTATTTATGAAAATGTTTCGAAGATGCATGGACCTAAGTCCAAGTTTATTATGAAAATGTTTCAAGTTTCAAAACAAGAAGAGTTTTTTTTTTAAAGGAGGGAGAAGATTTTTGAAATTAAAGAAGATGGGAGGAGAAGAAGAGGCTATCCTAAAGCATAAGGTAAAAGCTAGGGATAAGAACCATCTAACCAACAAGGAGCCAATACTTGACATTATGAGTCAATATAGAATTCCCATTCTTCGGATTGAAACCAAGCAAGCAAAGATACTAGACCTCTTGAGAGAATCAAACTTCAAGTGTATTAAGTCTTCGCAAAAATTGGGCAGAGTAACGGCTGTATACGGGTAAATTCCAGATTACAAACAAAGATCGTAATCTCAATAACCTGCACACAAAACAAACAAACAACCCAATGTCTTGAGTTAAACCTCAAGAACTCCAGACAAAATATCAAATAAAGTCACAAAGTCTCCAAGATGGGTCAAGGTTGTAACACCCCAGTTGTAATTATTTGATTTATTTTAAATTGGAAAATTATTTTATTAGAATTAATAAAATAAAAAGGAAATAAAAGAAATAAGAAACATGGGTTTTTTTAAGTTATTGGGCTTGGATGTTGTTAGTATAGAGTGGGGGTGCAAAAGAAATAAAGGTATGTTTTGGAACTTAAGCTATTTTTCTCATTATTCACGATAACACAGAATTTGGGAATTGGGAAGCTGAGCTCTGAAGGTACGAAGAACGAGGAACATCGCTCGAAGAACTCAAGCTGCAATTTGATAAGGTAAGGGGGGCTACTACTCGATTTACTTTTGCTTATGGGTTTAGGTACGGTTGATTTGGATGATCGTAGGGAGAAACCCCAATTGTTAGATGTTATTAGGAATCGATACCCTTAGGATTGGACCTTGTTAGAAAAGGGTTAGGTTCCCAATTTTATGAATCGATTAGGAACTTTAGGTTCCAAATGTTGGATTTGGAGTATGTTTATATGATCGTGAGTTTACCTTAGAAGTTATAGGGATAACCTCAATGTTATCAGATTTCCCAAGAGGACGAATAATCACTTTTAAGGTTACTATGATGATTGTTAGTAATTAGGAAATTGATGTGTTGTTTTGAGTTATACAAAATCGATGTCGTTAGGTACCGAAATGCGCGTTTTTTGGCTGGTGTTTTTCGCGTTTGGCTGCTGTTCTGAGCTGCTGCAGGTTCAGGAAAAATCTGACCCGCGCTCATCAACACGGGCCGTGTTGTTTAACACGGGCACCCGTGTTGATTCACTGTGTTGCCAAAAAATGTGTTTTCCAGACACATTTCAACACGGGCCGTGTTGATTTACACGGGCACCCGTGTTGATCCCCTGTAATGATAAAAAAATGTGTTTTCTGGGCACATTTCAACACGGGCAGTGTTGATTTACACGGGCACCCGTGTTGATGCTGCTGTGTTGATTTTCTGAACTTTATTTTCTGTGCTTTATTGTGGATTCTATTGTCATGCTTTTAGATAATGTTATCAAGCATGAATTATGATATAACTTGATATGATTGATGTTTAAATAGTATGCTGAGTGATTACATGCTATCCATATCCTGTTATGATTGATGTTGTTGATGTTGCATGATATGTCGATTGATGTTAATAGTATGCTGAGTGTTACATACTTTACATATCATGTTGCATTTGTTAATTCCCATTGTGTGGAATTAACATGGTGGCCAATATACGTGTCCGCGATTTAATGGAACGTTGAGGTGGTAGCCGTGTCCGCGATATAATGGAACGGTGAGTTATCCGTGACCCGAGATTTAATGGGGCGGTAAAGTGGTACCACATGCATGGGTGTGTTGCATTACATTGAATATAACATGAATGGATGATTTTCCAATGTTGTATTTAATTGATTGTATGCATGTATGGTTGCTAAATTGTTAACGATGTTTGATGTTAATTACAAATATGAAAAGTAATATATTATGAATATATGAATTGTAAAGGTTTTTATAAACTATGAAACATGCTAACTGTTTGGGGTGATGCTTATGGTTTTCTGAATTGGTTGTTATGAACGTATAATCAAATGTATAATTGAGATGCTCACCCTTACTGTTGAATATTTCAGATTGAGGAGCTTCGTTCAGGTGCTTGGCGAAGGCTTGTTGTTTCTAGTTTATTTTCGTTTAAGTATTGTCCGGGTCATGCTCTGGTAGTTGTAACTCTGGGAACGTTTGTTTGTCGAGCTGTTTTAGTCAGACTCGTTTATTTCCTTATGTTTGTTATAATATGATGTTGATATTTTCCAGGTGTTAATCCCTGATGATTTTAAAAATATTATAACATTGGTTTTGTTAATTAAATTATTCCGCTGTGTAAACATGTATGAGTTGCTTCTATGTTATGCATGACAGGAACTTGTTTTTTTATTAAAAGAGAGTTGTGACATCCTCGTTGATACATGTACTCTGAAATTATAATTTTAATTATTCGCGAAAATTTTATTCGGGGTTTTTAGAGGGTGTTACAATAGTGGTATCAGAGCATAGTCGATCGTTGCGACCAGAGTCTTGAGTCAGTCATTCCTTTTGTATGCGACTAGTGCAAGGTAACACTGTCGATACTGTATTCTGATGAGGAGTATGTTTTAATTCTCAGGAATATGGCTGGAAGAGGTAACGGACGAAATGATGCTGCACTAGCTGAGGCTTTGGGGATGTTAGCTGGTGTACTTGCTGGAAACCCAACTGGAGGCGTGATTGGTGCTTATAGGCAATTGGGGAACTTCTAAAGGAACAATCCTCCGTTGTTCAAAGGTACACATAACCCTGAAGGTGCTCAGAAGTGGCTGAAGGAAATCGAAAGGATTTTCCGTGTGATTGATTGTGCAGAAGATCTGAAGGTCAGATATGGTACGCATATGTTGGCAGAAGAGGCCGACGACTGGTGGGTTGCAACAAGGACTGAAATGGTTCAGGATGGAGAGGCACTGACTTGGGCTAACTTCAGAAGGGCTTTTCTGAGGAGGTACTTTCCTGAAGATGTTCGGGGAAGAAAGGAAATTGAGTTTTTGGAGCTTAAGCAGGGCAATATGACTGTTAGTGAGTATGCTACTAAGTTCACTGAGCTGGCAAAGTATTATGCACACTACAACAATGATGAGGCTGGAGAATTCTCTAAGTGTATCAAATTTGAGAATGGTCTCCGAGATGAGATTAAGCAGGGAATCAGGTACCAGCGTATTCGTAGATTTTCTGATCTGGTGGATTGTAGCAGAATCTTGGAAGAAGATATTACCAAGAATAGGTCGTCTCACTCTCGTGGGGCTGTTGATAAAAGAGGAAAGCAACATATGGACCGTGGCAAGCCATATGGTAGAGATAACCAGAAATCAGGTGGTTGGAAAAGGCCTAGTGGGGGAGATTCTAAGGCTCCTATCAGATGCTACAGGTGTGGTGAGTTGGGTCATCATATTCGAGATTGCAAGAGCGATGAGAAGAAGTGCTATAAATGTGGAAAGGCTGGTCATTTGTCTATTGATTGCAAAGGGAAGTCTGTTACTTGTTACAATTGTGGCGAAGAAGGTCACATTCGTCCGCAGTGTCCTAAGCCTAGGAAGGATCAGTCAGGTGGAAAAGTGTTCGCTTTGTCTGGATCTGAGACTACTCCAGAGGATCGATTGATTAAAGGTACGTGTTTCATTCATGGCACACCTTTAGTTGCAATTATTGATACTGGTGCAACTCATTCTTTCATTTCTTTGGATTGTGCTGAGAGGTTGAAACTGGACATATCTGGTATGCGAGGTAGCATGGTTGTTGATACTCCTGCATCGGGTTCAGTGACAACTTCACTTGTATGTAGGAATTATCCTATTGAGATTTTTGGTAGAGGTTTTGGTATGGATTTAGTGTGCCTACCGCTTGAACAAATTGATATTATTCTTGGGATGAACTGGTTGGAATTCAACCGGGTTCATCTGAACTGTTTTGCTAAGACGGTGATTTTCCCAGAGGCAGTTGGCATCGAGAATTTGACTATGACTGCTAAGCAGGTACAAGAAGCAATGGAAGACGGTGCTAAGGTATTTATGTTACTTGCTTCGTTAGATGCAACAGGAAAGGTCAGGAGTGGGGAATTGCCAGTGGTGTGTGATTTTCCAGAAGTCTTTCCTGATGATGTTGGTGAGTTACCTCCTGAGAGAGAAGTGGAATTTTCTATAGATTTGATTCCTGGTACGAGACCGGTGTCGATGGCGCCATATCATATGTCTGCGTCTGAGTTGGCTGAATTGAAGAGTCTGTTGGAAGATTTACTGGAGTAGAAGTTTATTCGTCCAAGTGTCTCGCCTTGGGGTGCTCCGGTATTGTTGGTTAAGAAGAAAGAAGGTTCTATGAGACTGTGTGTTGATTACAGGAAATTGAACAAAGTAACCATTAAAAATTGGTATCCTTTACCGAGGATTGATGATTTAATGGATCAGCTAATTGGAGCCAGTGTATTCAGTAAGATTGACTTGAGATCTGGATATCATCAGATTCGTGTGAAAGCGGAAGATATTCAAAAGACTGCTTTCCGAACGAGGTATGGGCATTATGAATATTCTGTTATGCCGTTCGGAGTTACTAATGCACCTGGTGTTTTCATGGAATATATGAACAGGATTTTTCATCCGTATCTGGATAAGTTTGTTGTGGTTTTTATTGATGACATTCTGATTTATTCCAAGAATGACGAAGAACATGCGGAACATCTCAGAATTCTATTAGAATTGTTGAAAGATAAGAAGTTGTATGCAAAGTTGTCCAAATGTGAGTTCTGGCTGAATGAAGTTAGTTTTCTTGGACATGTGATTTCTAAGAATGGTATTGCCGTGGATCCTACAAAAGTAGAAGCAGTATCTCAGTGGGAAGCGCCGAAGACTGTTTCTGAAATCAGAAGTTTTCTTGGTCTTGCAGGTTATTACAGAAAGTTTATCGAAGGATTCTCAAAGTTAGCATTGCCGTTGACGAAGTTGACTCGTAAAGGACAAGCATTTATTTGGGATTCTGATTGTGAGAAAGGTTTCCAAGAATTGAAGCGGAGATTGACTAGTGCTCCTATTCTGATTTTGCCGAATCCGGTGGAATCTTTTATGGTCTATTGTGATGCATCTCTGTTGGGTTTAGGTGGTGTTTTAATGCAGAATCAACAGGTAGTTGCGTATGCTTCGAGACAGTTGAAGGTTCATGAAAGGAACTATCCTACTCATGACTTAGAGTTGGCAGCAGTTGTGTTTGTCTTGAAATTGTGGAGACATTATCTGTATGGTTCGAGATTTGAAGTGTATAGTGATCATAAGAGTTTGAAGTATCTTTTCGATCAGAAAGAGCTCAATATGAGGCAAAGAAGGTGGTTGGAATTTCTCAAAGATTATGATTTTGGTTTGAATTACCATCCTGGTAAGGCAAATGTGGTTGCAGATGTTTTGAGCAGGAAATCCTTGCATATGTCTATGATGATGGTTCGTGAATTGGATTTAATCGAACAATTCCGATATTTGAGTTTACTTTGTGAAAGTACTCCGAAGTGCGTTCGTTTGGGTATGTTGAAACTTACTAGTGGTATTCTAGAAGAGATCAGGATTGGGCAGAAATCCGATGTTAATTTAGTTGATAAATTGACATTGATCAACCAAGATCAAGGTGGTGAGTTTAGAATTGATGAGAATGATGTTATGAGATTTGGCGATAGAATTTGTGTTCCTGATGTCGCAGAAATCAAGCAGAGTATATTAGAGGAAGGACATCGCAGTGGGATGAGTATTCATCCGGGTGCCACGAAAATGTATCATGATTTGAAGAAATTGTTTTGGTGGCCGGGAATGAAAAAGGAAATAGCTGAATTTGTGTACGCATGTTTAATCTGTCAGAAATCAAAGATCGAGCATCAGAAGCCGTCTGGATTTATGCAACCGATGTTTATTCCAGAATGGAAGTGGGATAGTATTTCTATGGATTTCGTATCCGGGTTGCCAAGGACTCCTAAGAATTGTGAAGCGATATGGGTTGTGGTGGATAGATTGACTAAGTCTGCTCATTTTATACCGGTGCGAATGGATTACTCAATGGAGAGATTGGCACAGTTATATATTGAGAAAATAGTGAGTTTGCATGGAGTTCCTTCTAGTATTGTGTCAGATAGAGATCCGAGATTCACTTCGAAATTTTGGGAAGGATTGCAGAAGGCTTTGGGTACTAAATTGAGGTTGAGTTCAGCTTATCATCCTCAGACTGATGGACAGACGGAGAGGACGATTCAATCGTTAGAAGATTTATTGCGTGCTTGTGTTTTAGAGAAGGGTGGAGCTTGGGATAGCTATTTGCCATTGATTGAATTTACTTATAACAATAGTTACCATACGAGTATTGGTATGGCTCCGTTTGAGGCATTGTATGGTAGACGGTGTAGAACGCCTTTGTGTTGGTATGAATCTGGAGAGAGTTCAGTAATTGGGCCAGAGATTGTTCAGCAGACTACTGAAAAGATCAAGTTAATTCAAGAGAAGATGAGAGCTTCTCAGAGTCGTCAGAAAAGTTATCATGATAAGAGGAGAAAGAATTTAGAATTCAGTGCTGGAGATCATGTGTTTATGAGAGTTACTCCGATGACGGGTATTGGTCGAGCGTTGAAATCCAAGAAGTTGACTCCGCGTTTTATTGGTCCGTTTCAGATTACGGAAAGAGTTGGAGAAGTTGCTTATCGTATTGCTTTACCTCCGAGACTTGTGAACTTGCACGATGTTTTTCATGTTTCTCAGTTGAGGAGATACATTCCAGACCCATCTCATGTAATCCAAGTAGATGATGTACAGGTGAGAGATAACCTGACAGTAGAAACATTGCCTATGAGGATAGAAGATCGGGAAGTGAAACAGTTAAGGGGTAAAGAGATAGCATTAGTGAAGGTTGCTTGGGGAGGTCCAGCAGATGGAAATATCACTTGGGAGCTGGAGAGCCAGATGAAAGAGGCTTATCCGGAACTGTTCGTCTAAGGTATGTTTTCGAGGACGAAAACGCTTTTAGTGGGGGAGAGTTGTAACACCCCAGTTGTAATTATTTGATTTATTTTAAATTGGAAAATTATTTTATTAGAATTAATAAAATAAAAAGGAAATAAAAGAAATAAGAAACATGGGTTTTTTTAAGTTATTGGGCTTGGATGTTGTTAGTATAGAGTGGGGGTGCAAAAGAAATAAAGGTATGTTTTGGAACTTAAGCTATTTTTCTCATTATTCACGATAACACAGAATTTGGGAATTGGGAAGCTGAGCTCTGAAGGTACGAAGAACGAGGAACATCGCTCGAAGAACTCAAGCTGCAATTTGATAAGGTAAGGGGGGCTACTACTCGATTTACTTTTGCTTATGGGTTTAGGTACGGTTGATTTGGATGATCGTAGGGAGAAACCCCAATTGTTAGATGTTATTAGGAATCGATACCCTTAGGATTGGACCTTGTTAGAAAAGGGTTAGGTTCCCAATTTTATGAATCGATTAGGAACTTTAGGTTCCAAATGTTGGATTTGGAGTATGTTTATATGATCGTGAGTTTACCTTAGAAGTTATAGGGATAACCTCAATGTTATTAGATTTCCCAAGAGGACGAATAATCACTTTTAAGGTTACTATGATGATTGTTAGTAATTAGGAAATTGATGTGTTGTTTTGAGTTATACAAAATCGATGTCGTTAGGTACCGAAATGCGCATTTTGGCTGGTGTTTTTCGCGTTTGGCTGCTGTTCTGAGCTGCTGCAGGTTCAGGAAAAATCTGACCCGCGCTCATCAACACGGGCCGTGTTGTTTAACACGGGCACCCGTGTTGATTCACTGTGTTGCCAAAAAATGTGTTTTCCAGACACATTTCAACACGGGCCGTGTTGATTTACACGGGCACCCGTGTTGATCCCCTGTAATGATAAAAAAATGTGTTTTCTGGGCACATTTCAACACGGGCAGTGTTGATTTACACGGGCACCCGTGTTGATGCTGCTGTGTTGATTTTCTGAACTTTATTTTCTGTGCTTTATTGTGGATTCTATTGTCATGCTTTTAGATAATGTTATCAAGCATGAATTATGATATAACTTGATATGATTGATGTTTAAATAGTATGCTGAGTGATTACATGCTATCCATATCCTGTTATGATTGATGTTGTTGATGTTGCATGATATGTCGATTGATGTTAATAGTATGCTGAGTGTTACATACTTTACATATCATGTTGCATTTGTTAATTCCCATTGTGTGGAATTAACATGGTGGCCAATATACGTGTCCGCGATTTAATGGAACGTTGAGGTGGTAGCCGTGTCCGCGATATAATGGAACGGTGAGTTATCCGTGACCCGAGATTTAATGGGGCGGTAAAGTGGTACCACATGCATGGGTGTGTTGCATTACATTGAATATAACATGAATGGATGATTTTCCAATGTTGTATTTAATTGATTGTATGCATGTATGGTTGCTAAATTGTTAACGATGTTTGATGTTAATTACAAATATGAAAAGTAATATATTATGAATATATGAATTGTAAAGGTTTTTATAAACTATGAAACATGCTAACTGTTTGGGGTGATGCTTATGGTTTTCTGAATTGGTTGTTATGAACGTATAATCAAATGTATAATTGAGATGCTCACCCTTACTGTTGAATATTTCAGATTGAGGAGCTTCGTTCAGGTGCTTGGCGAAGGCTTGTTGTTTCTAGTTTATTTCCGTTTAAGTATTGTCCGGGTCATGCTCTGGTAGTTGTAACTCTGGGAACGTTTGTTTGTCGAGATGTTTTAGTCAGACTCGTTTATTTCCTTATGTTTGTTATAATATGATGTTGATATTTTCCAGGTGTTAATCCCTGATGATTTTAAAAATATTATAACATTGGTTTTGTTAATTAAATTATTCCGCTGTGTAAACATGTATGAGTTGCTTCTATGTTATGCATGATAGGAACTTGTTTTTTTATTAAAAGAGAGTTGTGACATCCTCGTTGATACATGTACTCTGAAATTATAATTTTAATTATTCGCGAAAATTTTATTCGGGGTTTTTAGAGGGTGTTACAAAGGTCTCTAATCCTAAGTCCAAGAAGTCCATCACTCCATAATGCAAAGGATAATAACCATGTAGTCCAAGTATCATTAATGATTTTTATGATTCATGTTGATTATTAGGTATATTTAAAAAGAAAGAAAAGCTCAAGTGAGCAAAAATAAAAATGACATAAAAGTAAATGCTCAAGTGAGCAAAGATGAAAATAGCATGAAATGTAAAATGCTAAAAGTAAATGGTATATAAAGCGTGAAAATAAAAGCGTAAAGTAAAGTTAATTGTTAGTAATTAGTGGTTAGTTGGATGACCATCTTGAAACTTGCATTTGGAACTCATTAGAGGATTGGTAGAACCAAAGCCTCCACACAACAAGTTGCATTTACTTTTTGTCAAGTATATCATCCATTTTGGAATTCTCACAAGGCAACATGTAATGATCAACGATGTTTAAGTGATCCGCGTTGACCAAAGGTGTTGTAGATCCATTAGAGGATTGGTAGAACCAAAGCCTCCACACAATGAATCTCAAGGTTATTGGATCAAAGAGATCAAATTAACATACTTGGTCTTGCAATCATAAGTTTGGGCCACGAAAGATCATTTATTCGAATCGGGACAAAATTTAGCGCTATGTTAAGCAATCATAAGTGGACTTATGTAGAAGTCACACCTATTTTGAGGCCGGTCAATAGAAATCTATGTACTTCATATTTGGATAAATGATTTAGAGATCACCATCCCTTAACATGTAGCACAATTAAAAAAGAAAGGGATAAGATGAAGAGGGAGGGAAATGATAAGCTAATTTGGATCACCATTTCAAAATTCTTTCATCTTTAAATTCAACCACTCCTCTAGATGGATTAAAGCACTAAACATATCATTAATCCAAAGCACCAAAAATGAATTAAATAATTCACCCTTAGGTAGATTTGAATTGATGAACATTTATCCAACTTCATCTACATCACAAAGTCCATTGAGTTTAAAGACAAATTGGACATTTAAAATTACAATCCAAACCAACAATCAAAAAGGAGTGAGTAGAAAAATCATTTTGGATCAAAGCTGCCCCAAAACAAGGCAAAAAAATGCATTATATCCTTGTGTAAATCGATTTGCACTACTATGTAAATCGATTTACACAGTACAGTTTTCAAAAATTTGCATGAAATTGCTTCTCTGCAATTGATTGCACTACAGTGCAAATCGATTGCACACAGTTTCAGTAGCAAAAACAACATTTTAAAAGGGTAATTTCTTGTTCAAACTTTCTATCAAACACCTTATGATCATGGATCCACTTGAGCACTAAAATTCCATCAAATCATGAGAAAATAACACCATTAGAATCACAAAATAATGCTCAAAGAATCAAACCCAAAGATCAACAAGAGATCACATTGTGAAAGATGAATTATCCAACTTACCAAAGGTAGATCTAGAGAATTATCAAAACAACTTCAAGAATTTGCTTCAATTCAACAACAAGAATCAATTGACCAAGATTGGATGTAGAGAATTGATAGAGAAAAAGTGTTTGGATGAAGGTTTAGCTCAAAGATTAGTAAGCTTCAATGCAAAGCTTACTAACTTTTTGAAAATGGAGCTTTGAGTGAATTTGGTAGATCGAGAGAATTGAGAGATTTTTTAGCAAGGTGGATTTGGCTATCAAAAGCTTGAAATTTGAATGAAATGAGGGTTCTATTTATAGAGTTTAGGATTGGGATTAGTGGTAATTTGGTAATTGATTCTTGGAGCCAAAATTTGAATTAATGATAATTCTTTCAAATATTAGAGCCAAAATTTGAATTAATGATAATTCTTCTTAAAAATGAAAAATTGGCACTAAAATTTGAATTAATGACACATCTTTAAAAAATGAAGAAAAATTGGAGCCAAAATTTGACAATTTTAAAATGCTGATTTTTTTCAAATTTCACGTTGTGCAATCGATTGCACTACAGTGCAAATCTATTTGCACATTGTATTTTTTTCAAAATGGCACAAAATGCCCTATGTGCAATCGATTGCACTCTAAGAGCAATCGATTGCATTAGTGAAAAAAAAACGAATTTTTGTTATATTTCTTTTGCAAAAATAGAGATTTTAGGAGAATAATACCAGAAATCCTTATTTGTCAGATGCTTCGACTTGGTACCTATAAAACACAAATATGCAAAGACAAAGATAAATATTTTTGTATTTTAATTAGAAGTTAGTCAACAACACAAGAGAAAAATTAAAGATAGGGTGCAAATGTGATGAATGAAGCTATTTATTAATGATTGTGACTGGATGATAAAATATGGTATGAAAGTGCGACTGAAAAAGTTAGGGGCAAAATTTAGGGTACAACATTAGTGATGAAGTAACCTAAAATTTGGTGATGGAGAAGAAGAAAAATATTGAAATTGTTTACATCTATTATACCATAATAAAATATAAATATGGTGAATAAATATACTATCGGGCATCAATATATAATTTGAATTATTACAAATGTATATGAAATATGTGTCATTAATTAATAGTCTTTTCAATTAGTTTCTTGGTGAAGAAGTAACCTAAAATTTGGTGATGCAGAAGAAGAAAAATACTAAGATTGTTTACATCTATTATAACATGATACAATATGAATATGGTAAATAAATATAGTATTAGACTCATTATATAATTTGAATTATTAACAATGTATAAATAATATGTGTCATTAATTAATAGTTTTTTAACTTAGTTTCTTAGTGATGAAGTAACAAAAAATTTGGTGATGGAGAAGAAGATAAATATTGAAATTGTTTATATCTATTATACCATAATAAAATATGAATATGGTTAATAAATATACTATCGGGCATCAATATATAATTTGAATTATTACCAATGTATATGAAATATGTGTCATTAATTAATAGTCTTTTAACGTAGTTTCTTTGTGAAGAAGTAACCTAAAATTTGGTGATGGAGAAGAAGAAAAATACTAAGATTGTTTACATCTATTATACCGTGATACAATATGAATATGGTAAATAAATATACTATTTGACTCATTATATAATTTGAATTATTAACAATGTATAGATAATATGTGGCATTTATTAATAGTCTTTTAACTTAGTTTATTAGTTATGAAGTAACCAAAAATTTGGTGATGGAGAAGATGAAAAATATTGAAATTATTTACATCTATTATACCATAATACAATATGAATATGGTGAATAAATATACTATCTGGCCTTATTATATAATTTGAATTATTACCAATGTATATGAAATATGTGTCATTAATTAATAGTCTTTACATTAGTTTCTTGGTGATGAAGTAACCTAAAATTTGGTGATGAAAAAGAAGAAAAATATTGAAATTGTTTACATCTATTATACCATAATACAATATTAATATGGTAAATAAGTATACTATGAGTCATCATTATATAATTTGAATTATTAGCAATGTATATGAAATAAGTGTCATTAATTAATAGTCTTTTAACTTTGTTTCTTAGTGATGAAGTAATATAAAATTTGGTGATAGAGAAGAAGAAAAATATTAAAATTGTTTACATCTATTATACCATAATACAATATGAATATGGTGAATAAATATACTATCGGACCTCATTATATAATTTGAATTATTACCAATGCATATGAAATATGTGTCATTAATTAATAGTCTTTTAACTTAGTTTCTTGGTGAAAAAGTAACCTAAAATTTGGTGATGAAGACGAAGAAAAATACTCAAATTGCTTACATCTATTATACCATAATACAATATGAATATGGTGAATAAATATACTATCGAGACACAATATATAATTTGAATTATTTCCAATGTATGTGGAATATGTGTCATTAGTTAATAGTTATTTAACTTAGTTTCTTAGTGATGAAGTAACCTAAAATTGTGGCAATGTGATATATCATATTTTCTTCAACTTTAGACAGCATAGTTTGATGCATGTCACAAATTTGGTCTTGTGGAATATATCATGCACATTATGTCAAAGGCAAAAATATAGTAACAAGGTTTTTTTTAATCAAGACATAGTCTTAGAATTTGTAATCTTGCAAAAATGTCACTTTGTAATAATTTGAATTACTTGCATCATTTTGAATTAATTGGAATTGTAGTAATCTTCCGTGGAGCAAAATGAAATCAACCAAGTATAGAAAATACTTAGAAAATTTCAAAGCCTTACAAAGTTGGATTTTTGATTCTCTTGATTTTTGATGATCAAGCTTGATATTTTTGAATGTCTTGAATAAATTTGATCTTTGGGTTGTAATGTTGACCAAAAAGTAAAAGTTTGACTTTCCAGTAAGCAATTGACCATTTTGCCCTTGTGCCAATTTCGAGCCTAAATTGATGTATCAGTGCTGCAAACTTGACGTCTTAGAATATCTTGTGAGCAAATACTTGACAAATGAGAAGGAAAATTTTGGGGTACAACAGCTGCCCCTGTTTAATCTTCTTACACATGAAGAGTTAGATTGGTAATTCTGCCATTCGTGACTTGAAGGTGGAAGATGATTGAACACTAGAGTGCCCAGAAAAATTTGCACTCGAAGATGTGTTAGTTGATTATGTGGGGAATGAGCTTAAAGATGCCAGTTGGAGAGGTAATGGATTTTGTTGGAGATGGGCTTGTAGATGCCATTTAAGAATGGTTACTGAGATGTAATCTGCAAGTTGATCATCAGAATGGCGTCCATGTCTGGAGCCTATCTGTATTGTATCAAAAGTTCAGTCTGAATGAGTATCAAAATGGCTCCCGTGTCTGGAGCATATTTGAACTGTATTGGAAGGTTATGTTGTTTTGATGATGAGTCTGTGTAAAACTTCATCCGAAATTCCCTGAGAAGGAACCTGTGTAGGGATGCCTGATGATGACTCCATGTAAAACTGCATCTGGAAGGGAGGAACCTGTGTAGGGTAGCCTGATGATGAGTCCGTGTAAAACTGCATCTGGAAAGGAGGAACCGGTGTAGGGTTTCTTGATGATGAGTCTGTGTGAAACTGCATCTAGAAAGGAGGAACCAGTGTAGGGTTGCCTGATGATGAGTCCGTGTGAAACTGCATCTGGAAAGGAGGAACCGGTGTAGGGTTGCCTGATGATGAGTTCGTGTGAAACTTCATCTGGAAAGGAGGAACCGATGTAGGGTTACCTGATTATGAGTCCGTGTGAAACTACATCTGGAAAGGAGAAACCGATGTAGGGTTGCCTGATGATGAGCCTGTGTAAAACTTCATCTACGAAGGAGGAACCTGTGTAGGGTTGCCTGATGATGAGTCCATGTAAAACTTCATCTTGGAAAGAAGGAACCTGTGTGGGGTTGCCTGATCTTGGAAAGAAGGAACCTGTGTAGGGTTGCCTGAAGATGAGTCCGTGTAAAACTTCATCTTGGAAAGAAGGAACCTCTGTAGGGTTGCCTGATGATGAGTCCGTGTAAAACAGCATCTTTGAAAGTGTAAGGTTGCTTGACGATGAGTCTGTGTAAAACTGCATCTTGGAAAGAGAAGGAACCTGTGTAGGGTTGTCTGACAATGAGTTCGTGTAAAACTGCATCTTAGAAAGAGAAGGAACCTGTGTAGGGTTGTTTCATGATGGTCGAGTAGATAGTTGTCCTGTCTGATTTGGTGATGGAGACGAAGAAAAATACTCAAATTCTTTACATCTATTATACCATAATATAATATGAATATGGGGAATAAATATACTATCGAGACACAATATATAATTTGAATTATTTCCAATGTATATGGAATACGTGTTATTAGTTAATAGTTTTTTAACTTAGTTTCTTAGTGATGAAGTAACTTAAAATTTGGTGATGGAGAAGGAGAAAAATATTGAAATTGTTTACATATATTATACCATAATAAAATATGAATATGGTGAATAAATATACTATCGGACATCATTATATAATTTGAATTATTATCAATGTATATGAAATATGTGTCATTAATTAATAGTCTTTTAACTTAGTTTCTTGGTGAAGAAGTAACCTAAAATTTGGTGATGGAGAAGAAGAAAAATACTAAAATTGATTACATCTATTATACCATGATACAATATGAATATGGTGAATAAATATACTATTAGAATCATTATATAATTTGAATTATTAACAATGTATAGATAATATGTCTCATTAATTAATATTCTTTTAACTTAGTTTCTTAGTGATGAAGTAACCAAAAAATTGGTGATAGAGAAGAAGAAAACATTGCAATTGTTTACATCTATTATACCATAATACAATATGAATATGTTGAATAAATACACTATCGGGCCTTATTATATAATTTGAATTATTAGCAATGTATATGAAATATATGTCATTTATTAATAGTCATTTAACTTAGTTTCTTGGTGATGAAGTAACCTAAATTTGGTGATGAAAAAGAAGAAAAATATTGAATTTGTTTACATCTATTATACCATAATACAATATGAATATGGTAAATAAGTATACTATCAAGCATCATTGTATAATTTGAATTATTACGAATGTATATGAAATATGTGTCATTAATTAATAGTCTTTTAACTTAATTTCTTAGTGATGAAGTAACCTAAAATTTGGTGATGGAGAAGAAGAAAAATATTAAAATTGTTTACATCTAATATACCATAATACAATATGAATATGATGAATAAATATACTACCAGGCCTCATTATATAATTTGAATTATTACCAATGCATATGAAATATGTGTCATTAATTAATAGTCTTTTAATTTAGTTTCTTGGTGAATAAGTATCCTAAAATTTGGTGATGAAAGAGAGGAAAAATATTGAAATTCTTTACATCTATTATACCATAATACAATATAATTATGGTGAATAAATATACTATTGAGACTTATTATATAATTTGAATTATTATCAATGTATATGAAATATGTGTCATTAATTAATAGTCTTTTAACTTAGTTTCTTGGTGAAGAAGTAACCTAAAATTTGGTGATAGAGAAGAAGAAAAATACTGAAATTGTTTACATCTATTATACCATAATACAATATGATTATGGTAAATAAATATATTATCGGGCCTTATCATATAATTTGAATTATAACCAATATATATGAAATATGTGTCATTAATTAATAGTCTTTTAACTAAGTTTCTTGGTGAAGAAGTAACCTAAAATTTGGTGATGGAGAAGAAGAAAAATATTGAAATTGTTTACATCTATGATACCATAATACAATATGAATATGGTGAATAAATATACTATCGGGCATCAATATATAATTTGAATTATTACCAATGTATATGAAATATGTGTCATTAATTAATAGTCTTTTAACTTAGTTTCTTGGTGAAGAAGTAACCTAAAATTTGGTGATGGAGAAGAAGAAAAATACTAAGATTGTTTACATCTATTATACCATGATACAATATGAATATGGTAAATAAATATACTATTAAACTCATTATATAATTTGAATTATTAACGATGTATAGATAATATGTGTCATTAATTAATAGTCTTTTAACTTAGTTTCTTAGTGATGAATTAACCAAAAATTTGGTGATGGAGAAGAAGAAAAATATTGAAATTGTTTACATCTATTATACCATAATACAATATGAATATGGTGAATAAGTATACTATCGGGCCTTATTATATAATTTGAATTATTACCAATGTATACGAAAAATGTGCAATTAATTAATAGTCTTTACATTAGTTTCTTGGTGATGAAGTAACCTAAATTTGGTGATGAAAAAGAAGAAAAATATTGAAATTGTTTACATATATTATACCATAATACAATATGAATATGGTAAATAAGTATACAATGTGGCATCATTATATAATTTGAATTATTAGAAATGTATATGAAATAAGTTTCATTAATTAATAGTCTTTTAACTTAATTTCTTAGTGATGAAGTAACCTAAAATTTGTTGATAGAGAAGAAGAAAAATATTAAAATTGTTTACATCTATTATACCATAATACAATATGAATATGGTGAATAAATATACTATCAGGCCTCATTATATAATTTAAATTATTACCAATGCATATGAAATATGTGTCATTAATTAATAGTCTTTTAACTTAGTTTCTTGGTAAAGAAGTAACCTAAAATTTGGTGATGAAAAAGAGGAAAAATATTGAAATTATTTACATCTATTATACCATAATACAATATTAATATGGTGAATAAATATACTATCGAGACTCATAATATAATTTGAATTATTAATAATGTATATGAAATATGTGTCATTAATTAATAGTCTTTTAACTTAGTTTCTAAGTGAAGAAGTAACCTAAAATTTTGTGATAGAGAAGAAGAAATATACTAAAATTGTTTACATCTATTATACCATAATACAATATGAATATGGTGAGTAAATATACTATCAGGCCTCATTATATAATTTGAATCATAACCAATGTATATGAAATATGTGTCATTAATTAATAATCTTTTAACTTAGTTTCTTTGTGAAGAAGTAACCTAAAATTTGGTGATGGAGAAGAAGAGAAATATTGAAATTGTTTACATCTTTGATACCATAATACAATATGAATATGGTGAATAAATATACTATCGGGCATCAATATATAATTTTAATTATTATCAATGTATATGAAATATGTGTCATTAATTAATAGTCTTTTAACTTAGTTTCTTGGTGAAGAAGTAACCTAAAACTTGGTGACTGAGAAGAAGAAAAATACTAAGATTGTTTACATCTATTATACCATGATACAATATGAATATGATAAATAAATATACTATTAGACTCATTATATAATTTGAATTATTAACGATGTATAGATAATATGTGTCATTAATTAATAGTCTTTTAACTTAGTTTCTTAGTGATGAAGTAACCAAAAATTTGGTGATGGAGAAGAAAAAAATATTAAAATTGTTTACATCTATTATACCAAAATACAATATGAATATGGTGAATAAATATACTATCGGACCTTATTATATAATTTGAATTATTACCAATAAATATGAAATATGTGTCATTAATTAATAGTCTTTATATTAGTTTCTTGGTGATGAAATAACCTAAAATTTGGTGATGAAAAAGAAGAAAAATATTGAAATTGTTTACATCTATTATACAATAATACAATAAAAATATGGTAAATAAGTATACTATGGGGCATCATTATATAATTTGAATTATTAGCAATGTATATGAATTAAGTGTCATTAATTAATAGTCTTTTAACTTAGTTTCTTAGTGATAAAGTAACCTAAAATTTGGTGATAGAGAAGAAGAAAAATATTAAAAATGTTTACATCTATTATACCATAATACAATATGAATATGGTGAATAAATATACTATCAGTCCTCATTATATAATATGAATTATTACCAATGCATATGAAATATGTGTCATTAATTAATAGTCTTTTAACTTAGTTTCTTGGTGAAGAAATAACCTAAAATTTGGTGATGAAAAAGAGGAAAAATATTGAAATTATTTATATCTATTATACCATAATACAATATTAATATGGTGAATAAATATACTATGGAGACTCATTATATAATTTTAATTATTAACAATGTATATGGAATATGTGTCATTAAGTAATAGTATTTTAACTTAGTTTCTTAGTGAAGAAGTAAGCTAAAATTTGGTAATGGAGAAGAAGAAATATAATGAAATTGTTTACATCTATTATACCATAATACAATATGAATATGGTGAGTAAATATACTATCAGACCTCATTATGTAATTTGAATCATAACCAATGTATATGAAATATGTGTCATTAATTAAAAGTCTTTTAACTTAGTTACTTAGTGATGAAGTAACCTAAAATTTAGTGATGGAGAAGAAGAAAAATATTGAAATTGTTTACATCTATTATACCATAATACAATATGAATATGGTGAATAAATATACTATCAGGCATCATTATATAATTTGAATTATTACCAATGTATAGGAAATATGTGTTATTAATTAATAGTCTTTTAACCTAGTTTCTTGGTGAAAAGTAACCTAAAATTTGGTGACAGAGACAAAGAAAAATACTCAAATTGTTTACATCTATTATACCATAATACAATACGAATATGGTGAATAAATATACTATCGAGACACAATATATAATTTGAATTATTTCCAATGTATATGACATATGTGTCATTAATTAATAGTCTTTTAACTTAGTTTCTTGGTGAAGAAGTAATCTAAATTTTGGTGATGGAGAAGAAGAAAAATACTAAGGTTGTTTACATCTATTATACCATGATACAATATAAATATGGTGAATAAATATAATATTAGACTCATTATATAATTTGAATTATTAACAATGTATAGATAATATGTGTCATTAATTAATAGTCTTTTAACTTAGCTTCTTAGTGATGAAGTAACCTAAAATTTGGTGATGGGGAAGAAGAAAAGTATTGAAATTTTTTACATCTATATATAATTTGAATTATTACCAATGTATATGAAATATGTGTCATTAATTAATAGTCTTTTAAATTAGTTTCTTGGTGAAGAAGTAACCTAAAATTTGGTGATGGAGAAGAAGAAAAATACTAAGATTGTTTACATATATTATACCATGATACAATATGAATATGGTAAATAAATATACTATTATACTCATTATATAATTTGAATTATCAACAATGTATAGATAATATGTGTCATTAATTAATAGTTTTTTAACTTCGTTTCTTAGTGATGAATAACCAAAAATTTGGTGATGGAGAAGAAGAAAAATATTGAAATTGTTTATATCTATTATACCATAATAAAATATGAATATGGTGAATAAATATACTATCGGGAATCAATATATAATTTGAATTATTACCAATGTATATGGAATATGTGTCATTAATTAATAGTCTTTTAACGTATTTTCTTGGTGAAGAAGTAACCTAAAATTTGGTGATGGAGAAGAAGAAAAAACACTAAGATTGTTTACGTCTATTATACCATTATACAATATGAATATGGTAAATAAATATACTATTAGACTCATTATATAATTTGAATTATTAACAATGTATAGATAATATGTGGCATTAATTAATAGTCTTTTAACTTAGTTTCTTAGTGATGAAGTAACCAAAAAATTGGTGATGGAGAAGAAAAAAATATTGAAATTGTTTACATCTATTATACCATAATACAATATGAATATGGTGAATAAATATACTATTGAGCCTTATTATATAATTTGAATTATTACCAATGTATATGAAATATGTGTCATTAATTAATAGTCTTTACATTAGATTCTTGGTGATGAAGTAACCTAAAATTTGGTGATGAAAAAGAAGAAAAATATTGAAATTGTCTACATCTATTATACCATAATACAATATGAATATGGTAAATAAGTATACTATGAGGCATCATTATATAATTTGAATTATTAGCAATGTATATGAAATGAGTGTCATTAATTAATAGTCTTTTAACTTAGTTTTTTAGTGATGAAGTAATCTAAAATTTGGTGATAGAGAAGAAGAAAAATATTAAAATTGTTTACATCTATTATACCATAATACAATATGAATATGGTGAATAAATATACTATTGGGCCTCATTATATAATTTAAATTATTACCAATGCATATGAAATATGTGTCATTAATTAATAGTCTTTTAACTTAGTTTCTTGGTGAAGAAGTAACCTAAAATTTGGTGATGAAAAAGAGGAAAAATATTGATATTATTTACATCTATTATACCATAATACAATATTAATATGGTGAATAAATATACTATCGAGACTCACAATATAACTTGAATTATTAACAATGTATATGAAATATGTGTCATTAATTAATAGTCTTTTAACTTAGTTTCTAAGTGAAGAAGTAACCTAAAATTTGGTGATGGAGAAGAACAGAAATATTGAAATTGTTTACATCTATGATACCATAATACTATATGAATATGGTGAATAAATATACTATTGGGCATCAATATATAATTTGAATTATTATCAATGTATATGAAATATGTGTCATTAATTAATAGTCTTTTAACTTAGTTTCTTGGTGAAGAAGTAACCTAAAATTTGGTGACTGAGAAGAAGCAAAATACTAAGATTGTTTACATCTATTATACCATGATACAATATGAATATGATAAATAAATATACTATTAGACTCATTATATAATTTGAATTATTAACGATGTATAAATAATATGTGTCATTAATTAATAGTCTTTTAACTTAGTTTCTTAGTGAGGAAGTAACCAAAAATTTGGTGATGGAGAAGAAAAAAATATTAAAATTGTTTACATCTATTATACCATAATACAATTTGAATATGATGAATAAATATATTATCGGACCTTATTATATAATTTGAATTATTACCAATGTATATGAAATATGTGTCATTAATTAATAGTCTTTACATTAGTTTCTTGGTGATGAAATAACCTAAAATTTGGTGATGAAAAAGAAGAAAAATATTGAAATTGTTTACATCTTTTATACAATAATACAATAAAAATATGGTAAATAAGTATACTATGGGGCATCATTATATAATTTGAATTATTAGCAATATATATGAAATAAGTGTCATTAATTAATAGTCTTTTAACTTAGTTTCTTAGTGACGAAGTAACCTAAAATTTGGTGATAGAGAAGAAGAAAAATATTAAAATTGTTTACATGTATTATACCATAATACAATATGAATATGGTGAATAAATATACTATCAGGCCTCATTATATAATATGAATTATTACCAATGCATATGAAATATGTGTCATTAATTAATAGCCTTTTAACTTAGTTTCTTGGTGAAGAAATAACCTAAAATTTGGTGATGAAAAAGAGGAAAAATATTGAAATTATTTACATCTATTATACCATAATACAATATTAATATGATGAATAAATATACTATCGAGACTCATTATATAATTTGAATTATTAACAATATATATGAAATATGTGTCATTAAGTAATAGTATTTTAACTTAGTTTCTTAGTGAAGAAGTAAGCTAAAATTTGGTGATGGAGAAGAAGAAATATAATGAAATTGTTTACATCTATTATACCATAATACAATATGAATATGGTGAGTAAATATACTATCAGACCTCATTATATAATTTGAATCATAACAAATGTATATGAAATATGTGTCATTAATTAATAGTCTTTTAACTTAGTTTCTTAGTGAAGAAGTAACCTAAAATTTGGTCATGGAGAAGAAGAAAAATATTGAAATTGTTTACATCTATGATACCATAATACAATATGAATATGATGAATAAATATATTATCGAGAGTCATTATATAATTTGAATTATTTCCAATGTATATGAAATATGTGTCATTAATTAAAAGTCTTTTAACTAAGTTACTTAGTGATGAAGTAACCTAAAATTTGGTGATGGAGAATAAGAAAAATATTGAAATTGTTTACATCTATTATACCATAATATAATATGAATATGGTGAATAAATATACTATCAGGCATCATTATATAATTTGAATTATTACCAATGTATAGGAAATATGTGTCATTAATTAATAGTCTTTTAACTTAGTTTCTTGGTGAAAAGTAACTTAAAATTTGGTGACGGAAACGAAGAAAAATACTCAAATTGTTTACATCTATTATACCATAATACAATACGAATATGGTGAATAAATATACTATCGAGACACAATATATAATTTGAATTATTTCCAATGTATATGGAATATGTGTCATTAATTAATAGTCTTTTAACTTAGTTTCTTGGTGAAGAAGTAACCTAAAATTTGGTGATGGAGAAGAAGAAAAATACTAAGGTTGTTTACATCTATTATACCATGATACAATATAAATATGGTGAATAAATATAATATTAGACTCATTATATAATTTGAATTATTAACAATGTATAGATAATATGTGTCATTAATTAATAGTCTTTTAACTTAGTTTCTTAGTGATGAAGTAACCTCAAATTTGGTGATGGGGAAGAAGAAAAATACTAAGATTGTTTACATCTATTATAACATGATACAATATGAATATGGTAAATAAATTTACTATTATACTCATTATATAATTTGAATTATTAACAATGTATAGATAATATGTGTCATTAATTAATAGTTTTTTAACTTCGTTTCTTAGTGATGAAGTAACCAAAAATTTGGTGATGGAGAAGAAGAAAAATATTTAAATTGTTTATATCTATTATACCATAATAAAATATGAATATGGTGAATAAATATACTATCGGGAATCAATATATAATTTGAATTATTACCAATGTATATGAAATATGTGTCATTAATTAATAGTCTTTTAACTTAGTTTCTTGGTGAAGAAATAACCTAAAATTTGGTGATGAAAAAGAGGAAAAATATTGAAATTATTTATATCTATTATACCATAATACAATATTAATATGGTGAATAAATATACTATGGAGACTCATTATATAATTTGAATTATTAACAATGTATATGGAATATGTGTCATTAAGTAATAGTATTTTAACTTAGTTTCTTAGTGAAGAAGTAAGCTAAAATTTGGTAATGGAGAAGAAGAAATATAATGAAATTGTTTACATCTATTATACCATAATACAATATGAATATGGTGAGTAAATATACTATCATACCTCATTATGTAATTTGAATCATAACCAATGTATATGAAATATGTGTCATTAATTAAAAGTCTTTTAACTTAGTTACTTAGTGATGAAGTAACCTAAAATTTGGTGATGGAGAAGAAGAAAAATATTGAAATTGTTTACATCTATTATACCATAATACAATATGAATATGGTGAATAAATATACTATCAGGCATCATTATATAATTTGAATTATTACCAATGTATAGGAAATATGTGTCATTAATTAATAGTCTTTTAACCTAATTTCTTGGTGAAAAGTAACCTAAAATTTGGTGACAGAGACGAAGAAAAATACTCAAATTGTTTACATCTATTATACCATAATACAATACGAATATGGTGAATAAATATACTATCGAGACACAATATATAATTTGAATTATTTCCAATGTATATGACATATGTGTCATTAATTAATAGTCTTTTAACTTAGTTTATTGGTGAAGAAGTAATCTAAATTTTGGTGATGGAGAAGAAGAAAAATACTAAGGTTGTTTACATCTATTATACCATGATACAATATAAATATGGTGAATAAATATAATATTAGACTCATTATATAATTTGAATTATTAACAATGTATAGATAATATGTGTCATTAATTAATAGTCTTTTAACTTAGTTTCTTAGTGATGAAGTAACCTAAAATTTGGTGATGGGGAAGAAGAAAAGTATTGAAATTTTTTACATCTATTATACCATAATAAAATATGAATATGGTGAATAAATATACTATCGGGCATCAATATATAATTTGAATTATTACCAATGTATATGAAATATGTGTCATTAATTAATAGTCTTTTAAATTAGTTTCTTGGTGAAGAAGTAACCTAAAATTTGGTGATGGAGAAGAAGAAAAATACTAAGATTGTTTACATATATTATACCATGATACAATATGAATATAGTAAATAAATATACTATTATACTCATTATATAATTTGAATTATCAACAATGTATAGATAATATGTGTCATTAATTAATAGTTTTTTAACTTCGTTTCTTAGTGATGAATAACCAAAAATTTGGTGATGGAGAAGAAGAAAAATATTGAAATTGTTTATATCTATTATACCATGATAAAATATGAATATGGTGAATAAATATACTATCGGGAATCAATATATAATTTGAATTATTACCAATGTATATGCAATATGTGTCATTAATTAATAGTCTTTTAACGTATTTTCTTGGTGAAGAAGTAACCTAAAATTTGGTGATGGAGAAGAAGAAAAATACTAAGATTGTTTACGTCTATTATACCATTATACAATATGAATATGGTAAATAAATATACTATTAGACTCATTATATAATTTGAATTATTAACAATGTATAGATAATATGTGGCATTAATTAATAGTCTTTTAACTTAGTTTCTTAGTGATGAAGTAACCAAAAAATTGGTGATGGAGAAGAAAAAAAATATTGAAATTGTTTACATCTATTATACCATAATACCATATGAATATGGTGAATAAATATACTATCGAGCCTTATTATATAATTTGAATTATTACTAATGTATATGAAATATGTGTCATTAATTAATAGTCTTTACATTAGATTCTTGGTGATGAAGTAACCTAAAATTTGGTGATGAAAAAGAAGAAAAATATTGAAATTGTCTACATCTATTATACCATAATACAATATGAATATGGTAAATAAGTATACTATGAGGCATCATTATATAATTTGAATTATTAGCAATGTATATGAAATGAGTGTCATTAATTAATAGTCTTTTAACTTAGTTTTTTAGTGATGAAGTAATCTAAAATTTGGTGATAGAGAAGAAGAAAAATATTAAAATTGTTTACATCTATTATACCATAATACAATATGAATATGGTGAATAAATATACTATTGGGCCTCATTATATAATTTAAATTATTACCAATGCATATGAAATATGTGTCATTAATTAATAGTCTTTTAAATTAGTTTCTTGGTGAAGAAGTAACCTAAAATTTGGTGATGAAAAAGAGGAAAAATATTGAAATTATTTACATCTATTATACCATAATACAATATTAACATGGTGAATAAATATACTATCGAGACTCACAATATAACTTGAATTATTAACAATGTATATGAAATATGTGTCATTAATTAATAGTCTTTTAACTTAGTTTCTAAGTGAAGAAGTAACCTAAAATTTGGTGATGGAGAAGAACAGAAATATTGAAATTGTTTACATCTATGATACCATAATACTAAATGAATATGGTGAATAAATATACTATTGGGCATCAATATATAATTTGAATTATTATCAATGTATATGAAATATGTGTCATTAATTAATAGTCTTTTAACTTAGTTTCTTGGTGAAGAAGTAACCTAAAATTTGGTGACTGAGAAGAAGCAAAATACTAAGATTGTTTACATCTATTATACCATGATACAATATGAATATGATAAATAAATATACTATTAGACTCATTATATAATTTGAATTATTAACGATGTATAAATAATATGTGTCATTAATTAATAGTCTTTTAACTTAGTTTCTTAGTAAGGAAGTAACCAAAAATTTGGTGATGGAGAAGAAAAAAATATTAAAATTGTTTACATCTATTATACCATAATACAATTTGAATATGATGAATAAATATATTATCGGACCTTATTATATAATTTGAATTATTACCAATGTATATGAAATATGTGTCATTAATTAATAGTCTTTACATTAGTTTCTTGGTGATGAAATAACCTAAAATTTGGTGATGAAAAAGAAGAAAAATATTGAAATTGTTTACATCTATTATACAATAATACAATAAAAATATGGTAAATAAGTATACTATGGGGCATCATTATATAATTTGAATTATTAGCAATATATATGAAATAAGTGTCATTAATTAATAGTCTTTTAACTTAGTTTCTTAGTGACGAAGTAACCTAAAATTTGGTGATAGAGAAGAAGAAAAATATTAAAATTGTTTACATCTATTATACCATAATACAATATGAATATGGTGAATAAATATACTATCAGGCATCATTATATAATTTGAATTATTACCAATGTATAGGAAATATGTGTCATTAATTAATAGTCTTTTAACTTAGTTTCTTGGTGAAAAGTAACTTAAAATTTGGTGACGGAAACAAAGAAAAATACTCAAATTGTTTACATCTATTATACCATAATACAATACGAATATGGTGAAAAAATATACTATCGAGACACAATATAAAATTTGAATTATTTCCAATGTATATGGAATATGTGTCATTAATTAACAGTCTTTTAACTTAGTTTTTTGGTGAAGAAGTAACCTAAAATTTGGTGATGGAGAAGAAGAAAAATACTAAGGTTGTTTACATCTATTATACCATGATACAATATAAATATGGTGAATAAATATAATATTAGACTCATTATATAATTTGAATTATTAACAATGTATAGATAATATGTGTAATTAATTAATAGTCTTTTAACTTAGTTTCTTAGTGATGAAGTAACCTAAAATTTGGTGATGGGGAAGAAGAAAAATATTGAAATTTTTTACATCTATTATACCATAATAAAATATGAATATGGTGAATAAATATACTATCGGGCATCAATATATAATTTGAATTATTACCAATGTATATGAAATATGTGTCATTAATTAATAGTCTTTTAAATTAGTTTCTTGGTGAAGAAGTAACCTAAAATTTGGTGATGGAGAAGAAGAAAAATACTAAGATTGTTTACATCTATTATACCATGATATAATATGAATATGGTAAATAAATTTACTATTATACTCATTATATAATTTGAATTATTAACAATGTATAGATAATATGTGTCATTAATTAATAGTTTTTAAACTTCGTTTCTTAGTGATGAAGTAACCAAAAATTTGGTGATGGAGAAGAAGAAAAATATTTAAATTGTTTATATCTATTATACCATAATAAAATATGAATATGGTGAATAAATATACTATCGGGAATCAATATATAATTTGAATTATTACCAATGTATATGGAATATGTGTCATTAATTAATAGTCTTTTAACGTATTTTCTTGGTGAAGAAGTAACCTAAAATTTGGTGATGGAGAAGAAGAAAAATACTAAGATTGTTTACATATATTATACCATTATACAATATGAATATGGTAAATAAATATACTATTAGACTCATTATATAATTTGAATTATTAACAATGTATAGATAATATGTGGCATTAATTAATAGTCTTTTAACTTAGTTTCTTAGTAATGAAGTAACCAAAAATTTGGTGATGGAGAAGAAGAAAAATATTGAAATTGTTTACATCTATTATACCATAATACAATATGAATATGGTGAATAAATATACTATCGGGCCTTATTATATAATTTGAATTATTACCAATGTATATGAAATATGTGTCATTAATTAATAGTCTTTACATTAGATTCTTGGTGATGAAGTAACCTAAAATTTTGTGATGAAAAAGAAGAAAAATATTGAAATTGTGTACATCTATTATACCATAATACAATATGAATATGGTAAATAAGTATACTATGAGGCATTATTATATAATTTGAATTATTAGCATTGTATATGAAATAAGTGTCATTAATTAATAGTCTTTTAACTTAGTTTTTTAGTGATGAAGTAATCTAAAATTTGGTGATAGAGAAGAAGAAAAATATTAAAATTGTTTACATCTATTATACCATAATACAATATGAATATGGTGAATAAATATACTATCGGGCCTGATTATATAATTTAAATTATTACCAATGCATATGAAATATGTGTCATTAATTAGTAGTCTTTTAACTTAGTTTCTTGGTGAAGAAGTAACCTAAAATTTGGTGATGAAAAAGAGGAAAAATATTGAAATTAATTACATCTATTATACCATAATACAATATTAATATGGTGAATAAATATACTATCGAGACTCATAATATAACTTTAATTATTAACAATGTATATGAAATATGTGTCATTAATTAATAGTCTTTTAACTTAGTTTCTAAGTAAAGAAGTAACCTAAAATTTGGTGATAGAGAAGAAGAAATATACTGAAATTGTTTACATCTATTCTACCATAATACAATATGAATAAGGTGAGTAAATATACTATCAGGCCTCATTATATAATTTGAATCATAACCAATGTATATGAAATATGTGTCATTGATTAATAGTCTTTTAACTTAGTTTCTTTGTGAAGAAGTAACCTAAAATTTGGTGATGGAGAAGAAGAGAAATATTGAAATTATTTACATCTATGATACCATAATACAATATGAATATGGTGAATAAATATACTATCGGGCATCAATATATAATTTGAATTATTATCAATGTATATGAAATATGTGTCATTAATTAATAGTCTTTTAACTTAGTTTCTTGGTGAAGAAGTAACCTAAAATTTGGTGACTGAGAAGAAGCAAAATACTAAGATTGTTTACATCTATTATACCATGATACAATATGAATATGATAAATAAATATACTATTAGACTCATTATATAATTTGAATTATTAACGATGTATAGATAATATGTGTCATTAATTAATAGTCTTTTAACTTAGTTTCTTAGTGATGAAGTAACCAAAAATTTGGTGATGGAGAAGAAAAAAATATTAAAATTGTTTACATCTATTATACCATAATACAATTTGAATATGATGAATAAATATACTATCGGACCTTATTATATAATTTGAATTATTACCAATGTATATGAAATATGTGTCATTAATTAATAGTCTTTACATTAGTTTCTTGGTGATGAAATAACCTAAAATTTGGTGATGAAAAAGAAGAAAAATATTGAAATTGTTTACATCTATTATACAATAATACAATAAAAATACGGTAAATAAGTATACTATTGGGCATCATTATATAATTTGAATTATTAGCAATGTATATGAAATAAGTGTCATTAATTAATAGTCTTTTAACTTAGTTTCTTAGTGATGAAGTAACCTAAAATTTGGTGATAGAGAAGAAGAAAAATATTAAAATTGTATACATCTATTATACCATGATACAATATGAATATGATAAATAAATATACTATCAGGCCTCATTATATAATATGAATTATTACCAATGCATATGAAATATGTGTCATTAATTAATAGCCTTTTAACTTAGTTTCTTGGTGAAGAAATAACCTAAAATTTGGTGATGAAAAAGAGGAAAAATATTGAAATTATTTACATCTATTATACCATAATACAATATTAATATGGTGAATAAATATACTATCGAGACTCATTATATAATTTGAATTATTAACAATGTATATGGAATATGTGTCATTAAGTAATAGTATTTTAACTTAGTTTCTTAGTGAAGAAGTAAGCTAAAATTTGGTGATGGAGAAGAAGAAATATAATGAAATTGTTTACATCTATTATACCAAAATACAATATGAATATGGTGAGTAAATATACTATCAGACCTCATTATATAATTTGAATCATAACCAATGTATATGAAATATGTGTCATTAATTAATAGTCTTTTAACTTAGTTTCTTAGTGAAGAAGAAACTTAAAATTTGGTGATGGAGAAGAAGAAAAATATTGAAATTGTTTACATCTATGATACCATAAGACAATATGAATATGATGAATAAATATATTATCGAGAGTCATTATATAATTTGAATTATTTCCAATGTATATGAAATATGTGTCATTAATTAAAAGTCTTTTAACTTAGTTACTCAGTGATGAAGTAACCTAAAATTTGGTGATGGAGAAGAAGAAAAATATTGAAATTGTTTACATCTATTATACCATAATACAATATGAATATGGTGAATAAATATACTATCAGGCATCTTTATATAATTTGAATTATTACCAATGTATAGGAAATATGTGTCATTAATTAATAGTCTTTTAACTTAGTTTCTTGGTGAAAAGTAACTTAAAATTTGGTGACGGAGACGAAGAAAAATACTCAAATTGTTTACATCTATTATACCATAATACAATACGAATATGGTGAATAAATATACTATCGAGACACAATATAAAATTTGAATTATTTTCAATGTATATGGAATATGTGTCATTAATTAATAGTCTTTTAACTTAGTTTTTTGGTGAAGAAGTAACCTAAAATTTTGTGATGGAGAAGAAGAAAAATACTAAGGTTGTTTACATCTATTATACCATGATACAATAGAAATATGGTGAATAAATATAATATTAGACTCATTATATAATTTTAATTATTAATAATGTATAGATAATATGTGTCATTAATTAATAGTCTTTTAACTTAGTTTCTTAGTGATGAAGTAACCTAAAATTTGGTGATGGGGAAGAAGAAAATATTTAAATTTTTTACATCTATTATACCATAATAAAATATGAATATGGTGAATAAATATATTATCGGGCATCAATATATAATTTGAATTATTACCAATGTATATGAAATATGTGTCATTAATTAATAGTCTTTTAAATTAGTTTCTTGGTGAAGAAGTAACCTAAAATTTGGTGATGGAGAAGAAGAAAAATACTAAGATTGTTTACATCTATTATATCATGATACAATATGAATATGGTAAATAAATATACTATTATACTCATTATATAATTTGAATTATTAACAATGTATAGATAATATGTGTCATTAATTAATAGTTTTTTAACTTCGTTTCTTAGTGATGAAGTAACCAAAAATTTGGTGATGGAGAAGAAGAAAAATATTGAAATTGTTTATATCTATTATACCATAATAAAATATGAATATGGTGAATAAATATACTATCGGGAGTCAATATATAATTTGAATTATTACCAATGTATATGGAATATGTGTCATTAATTAATAGTCTTTTAACGTATTTTCTTGGTGAAGAAGTAACCTAAAATTTGGTGATGGAGAAGAAGAAAAATACTAAGATTGTTTACATCTATTATACCATTATACAATATGAATATGGTAAATAAATATACTATTAGACTCATTATATAATTTGAATTATTAACAATGTATAGATAATATGTGGCATTAATTAATAGTCTTTTAACTTAGTTTCTTAGTGATGAAGTAACCAAAAATTTGGTGATGGAGAAGAAGAAAAATATTGAAATTGTTTACATCTATTATACCATAATACAATATGAATATGATGAATAAATATACTATCGGGCGTTATTATATAATTTGAATTATTACCAATATATATGAAATATGTGTCATTAATTAATAGTCTTTATATTAGATTCTTGGTGATGAAGTAACCTAAAATTTGGTGATGAAAAGGAAGAAAAATATTGAAATTGTGTACATCTATTATACCATAATACAATATGAATATGGTAAATAAGTATACTATGAGGCATCATTATATAATTTGAATTATTAGAAATGTATATGAAATAAGTGTCATTAATTAATAGTCTTTTAACTTAGTTTTTTAGTGATGAAGTAATCTAAAATTTGGTGATAGAGAAGAAGAAAAATATTAAAATTGTTTACATCTATTATACCATAATACAATATGAATATGATGAATAAATATACTATCGGGCCTCATTATATAATTTGAATTATTACCAATGCATATGAAATATGTGTCATTAATTAATAGTCTTTTAACTTAGTTTCTTGGTGAAAAAGTAACCTAAAATTTGGTGATGAAGACGAAGAAAAATACTCAAATTGTTTACATCTGTTATACCATAATACAATATGAATATGGTGAATAAATATACTATCGAGACACAATATATAATTTGAATTATTTCCAATGTATATGGAATACGTGTCATTAGTTAATAGTTATTTAACTTAGTTTCTTAGTGATGAAGTAACCTAAAATTGTGGCAATGTGATATATCATATTTTCTTCAACTTTAGACAGCATAGTTTGTAGCATGTCACAAATTTGGTCTTGTGGAATATATCATGCACATTATGTCAAAGGCAAAAATATTGTAACAAGGTTTTTTTTTTAATCAAGGCATAGTCTTAGAATTTGTAATCTTGCAAAAATGTCACTTTGTAATAATTTGAATTACTTGCATAATTTTGAATTAATTGGAATTGTAGTAAAATTCCGTGGAGCAAAATGAAATCAACCAAGTATAGAAAATACTTAGAAAATTTCAAAGCCTTGCAAAGTTGGATTTTTTATTCTCTTGATTTTTGATGATCAAGCTTGATATTTTTGAATGTCTTGATGAAATTTGATCTTTGGGTTGTAATGTTGACCAAAAAGTCAAAGTTTGACTTTCCAGTATGCAATTGACCATTTTGCCCTTGTGCCAATTTCGAGCCTAAATTGATGTATCATTGCTGCAAACTTGACGTCTTAGAATATCTTGTGAGCAAATACTTGACAAATGAGAGGGAAAATTTTGGGGACAACAGCTGCCCCTGTTCAATCTTCTTACACATGAAGAGTTAGATTGGTAATTCTGCCATTCGTGACTTGAAGGTGGAAGATGATTGAACACTAGAGTGCCCAGAAAAATTTGCACTCGAAGATGTGTTAGTTGATTATGTGGGGAATGGGCTTAAAGATGCCAGTTGGAGAGGTAATGGATTTTGTTGGAGATGGGCTTGTAGATGTCATCCAAGAATGCTTACTGAGATGTAATCTTCAAGTTGAACATCAGAATGGCATCCATGTCTGCAGTCTATCTGTATTGTATCAAAAGTTGAGTCTGAATGAGTATCAGAATGGCTCCCGTGTCTGGAGCGTATCTGAACAGTATTGGAAGGTTAGGTTGTTTTGATGATTAGTCTGTGTAAAACTTCATGTGTAGGGTTTCCTGATGCTGAGTCCATGTAAAACTGCATTTGGAAGGGAGGAACCTATGTAGGGTTTCCTGATGATGAGTCCATGTGAAACTAGATCTGGAAAGGAGGAACCAGTGTAGGGTCTCCTGATGATGAGTCCGTGTGAAACTGCATCTAGAAAGGAGGAACCGGTGTAGGGTTGCCTGATGATGTGTCCGTGTGAAATTGCATCTGGAAAGGAGGAACTGATGTAGGGTTACCTGATGATGAGTCCGTGTAAAACTTCAGCTGGGAAGGAGGAACCTATGTAGGGTTTCCCGATGATGAGTCCGTGTGAAACTGCATTTGGAAAGGAGGAACCGATGTAGGGTTTCCTGATGATGAGTCCGTGTGAAACTGCATCTGGAAAGGAGGAACCTGTGTAGGGTTGCCTGATGATGAGTCCGTGTGAAACTGCATCTGGAAAGGAGGAACTGATGTAGGGTTGCCTGATGATGAGTCCGTGTAAAACTTCATCTGGGAAGGAGGAACCTGTGTAGGGTTTCCTGATGATGAGTCCATGTAAAACTTCATCTTGGAAAGAAGGAATCTGTGTAGGGTTGCCTGATGATGAGTCAGTGTAAAACTTGATCTTGAAAAGAAGGAACCTGTGTAGGGTTGCCTGAAGATGAGTCAGTGTAAAACTTCATCTTGGAAAGAAGGAACCTGTGTAGGGTTGCCTGACGATGAGTCCGTGTAAAACTGCATCTTGGAAAGTGTAAGGTTGCTTGACGATGAGTACGTGTAAAACTGCATCTTGGAAAGAGAAGGAACCTGTGTAGGGTTGTCTGACGATGAGTCCGTGTAAAACTGCATCTTTGAAAGAGAAGGAACCTATGTAGGGTTGTTTCATGATGGTCGAGTAGGTAGTTGTCCTGTCTAATTTTAGGTGTTAATCTTTGACCTGAGAAAGAAAGATAGTTTTCCTGGCTTGTTACAGGTGTTAATCTTCAATTTCTTCATGTAGATAGTTTTTCTGGCTTGTTGCAGGTATTAATCTATAATCAGTCATCCACAGATAGTTTTCCTGGCTTGTTACAGGTATTAATATGGAACTTGAAAAGGTTGAAGGTAGCCATCTGTTGATTGACCTTTTCTTAAAAAGGTAAAACGTTAGCTGTATGCAATGTCATGATGTACGAAATGCATGATGTCATGATGTTCTCAAAATAAATGAGATTGTTTCGTATACACTTATCCTGTATGTAAATAGGATGTATGAAATGTGAAATGTTTGTGAATGTATTTTTTCCTGGGAAAATAAATCCTTGACAAATGTCGGGGAGCCGTTAAATCCTGGACTGCTGTTGAAGAGTTGGTGTGTCTTCAAACTTTGCTTAGAATATTTCCACTGGGGATTCCTGTTTTGTTGTTTGAGGAGAAATCTGTTGGGGGGTATTGAAAACTATGTGGGGAGAACGTTTATTCCTTCTTGGGAAAAGAGTTCAGGAGTCTTGGTTGTCCCTTTCTCTACTGGGGATTCAAAGTTAAACTGATATCTGGTCGGGTCTAGGTTTCACAGTAACTTGTTGGGGATTGTAGAGTAGTCTACTGGGGAAGAGGAGTTGTGGTCCTTTGATTTGTAGTATTCGGAGAGGCAAACTCAAGCTAGGGAATCTGTATTTTGTTGGGGAAATAAACCCTTTTGCCGGTCTGCTAGAGAGGTGACAACTTCGTTGGGGAGAGTCTTCGAGGACTCTTGAGGTTGTCTCAGTCGGGGAAAGGTTTTCAGAGATTAAAATTTTACTGGGGAATCATCCTATGAGAAGGATTTTGGGGGAATTTGTCATTGCCCCTGGTAGCAAGTATTTGTGGCACTGCCTGGAAATGTTTGACTGTACGTAACCCTTTGTCGGGATTGACGTTCAATGCCCCAAGTGACGGAGATGGAGACTTGCCCCTGGTTACTCTGCACTTCTTAAGAGATTTCTTGGAATCCTGATTGGACTTCCCCAGGTGTGCTGGATAGTGACATGTCATGTCCCCATGTTGATAGGAGATTTGTCAATGGGAGTGTCATCCTACTTGAAGTGATTTTGTTCACTGAGAGAGCTTTCGTTCACTGAATATTCATTGTGTGAATTTCTCCGCTATCAAACAAATAGCCATATGCAAGCAGTGATATTCAAGTAATGCAAATTTTATGTTTGTCTTGAAGTTTTGAAAAATGCGCTTTTAGCAAGTAAAGAAGTTTGTAATTCAACTCTGGATTTTGAGTAAAGCCTTACAGGAGTCAGGATACCTTTTGTAACAGTATGCTTTTGAACTAACCCATGCTTCAATTAGTACTTTTGAAGGGTTGTAACGTGGCTTGGTTCATGGTTCAAGAAACAAAGGATAAAGGCTCAAAGTGTATTCATACCCACCCGCTCTTCATGATGTTCTTCGGTCCTAAACTCAGTTAATTATGCGTTTGAACTCCTATTGAGTCTGAAATGACGCGTTGGTGATGGTTCAGACAAGTTTAGTTTATTGGAAGGCAATCATTTTTGCAATGTTGTTGAGAATTTGTAGTGACCTCTTTCTTTTAACTTGTTATCCCTAATTTTTGCCTGATTGTTCTTGTTTTGAGATTACAATCAGCGGGACGCCCCAGTTTTCTTAAGTCTCCTTTGTAGGTTTTGACTTAGTGGGCCTTTCTTTTTTTGAGAGATAATGACTGCCTATGTGGTAGGAAACCATCACTGTCTTTTGATTCCAGAGGAATGTTTTTGATGTCATTCGTTGTATTACAAGATGAGAGTTTGCGGCTTAACACACGTTTGAATTAACTGAGAGACTACCCTGCCCCAGGTTTTGATTAAAGGTTTCAATTTGTGTTAAAATAGAAAACTTCTACTTCTTTGGCTGGAAGGGGCTGACTAGGGATTATCTTCCTTATAACTCCAGTGTTTAGGATTTGAAAGAATTCCTGTACATCGTCAGCAAGGTCTGTCCAAAAGCACACTGTATGAGATGAAGGCATTGTTTTCGTCATCCTCCCTCTAAAGGCTTGTAACTTTTAGCAAGAGTTAAATGTCATAAATAAAGTAGAAATCATAGTTTAAATGAGTAGATCAAATCAAGACAAACATATGCAGTGCATTAATGAAACAAAGTTTGACATTAATAGATAATTGTTTGAATAACAAAAGAAATTACAATTGAAAATTCAAAATGAAACAAGTTACTCTCAATGACTTGGCATAGGATTAGTGATCACGTTTGGAGTCTCTGGATGGTCGGACTCGATCTCCTTGGTGTCAATCAAATTCTGAATCTTGTACTTCAATGCCCAACAATCGTTAGTGTCATGCCCGGGACTGTCAGAATTATAAGCACATGTCGCATTAGGATTGTAGTTAGGAGAAGAAGTTTTGGGGTTTGGATGAGGTCCTATCAATGCAATTAGATTCATCCTCAACAAGTGTTGTAGCGCTTGAGACATCGGCATGTTAATGTTGGTAAACTGTCTTTTGGGCTCGTCTGGCCTTCGTTGATTTCCCCTTTGCTGTTGTCGGTGTGACGCAGAACCAGAGATCAGGACTACCCCTACGTGTTGGTCACGGTGACTCTTTTGACTGTACACAGCATTGGACTCTTTCTTCCCACTGTATGGCTTTTTCTGAGCATCAGAAGGTGTAGCTTCTTGAATCTTTCCACTTTTTATGCTAGCTTCGACCCTTTCTCCGGTCAGTATTAGCTCGATGAACCCGACTGAGGAGCTTCCGATCAAGTGTTTGAAGAAAGGCCCTGTCAAAGTTCCCATGAAGATGTCAATCAGCTCCCTGTCAGTTAAAGGGGGATGCACCCTACCGGCCAGATCTCTCCGCTTTTGGGCATACCCTTTGAAGCTCTCGTTGGAACCCATGGTCATGTTCTGCAATTGCACCCGAGTTGGTGCAAGATCAGCATTGTACTGATACAACTTATAGAAAGCAGAAGCTAAATCCTCCCAGGTGTGGATGCGAGAACTCTCCATTGATAGAACCATTCGAGTTGAGTCCCTACTAGGCTTTCTTGGAAGAAATGGATCCAAAGCTTCGGATCAGTTGTGATGGTTGAATCTTGCGGACATAAGACTTTAAGTGCATCTTAGGGCAAGAGACTCCATCGTACAGGGCAAAAGTAGGGATTTTGAACTTTGGCGGGATGACCACTCCAGAAACCAAACCTATGTCTCCTAAATCCAAGCCATGTATCTGTTGAATCTCCATAGCACTGAGGCGATCCTCCAACTGTTTGTACTTGTCATCAGTAGGAGGATATTGTTCTTTAGAGTAGTCAGCTTCAGCTTCATCAATCTCCAGAATGTTGTCTTCTTCATGACTATCCCCCATGTTGGATGGAGTTGAAAGATCTAGAGCTCTTTTGACTGGTCCTCTAGGTCTTCTTATCAAGTTCAGGACGCCTACTGACTTCTTGGACTTCTTCCCCTTGTCTTTGAGAAGGAGAGTTTTCGGGTCTTCTTGCCCCTTAGCCATAGCCAGAAACATTTGTTGGAATTGAGCATTTTGAGCTTGGAGATCTTTCACCGTTTGTTCCATATCCATCTTACTAAAATAAACAGTAGGAAGATAAGGAGACCTGTATGGGAGAAACCTGTCATGATATGATGCATTATATGTGGATGCATGTTTTAAAGGATCTCGCGGGGTAAACACGAGGAAAAGTTAGAAGTTGAACTTTGATCAACATCTTTTATTGGAGAACTTTGTATCGGTGGATGTCTTTCCACGAGAATTAAGCTCACTATGTCAAGTGGGTCATAGCCCTTGACTTTGGTTTGTTTGTACTTTGATTTTGACGGTGTTTGGTTAGAGGAAAATAAATCCTCTTGTCTCTTGATAGATGTCTGGTTCAACGTGACCCTGCATCATAGGCCCTCGAGATCCTTGAGACGGCTATTGAAAATGCTATGGTATGATGTTATGATGTTATGTATAAATATGCAAGGTAAGCAAGTTTATATACAAATAATCAATATTCATACAAAGCAGACAAGTCCTTAGGTTTAGGCTTTCATGGAGTTTGTAGGTAAGTACCCTCTTGAAGTTTAGTTGGCTCAACCTGTCCTAGTTAATAGTAATCGGGTTCTAAAGGATCTCAATATCACTGACCTTTCTCTTAGGCATTGTCTCAACACGATCAATCTTTTCTTGCGGACGAGATATCCCAAAAGTCCAGCCTCAATGAGTGTAGTATCGAGTATCAAGCAATTTTCAGCTCTACACCGAAACTGGTTATCTCACTACGTCCTAATGGCCAAGTTGTTCAATTAGGGTTCTAAAGTCAGTTAGTGCTTCATGACGCCACTCAGCAGCCCCGTATTCTCCTCGATTCACCACGAGGGATACCGGTACCCACAAATGCGTCACACTAACGTAGCCATTGTTTCAACAATATCGGTCTACGCCGTACAGTTTCCACAATCTATTTCTACTTACCTAAAAAGGTGCCCTAGATCCGGGTAGAGGATCAAAACAAACCCAAACAAGGACCCAATAATGTAAAGCAAGCAATTTAAATAAATGAAGGCAAGTAAATGTGATCTAACCCTAAGGTAACCCCACTTTTACATATTTCCCCAGCAGAGTCGTCAGTTCTGTGATACAGTGGGAGAACTGACTTGGGAGGTTTGCGTTTGTGTTTGCAAATGTTGCGGTTTAGCAAGAGTTGCCACCGACTTTTCTTTTATCCAATAAGGAAAGGTGAAAAAGCACAGGAAATACCTTTAGAGATGTTTTCTCAGGTTCGGGGGGTAGATTATGAAAAGGGAAGGTGTTAGCACCCTTTTCATCTATGGCTTTCCATGGGCTCTTAGTTACTCGCTAGATCACTTGCTTTTGTTTGAATGTGCTTGTGATGTGGGTTTTGAAAGTATTTTGAAAATGTAACTTTGTAATGACTCTCGTTTCTATAAGAACGCGTACAAAGTTTTGTTTTGTAAATAGTTCAAAGAGGTGTTTGTGTAGAGTGTTTTTGAAAGTGATTTTGAAAAGGGTTTTCTTTGTAATGGCTCTCGTTTTTATAAGAACGCGTACAAAGTGTTATCTTTTGAAAATGTTTCAAAGTGAGAGTGTTGGTATATAAATATTTTTGTTGTGAGCAAGCGAGCAATTAGGAGTAACCTACCTACTCAAAAGGTCTTAAATGTTCTTTTCCTCCTCCTTTAGATGTTGCTACCTTACCATTGTTTTGGTAAGAAGCCCCATAATTGGATGTGAAGGGACGAGCGTTGGGACGTTTGTATAGTCATAGAAGGCAACCCATGGAACGTTTTAGCAATTTCATTTTAGGGACTAGATCGTTTACCGAAGGCAACATCGAGGGTCATTGAGGGACTATGATCTTTTTTTTATCGAAGGTTTTTTGCTAAAACGTACCATATTCGAGGGACATGACTATTTTCCGATAGGAAACAAGTGATATTACCCTAGGGGTGCTAGTGTGCAAGTGTGTTTGATTGCATGCATTTTTTCTTGTATTTGAAAGTCATCTATTTATTGATTTTATCTCGCCATACATCCTATTTACTAACAATATATGAAAAGCAAGTAAAATGCGGAAAATAAAATCTAAGCTATTACATCACTTTAGGGGGGTGGGGGTACAAATTAACAATGGGGATGAAGTGGAGACTGAAATATTACAACCATATCGAATGATAATGAAAACAATGTAAAAGCATTGTAAAATAAAAGGAAAACTGCATTTTGAACTGCTATGTGTCGACCCATGCTGCTATGCATCGACACATAGCTTTTTCCCTGCCCCTGTAAAACAAAATCAATTCAGTATGAGTCGACACATAATAGGATGTGTCGACTCATACACCTTCTTGTATCGATGTGAAACGCGTATGTATCGACTCATAGGCTTTTCCAGCTTCTGTTTTGTAACTTAAACTCAGTATGGGTCGATGCATGTGGGTTATGTGTCGACTCATACCCTGTTTTTTCACTAGGATGAGTCGATACATGAGGATATGTGTTGATACATGCTGCATTTTCCTGCCTTAAACATTGTTTTACTGAATGTACAGGTTAGCTTATGACATACGATGTATAAACATGAACAACAAATGATTGAATAAGCCTAAACAAAGTGGAGATGACTAGTTTAAAAAGATATTAAAGTACTACATCTTGCCTTCAAAATAAACAAATCATTAATTATGTATGGAGAGATATCAAGTCAAGAATACTTACCTCTGGACTGCACTGTCTGTTTTAAATCTGAATGTTTTTCCAAATGTGATGAGGACCTCAATGAATCTCCAGAATGCTACTCCAGACTATTGAAACTAAGTTGGATTGTACTGTAATGTTTTTTGGTGTTTTGAAGGTGAAGATGATAGCACTACAAGGACTGTTTTTGTGATGTTTTGGACCACCTTTGTATGTGATGAGTTGTTTGGTTTAAAGGAGAGTTTGTATGGTGGAGTAATGGACTGGGTTTTCTGTTTTGAACAAGAATAGACTTGGTTTTGAAAACTGAATCAAGTTTGCACAAAATATTGTTTTTTTCTGCTCAACAAAACTCTCTATTCTCTCTCTCTAAAAAAATTTTCACTTCTAAAATCAAACCCCCTTGTCTTATGAGACATACCTCTTTTGTAGACCCCTTGACTGTGGTTTAGGGGGGAAAACAAATCAGTCATTTTGAATTGTTTTTTCCTACTACTTTGATACTTTCTACACACAATTTTCCTTTTCTATTTTGGTGCAATTTTGGGGTTGTTGTGGTGCAGGCTTGAACAGACTGCTTAGAGCAGTTTTGGACTGTATTGGACAGCATGCATCCTTGGGGTGCAGCATAGCACAAGGTTTCTTGCAAGGCAGTATGGGGTGTTGTGGCAATGTGATATATCATATTTTCTTTAACTTTAGACAACATAGTTTGTAGTATGTCACAAATTTGGTCTTGTGGAATATATCATGCACATTATGTCAAAAGCAAAAATATTGCGACAAGGTTTTTTTTTAATCAAGACATAGTCTTAAAATTTATAATCTTGCAAAAATGTCACTTTGTAATAATTTGAATTACTTGCATCACTTTGAATTAATTGGAATTGTAGTAAAATGCCATGGAGCAAAATGAAATCAACCAAGTATAGAAAATAATTAGAAATTTTAAAAGCCTTGCAAAGTTGGATTTTCGATTCTCTTGATTTTTGATGATCAAACTTGATATTTTTGAATGTCTTGATGAAATTTGATCTTTGGATTGTAATATTGACCAAAAAGTCAAAGTTTGACTTTCCAGTATGCAATTGACCATTTTGCCCTTGTGCCAATTTTGAGCCTAAATTGGTGTATGAGTGCTGCAAACTTGACGTCTTAGAATATCTTGTGAGCAAATACTTGACAAATAAGAGGGCAAATTTTGGGATACAACATAGACGAAGAAAAATACTCAAATTCTTTACATCTATTATACCATAATACAATATGAATATGCTGAATAAATATACTATCGAGACACATATATAATTTGAATTATTTCCAATGTATATGGAATATGTGTCATTAATTAATAGTTTTTTAACTTAGTTTCTTAGTGATGAAGTAACTTAAAATTTGGTGATGGAGAAGGAGAAAAATATTGAAATTGTTTACATATATTATACCATAATAAAATATGAATATGGTGAATAAATATACTATCAGACATCATTATATAATTTGAATTATTATCAATGTATATGAATATATGTCATTAATTAATAGTCTTTTAACTTAGTTTGTTGGTGAAGAAGTAACCTAAAATTTGGTGATAGAAAAGAAGAAAAATACTAAAATTGTTTACATCTATTATACCATGATACAATATGAATATGTTGAATAAATATACTATAAGAATCATTGTATAATTTGAATTATTAACAATGTATAGATAATATGTCTCATTAATTAATATTCTTTTAACTTAGTTTCTTAGTGATGAAGTAACCAAAAAATTAATGATGGAGAAGAAGAAAACAATGCAATTATTTACATATATTATACCATAATACAATATGAATATGTTGAATAAATACACTATCGGGCCTTATTATATAATAGGAATTATTACCAATGTATATGAAATATATGTCATTAATTAATAGTCTTTTAACTTAGTTTCTTGGTGATGAAGTAACCTAAAATTTGGTTATGAAAAAGAAGAAAAATATTGAATTTGTTTACATCTATTATACCATAATACAATATGAATATGGTAAATAAGTATAATATCAAGCATCATTATATAATTTGAATTATTACCAATGTATATGAAATATGTGTCATTAATTAATAGTCTTTTAACTTAGTTTCTTGGTGAAGATGTAACCTAAAATTTGGTGATGTAGAAGAAGAAAAATACTGAAATTGTTTACATCTATTATACCTTAATACAATATGAATATGGTGAATAAATATACTATCGAGCCTCATCATATAATTTGAATTATAACCAATATATATAAAATATGTGTCATTAATTAATAGTCTTTTAACTTAGTTTCTTGGTGAAGAAGTAACCTAAAATTTGGTGATGGAGAATAAGAAAAATATTGAAATTGTTTACATCTATGATACCATAATACAATATGAATATGGTGAATAAATATATTATCGAGACTCATTATATAATTTGAATTATTAACAATGTATAGATAATATGTGTCATTAATTAATAGTCTTTTAACTTAATTTCTTAGTGATGAAGTAAGCAAAAATTTGGTGATGGAGAAGAAGAAAAATATTGAAATTGTTTACATCTGTTATACCATAATACAATATAAATATGGTGAACAAATAAACTATCGAGACTCGTTAGATAATTTGAATTATTACTAATGTATATGAAATATGTGTCATTAATCAATAGTGTTTTAACTTAGTTTCTTAGTGATGAAGTAACCTAAAATTTGGTGATGGAGAAGAAGAAAAATATTGAAATTGTTTACATCTATTATACCATAATAAAATATGAATATGGTGAATAAATATACTATCGGGCATCATTATATAATTTGAGTTATTACTAATGTATATGACATATGTGTCATTAATTAATAGTCTTTTAACTTAGTTTCTTGGTGAATAAGTAACCTAAAATTTGGTGATGGAGATGAAGAAAAATACTAAGATTGTTTACATCTATTATACCATGATACAATATGAATATGGTAAATAAATATACTATTAGACTCTTTATTTAATTTGAATTATTAACAATGTATAGATAATATGTGTCATTAATTAATATTCTTTTAACTTAGTTTCTTAGTGATGAAGTAACCAATAATTTAGTGATGGAGAAGAAGAAAAATATTGAAATTGTTTACATCTATTATACCATAATACAATATAAATATGGTGAATAAATATAGTATCGAGTCTTATTATGTAATTTGAATTATTACCAATGTAAATGAAATATGTGTCATTAATTAATAGTATTTTAACTTAGTTTCTTGGTGATGAAGTAACCTAAAATTTGGTGATGGAGAAGAAGAAAAATACTGAAATTGTTTACATCTAATATACCATAATACAATATGAGTATGGTGAATTAATATACAATCGGGCCTCATTATATAATTTGAATTATAACCAATGTATATGAAATATGTGTCATTAATTAATAGTCTTTTAACTTAGTTCCTTGGTGAAGAAGTAACCTAAAATTTGGTGATGGAGAAGAAGAGAAATATTGAAATTATTTACATCTATTATACAATAATACAATATGAAGATGATGAATAAATATACTATCAGGCCTTATTACATATTTTGAATTATTACCAATGTATATGAAATATGTGTAATTAATTAATAGTCTTTTAACTTAGTTTCTTGGTGAAGAAGTAACCTAAAATTTGGTGATGGAGAAGAAGAAAATACTAAGATTGTTTACATCTATTATACCATGATACAATATGAATATGGTGAATAAATATACTATTAGACTCATTATATAATTTGAATTATTAACAATGTATAGATAATATGTGTCATTAATTAATAGTCTTTTAACTTAGTTTCTTAGTGATGAAGTAACCAAAAATTAGGTGATGGAGAAGAAGAAAAATATTGAAATTGTTTACATCTAATATACCATAATACAATATAAATATGGTGATTAAATATACTTTCGAGACTCGTTATATAATTTGAATTATTACCAATGTATATGAAATATGTGTCATTAATTAATAGTCTTTTAACTTAGTTTCTTGGTGAAGAAGTAACCTAAAATTTGGTGATGGAGAAGAAGAAAAATACTGAAATTGTTTGCATCTAATATACCATAATACAATATGAATATGGTGAATAAATATACTATCGGGCCTCATTATATAATTTGAATTATAACCAATGTATATGAAATATGTGTCATTAATTAATAGTCTTTTAACTTAGTTCCTTGGTGAAGAAGTAACCTAAAATTTGGTGATGGAGAAGAAGAAAAATATTTAAATTGTTTACATCTATGATACGTTAACAGAATATGAATATGGTGAATAAATATATTATCGAGAGTCATTATATAATTTGAATTATTTCCAATGTATATGAAATATGTGTCATTAATTAATAGTATTTTAACTTAGTTTCTTAGTGATGAAGTAACCTAAAATTTGGTGGTGAAGAAGAAGAGAAATATTGAAATTATTTACATCTATTATACAATAATACAATATGAAGATGATGAATAATTATACTATCATGCCTCATTACATATTTTGAATTATTACCAATGTATATGAAATATGTGTCATTAATTAATAGTTATTTAACTTAGTTTCTTGGTGAAGAAGTAACCTAAAATTTGGTGATGGAGAAGAAGAAAATAGTAAGATTGTTTACATCTATTATACCATGATACAATATGAATATGGTGAATAAATATACTAATAGACTCATTATATAATTTGAATTATTATCAATGTATAGATAATATGTGTCATTAATTAATAGTCTTTTAACTTAGTTTCTTAGTGATGAAGTAACCAAAAATTTGGTGATGGAGAAGAAGAAAAATATTGAAATTGTTTACATCTATTATACCATAATACAATATAAATATGGTGAATAAATATACTATCGAGACTCGTTATATAATTTGAATTATTACCAATGTATATGAAATATGTGTCATTAATTAATAGACTTTTAACTTAGTTTCTTGGTGAAGAAGTAACCTAAAATTTGGTGAAGGAGAAGAAGAAAAATACTCAAATTGGTTGCATCTAATATACCATAATACAATATGAATATGGTGAATAAATATACTATCGGGCCTCATTATATAATTTGAATTATAACCAATGTATATGAAATATGTGTCATTCATTAATAGTCTTTTAACTTAGTTTCTTGGTGAAGAAGTAACCTAAAATTTGGTGAAGGAGAAGAAGAAAAATATTGAAATTGTTTAAATCTATGATACCATAATAAAATATGAATATGGTGAATAAATATATTATCGAGAGTCATTATATAATTTGAATTATTTCCAATGTATATGAAATATGTGTCATTAATCAATAGTGTTTTAACTTAGTTTCTTAGTGATGAAGTAACCTAAAATTTGGTGATGGAGAAGAAGAAAAATATTGAAATTATTTACATCTATTATACCATAATAAAATATGAATATGGTGAATAAATATACTATCGGGCATCATTATATAATTTGAATTATTACCAATGTATATGAAATATGTGTGTTTAATTAATAGTCTTTTAACTTAGTTTCTTAGTGATGAAGTAACCAAAAATTTGGTGATGGAGAAGAAGAAAAATATTGAAATTGTTTACATCTATTATACCATAATACAATATGAATATGGTGAATAAATATACTATCAGGCCTCATTACATATTTTGAATTATTACCAATGTATATGAAATATGTGTCATTAATTAATAGTTATTTAACATAGTTTCTTGGTGAAGAAGTAACCTAAAATTTGGTGATGGAGAAGAAGAAAATACTAAGATTGTTTACATCTATTATACCATGATACAATATGAATATGGTGAATTTATATACTATTAGACTCATTAAATAATTTGAATTATTAACAATGTATAGATAATATGTGTCATTAATTAATAGTCTTTTAACTTAATTTCTTAGTGATGAAGTAACCAAAAATTTGGTGATGGAGAAGAAGAAAAATATTGAAATTGTTTACATCTGTTATACCATAATACAATATAAATATGGTGAACAAATAAACTATCGAGACTCGTTATATAATTTGAATTATTACCAATGTATATGAAATATGTGTCATTAATTAATAGTCTTTTAACTTTGTTTCTTGTTGAAGAAGTAACCTACAATTTGGTGATGGAGAAGAAGAAAAATACTGAATTTTTTTGCATCTAATATACCATAATACAATATGAATATGGTGAATAAATATACTATCGGGCCTCATTATATAATTTGAATTATAACTAATGTATATGAAATATGTGTCATTAATTAATAGTCTTTTAACTTAGTTGCATGGTGAAGAAGTAACCTAAAATTTGGTGAGGGAGAAGAAGAAAAATATTTAAATTATTTACATCTATGATATCATAATAAAATATGAATATGATGAATAAATATATTATCGAGAGTCATTATATAATTTGAATTATTTCCAATGTATATGAAATATGTGTCATTAATCAATAGTGTTTTAACTTAGTTTCTTAGTGATGAAGTAACCTAAAATTTGGTGATGGAGAAGAAGAAAAATATTGAAATTGTTTACATCTATTATACCATAATAAAATATGAATATGGTGAATAAATATACTATCGGGCATCATTATATTATTTGAGTTATTACCAATGTATATGAAATATGTGTCATTAATTAATAGTCTTTTAACTTAGTTTCTTGGTGAAGAAGTAACCTAAAATTTGGTGATGGAGATGAAGAAAAATACTAAGATTGTTTACATCTATTATACCATGATACAATATGAATATGGTAAATAAATATACTATTAGACTCATTATTTAATTTGAATTATTAACAATGTATAAATAATATGTGTCTTTAATTAATAGTATTTTAACTTAGTTTCTTAGTGATGAAGTAACCAAAAATTTGGTGATCGAAAAGAAGAAAAATATTCTAATTGTTTACATCTATTATACCATAATACAATATGAATATGGTGAATAAATATACTATCGGGTCTTATTATATAATTTGAATTATTACCAATGTAAATAAAATATGTGTCATTAATTAATAGTCTTTTAACTTAGTTTCTTAGTGAAGAAGTAAACTAAAATTTGGTGATGAAGAAGAAGAAAAATACTGAAATTGTTTACATCTAATATACCATAATACAATATGAGTATGGTGAATAAATATACTATCGGGCCTCATTATATAATTTGAATTATAACCAATGTATATGAAATATGTGTCATTAATTAATAGTCTTTTAACTTAGTTCCTTGGTGAAGAAGTAACCTAAAATTTGGTGATGGAGAAGAAGAAAAATATTTAAATTGTTTACATCTATGATACGTTAACAGAATATGAATATGGTGAATAAATATATTATCCAGAGTCATTATATAATTTGAATTATTTCCAATGTATATGAAATATGTGTCACTAATTAATAGTCTTTTAACTTAGTTTCTTAGTGATGAAGTAACCTAAAATTTGGTGGTGAAGAAGAAGAGAAATATTGAAATTATTTACATCTATTATACAATAATACAATATGAAGATGATGAATAAATATACTATCAGGCCTCATTACATATTTTGAATTATTACCAATCTATATGAAATATGTGTCATTAATTAATAGTTATTTAACTTAGTTTCTTGGTGAAGAAGTAACCTAAAATTTGGTTATGGAGAAGAAGAAAATACTAAGATTGTTTACATCTATTATACCATGATACAATATGAATATGGTGAATAAATATATTATTAGACTCATTATATAATTTGAATTATTAACAATGTATAGATAATATGTGTCATTAATTAATAGTCTTTTAACTTAGTTTCTTAGTGATGAAGTAACCAAAAATTTGGTGATGGAGAAGAAGAAAAATATTGAAATTGTTTACATCTATTATACCATAATACAATATAAATATGGTGAATAAATATACTATCGAGACTCGTTATATAATTTGAATTATTACCAATGTATATGAAATATGTGTCATTAATTAATAGTCTTTTAACTTAGTTTCTTGGTGAAGAAGTAACCTAAAATTTGGTGATGGAGAAGAAGAAAAATACTAAAATTGTTTGCATCTAATATACCATAATACAATATGAATATGATGAATAAATATACTATCGGGGCTCATTATATAATTTGAATTATAACCAATGTATATGAAATATGTGTCATCAATTAATAGTATTTTAACTTAGTTCCTTGGTGAAGAAGTAACCTAAAATTCGGTGATGGAGAAGATGAAAAATATTTAAATTGTTTACATCTATGATACGTTAACAGAATATGAATATGGTGAATAAATATATTATCTAGAGTCATTATATAATTTGAATTATTTCCAATGTATATGAAATATGTGTCATTAATTAATAGTATTTTAACTTAGTTTCTTAGTGATGAAGTAACCTAAAATTTGGTGGTGAAGAAGAAGAGAAATATTGAAATTATTTACATCTTTTATAAAATAATACAATATGAAGATGATGAATAAATATACTATCAGGCCTCATTACATATTTTGAATTATTACCAATGTATATGAAATATGTGTCATTAATTAATAGTTATTTAACTTAGTTTCTTGGTGAAGAAGTAACCTAAAATTTGGTGATGGAGAAGAAGAAAATACTAAGATTGTTTACATCTATTATACCATGATACAATATGAATATGGTGAATAAATATACTATTAGACTCATTATATAATTTGAATTATTAACAATGTATAGATAATATGTGTCATTAATTAATAGTCTTTTAACTTAGTTTCTTAGTGATGAAGTAACCAAAAATTTGGTGATGGAGAAGAAGAAAAATATTGAAATTGTTTACATCTATTATACCATAATACAATATAAATATGGTGAATAAATATACTATCGAGACTCGTTATATAATTTGAATTATTACCAATGTATATGAAATATGTGTCATTAATTAATAGTCTTTTAACTTAGTTTCTTGGTGAAGAAGTAACCTAAAATTTGGTGATGGAGAAGAAGAAAAATACTGAAATTGTTTGCATCTAATATACCATAATACAATATGAATATGGTGAATAAATATACTATCGGGCCTCATTATATAATTTGAATTATAACCAATGTATATGAAATATGTGTCATTAATTAATAGTCTTTTAACATAGTTTCTTGGTGAAGCAGTAACCTAAAATTTGGTGAAGGAGAAGAAGAAAAATATTGAAATTGTTTAAATCTATGATACCATAATAAAATATGAATATGGTGAATAAATATATTATCGAGAGTCATTATATAATTTGAATTATTTCCAATGTATATGAAATATGTGTCATTAATCAATAGTGTTTTAACTTAGTTTCTTAGTGATGAAGTAACCTAAAATTTGGTGATGGAGAAGAAGAAAAATATTGAAATTATTTACATCTATTATACCATAATAAAATATGAATATGGTGAATAAATATACTATCGGGCATCATTATATAATTTGAATTATTACCAATGTATATGAAATATGTGTCTTTAATTAATAGTCTTTTAATTTAGTTTCTTAGTGATGAAGTAACCAAAAATTTGGTGATGGAGAAAAAGAAAAATATTGAAATTGTTTACATCTATTATACCATAATACAATATGAATATGGTGAATAAATATACTATCAGGCCTCATTACATATTTTGAATTATTACCAATGTATATGAAATATGTGTCATTAATTAATAGTTATTTAACATAGTTTCTTGGTGAACAAGTAACCTAAAATTTGGTGATGGAGAAGAAGAAAATACTAAGATTGTTTACATCTATTATACCATGATACAATATGAATATGGTGAATTTATATACTATTAGACTCATTAAATAATTTGAATTATTAACAATGTATAGATAATATGTATCATTAATTAATAGTCTTTTAACTTAATTTCTTAGTGATGAAGTAACCAAAAATTTGGTGATGGAGAAGAAGAAAAATATTAAAATTGTTTACATCTGTTATACCATAATACAATATAAATATGGTGAACAAATAAACTATCGAGACTCGTTATATAATTCGAATTATTACCAATGTATATGAAATATGTGTCATTAATTAATAGTCTTTTAACTTAGTTTCTTGTTGAAGAAGTAACCTAAAATTTGGTGATGGAGAAGAAGAAAAATACTGAAATTTTTTGCATCTAATGTACCATAATACAATATGAATATGGTGAATAAATATACTATCGGGCCTCATTATATAATTTGAATTATAACTAATGTATATGAAATATGTGTCATTAATTAATAGTCTTTTAACTTAGTTTCTTGGTGAAGAAGTAACCTAAAATTTGGTGAAGGAGAAGAAGAAAAATATTGAAATTATTTACATCTATGATATCATAATAAAATATGAATATGATGAATAAATATATTATCGAGAGTCATTATATAATTTGAATTATTTCCAATGTATATGAAATATGTGTCATTAATCAATAGTGTTTTAACTTAGTTTCTTAGTGATGAAGTAACCTAAAATTTGGTGATGGAGAAGAAGAAAAATATTGAAATTGTTTACATCTATTATACCATAATAAAATATGAATATGGTGAATAAATATACTATCGGGCATCATTATATATTTTGAGTTATTACCAATGTATATGAAATATGTGTCATTAATTAATAGTCTTTTAACTTAGTTTCTTGGTGAAGAAGTAACCTAAAATTTGGTGATGGAGATGAAGAAAAATACTAAGATTGTTTTCATCTATTATACCATGATACAATATTAATATGGTAAATAAATATACTATTAGACTCATTATTTAATTTTAATTATTAACAATGTATAGATAATATGTGTCTTTAATTAATAGTCTTTTAACTTAGTTTCTTAGTGATGAAGTAACCAAAAATTTGGTGATCGAGAAGAAGAAAAATATTGTAATTGTTTACATCTATTATACCATAATACAATATGAATATGGTGAATAAATATACTATCCGGTCTTATTATATAATTTGAATTATTACCAATGTAAATAAAATATGTGTCATTAATTAATAGTCTTTTAACTTAGTTTCTTAGTGAAGAAGTAAACTAAAATTTGGTGATGGAGAAGAAGAAAAATACTGAAATTGTTTACATATAATATACCATAATACAATATGAGTATGGTGAATAAATATACTATCGGGCCTCATTATATAATTTGAATTATAACCAATGTATATGAAATATGTGTCATTAATTAATATTCTTTTAACTTAGTTCCTTGGTGAAGAAGTAACCTAAAATTTGGTGATGGAGAAGAAAAAAAATATTTAAATTGTTTACATCTATGATACGTTAACAGAATATGAATATGGTGAATAAATATATTATTGAGAGTCATTATATAATTTGAATTATTTCAAATGTATATGAAATATGTTTCATTAATTAATAGTCTTTTAACTTAGTTTCTTAGTGATGAAGTAACCTAAAATTTGGTGGTGAAGAAGAAGAGAAATATTGAAATTATTTACATCTATTATACAATAATACAATATGAAGATGATGAATAAATATACTATCAGGCCTCATTACATATTTTGAATTATTACCAATGTATATGAAATATGTGTCATTAATTAATAGTTATTTAACTTAGTTTCTTCGTGAAGAAGTAACCTAAAATTTGGTGATGGAGAAGAAGAAAATACTAAGATTGTTTACATCTATTATACCATGATACAATATGAATATGGTGAATAAATATACTATTAGACTCATTATATAATTTGAATTATTAACAATGTATAGATAATATGTGTCATTAATTAATAGTCTTTTAACTTAGTTTCTTAGTAATGAAGTAACCAAAAATTTGGTGATGGAGAAGAAGAAAAATATTGAAATTGTTTACATCTATTATACCATAATACAATATAAATATGGTGAATAAATATACTATCGAGACTCGTTATATAATTTGAATTATTACCAATATATATGAAATATGTGTCATTATTTAATAGTCTTTTAACTTAGTTTCTTGGTGAAGAAGTAACCTAAAATTTGGTGATGGAGAAGAAGAAAAATACTGAAATTGTTTGCATCTAATATACCATAATACAATATGAATATGGTGAATAAATATACTATCGGGCCTCATTATATAATTTGAATTATAACCAATGTATATGAAATATGTGTCATTAATTAATAGTCTTTTAACATAGTTACTTGGTGAAGCAGTAACCTAAAATTTGGTGAAGGAGAAGAAGAAAAATATTGAAATTGTTTAAATCTTTGATACCATAATAAAATATGAATATGGTGAATAAATATATTATCGAGAGTCATTATATAATTTGAATTATTTCCAATGTATATGAAATATGTGTCATTAATCAATAGTGTTTTAACTTAGTTTCTTAGTGATGAAGTAACCTAAAATTTGGTGATGGAGAAGAAGAAAAATATTGAAATTACTTACATCTATTATACCATAATAAAATATGAATATGGTGAATAAATATACTATCGGGCATCATTATATAATTTGAATTATTACCAATGTATATGAAATATGTGTCTTTAATTAATAGTCTTTTAACTTAGTTTCATAGTGATGAAGTAACCAAAAATTTGGTGATGGAGAAAAAGAAAAATATTGAAATTGTTTACATCTATTATACCATAATACAATATGAATATGGTGAATAAATATACTATCAGGCCTCATTACATATTTTGAATTATTACCAATGTATATGAAATATGTGTCATTAATTAATAGTTATTTAACATAGTTTCTTGGTGAAGAAGTAACCTAAAATTTGGTGATGGAGAAGAAGAAAATACTAAGATTGTTTACATCTATTATACCATGATACAATATGAATATTGTGAATTTATATACTATTAGACTCATTAAATAATTTGAATTATTAACAATGTATAGATAATATGTATCATTAATTAATAGTCTTTTAACTTAATTTCTTAGTGATGAAGTAACCAAAAATTTGGTGATGGAGAAGAAGAAAAATATTGAAATTGTTTACATCTGTTATACCATAATACAATATAAATATGGTGAACAAATAAACTATCGAGACTCGTTATATAATTCGAATTATTACCAATGTATATGAAATATGTGTCATTAATTAATAGTCTTTTAACTTAGTTTCTTGTTGAAGAAGTAACCTAAAATTTGGTGATGGAGAAGAAGAAAAATACTGAAATTTTTTGCATCTAATGTACCATAATACAAAATGAATATGGTGAATAAATATACTATCGGGCCTCATTATATAATTTGAATTATAACTAATGTATATGAAATATGTGTCATTAATTAATAGTCTTTTAACTTAGTTTCTTGGTGAAGAAGTAACCCAAAATTTGGTGAAGGAGAAGAAGAAAAATATTGAAATTATTTACATCTATGATATCATAATAAAATATGAATATGATGAATAAATATATTATCGAGAGTCATTATATAATTTGAATTATTTCCAATGTATATGAAATATGTGTCATTAATCAATAGTGTTTTAACTTAGTTTCTTAGTGATGAAGTAACCTAAAATTTGGTGATGGAGAAGAAGAAAAATATTGAAATTGTTTACATCTATTATACCATAATAAAATATGAATATGGTGAATAAATATACTATCGGGCATCATTATATAATTTGAGTTATTACCAATTTATATGAAATATGTGTCATTAATTAATAGTCTTTTAACTTAGTTTCTTGGTGAAGAAGTAACCTAAAATTTGGTGATGGAGAAGAAAAAAATATTTAAATTGTTTACATCTATGATACGTTAACAGAATATGAATATGGTGAATAAATATATTATCGAGAGTCATTATATAATTTGAATTATTTCCAATGTATATGAAATATGTTTCATTAATTAATAGTCTTTTAACTTAGTTTCTTAGTGATGAAGTAACCTAAAATTTGGTGGTGATGAAGAAGAGAAATATTGAAATTATTTACATCTATTATACAATAATACAATATGAAGATGATGAATAAATATACTATCAGGCCTCATTACATATTTTGAATTATTACCAATGTATATGAAATATGTGTCATTAATTAATAGTTATTTAACTTAGTTTCTTGGTGAAGAAGTAACCTAAAATTTGGTGATGGAGAATAAGAAAATACTAAGATTGTTTACATCTATTATACCATGATACAATATGAATATGGTGAATAAATATACTATTAGACTCATTATATAATTTGAATTATTAACAATGTATAGATAATATGTGTCATTAATTAATAGTCTTTTAACTTAGTTTCTTAGTAATGAAGTAACCAAAAATTTGGTGATGGAGAAGAAGAAAAATATTAAAATTGTTTACATCTATTATACCATAATACAATATAAATATGGTGAATAAATATACTATCGAGACTCGTTATATAATTTGAATTATTACCAATATATATGAAATATGTGTCATTAATTAATAGTCTTTTAACTTAGTTTCTTGGTGAAGAAGTAACCTAAAATTTGGTGATGGAGAAGAAGAAAAATATTGAAATTGTTTGCATCTAATATACCATAATACAATATGAATATAGTGAATAAATATACTATCGGGCCTCATTATATAATTTGAATTATAACCAATGTATATGAAATATGTGTCATTAATTAATAGTCTTTTAACTTAGTTCCTTGGTGAAGAAGTAACCTAAAATTTGGTGATGGAGAAGAAGAAAAATATTTAAATTGTTTACATCTATGATACGTTAACAGAATATGAATATGGCGAATAAATATATTATCGAGAGTCATTATATAATTTGAATTATTTCCAATGTATATGAAATATGTGTCATTAATCAATAGTGTTTTAACTTAGTTTCTTAGTGATGAAGTAACCTAAAATTTGGTGATGGAGAAGAAGAAAAATATTGAAATTGTTTACATCTATTATACCATAATAAAATATGAATATGGTGAATAAATATACTATCGGGCATCATTATATAATTTGAGTTATTACCAATGTATATGAAATATGTGTCATTAATTAATAGTCTTTTAACTTAGTTTCTTGGTGAAGAAGTAACCTAAAATTTGGTGATGGAGATGAAGAAAAATACTAAGATTGTTTTCATCTATTATACCATGATACAATATGAATATGGTAAATAAATATACTATTAGACTCATTATTTAATTTGAATTATTAACAATGTATAGATAATATGTGTCTTTAATTAATAGTCTTTTAACTTAGTTTCTTAGTGATGAAGTAACCAAAAATTTGGTGATCGAGAAGAAGAAAAATATTGTAATTGTTTACATCTATTATACCATAATACAATATGAATATGGTGAATAAATATACTATCGGGTCTTATTATATAATTTGAATTATTACCAATGTAAATAAAATATGTGTCATTAATTAATAGTCTTTTAACTTAGTTTCTTAGTGAAGAAATAAACTAAAATTTGGTGATGGAGAAGAAGAAAAATACTGAAATTGTTTACATCTAATATACCATAATACAATACGAGTATGGTGAATAAATATACTATCGGGCCTCATTATATAATTTGAATTATAACCAATGTATATGAAATATGTGTCATTAATTAATATTCTTTTAACTTAGTTCCTTGGTGAAGAAGTAACCTAAAATTTTGTGATGGAGAAGAAAAAAAATATTTAAATTGTTTACATCTATGATACGTTAACAGAATATGAATATGGTGAATAAATATATTATCGAGAGTCATTATATAATTTGAATTATTTCCAATGTATATGAAATATGTTTCATTAATTAATAGTCTTTTAACTTAGTTTCTTAGTGATGAAGTAACCTAAAATTTGGTGGTGATGAAGAAGAGAAATATTGAAATTATTTACATCTATTATACAATAATACAATATGAAGATGATGAATAAATATACTATCAGGCCTCATTACATATTTTGAATTATTACCAATGTATATGAAATATGTGTCATTAATTAATAGTTATTTAACTTAGTTTCTTGGTGAAGAAGTAACCTAAAATTTGGTGATGGAGAATAAGAAAATACTAAGATTGTTTACATCTATTATACCATAATACAATATGAATATGGTGAATAAATATACTATTAGACTCATTATATAATTTGAATTATTAACAATGTATAGATAATATGTGTCATTAATTAATAGTCTTTTAACTTAGTTTCTTAGTAATGAAGTAACCAAAAATTTGGTGATGGAGAAGAAGAAAAATATTGAAATTGTTTACATCTATTATACCATAATACAATATAAATATGGTGAATAAATATACTATCGAGACTCGTTATATAATTTGAATTATTACCAATATATATGAAATATGTGTCATTAATTAATAGTCTTTTAACTTAGTTTCTTGGTGAAGAAGTAACCTAAAATTTGGTGATGGAGAAGAAGAAAAATATTGAAATTGTTTGCATCTAATATACCATAATACAATATGAATATAGTGAATAAATATACTATCGGGCCTCATTATATAATTTGAATTATAACCAATGTATATGAAATATGTGTCATTAATTAATAGTCTTTTAACTTAGTTCCTTGGTGAAGAAGTAACCTAAAATTTGGTGATGGAGAAGAAGAAAAATATTTAAATTGTTTACATCTATGATACGTTAACAGAATATGAATATGGCGAATAAATATATTATCGAGAGTCATTATATAATTTGAATTATTTCCAATGTATATGAAATATGTGTCATTAATCAATAGTGTTTTAACTTAGTTTCTTAGTGATGAAGTAACCTAAAATTTGGTGATGGAGAAGAAGAAAAATATTGAAATTGTTTACATCTATTATACCATAATAAAATATGAATATGGTGAATAAATATACTATCGGCATCATTATATAATTTGAGTTATTACCAATGTATATGAAATATGTGTCATTAATTAATAGTCTTTTAACTTAGTTTCTTGGTGAAGAAGTAACCTAAAATTTGGTGATGGAGATGAAGAAAAATACTAAGATTGTTTTCATCTATTATACCATGATACAATATGAATATGGTAAATAAATATACTATTAGACTCATTATTTAATTTGAATTATTAACAATGTATAGATAATATGTGTCTTTAATTAATAGTCTTTTAACTTAGTTTCTTAGTGATGAAGTAACCAAAAATTTGGTGATCGAGAAGAAGAAAAATATTGTAATTGTTTACATCTATTATACCATAATACAATATGAATATGGTGAATAAATATACTATCGGGTCTTATTATATAATTTGAATTATTACCAATGTAAATAAAATATGTGTCATTAATTAATAGTCTTTTAACTTAGTTTCTTAGTGAAGAAATAAACTAAAATTTGGTGATGGAGAAGAAGAAAAATACTGAAATTGTTTACATCTAATATACCATAATACAATACGAGTATGGTGAATAAATATACTATCGGGCCTCATTATATAATTTGAATTATAACCAATGTATATGAAATATGTGTCATTAATTAATATTCTTTTAACTTAGTTCCTTGGTGAAGAAGTAACCTAAAATTTGGTGATGGAGAAGAAAAAAATATTTAAATTGTTTACATCTATGATACGTTAACAGAATATGAATATGGTGAATAAATATATTATCGAGAGTCATTATATAATTTGAATTATTTCCAATGTATATGAAATATGTTTCATTAATTAATAGTCTTTTAACTTAGTTTCTTTGTGATGAAGTAACCTAAAATTTGGTGGTGAAGAAGAAGAGAAATACTGAAATTATTTACATCTATTATACAATAATACAATATGAAGATGATGAAAAAATATACTATCAGGCCTCATTACATATTTTGAATTATTACCAATGTATATGAAATATGTGTCATTAATTAATAGTTATTTAACTTAGTTTCTTGGTGAAGAAGTAACCTAAAATTTGGTGATGGAGAATAAGAAAATACTAAGATTGTTTACATCTATTATACCATGATACAATATGAATATGGTGAATAAATATACTATTAGACTCATTATATAATTTAAATTATTAACAATGTATAGATAATATGTGTCATTAATTAATAGTCTTTTAACTTAGTTTCTTAGAATGAAGTAACCAAAAATTTGGTGATGGAGAAGAAGAAAAATATTGAAATTGTTTACATCTATTATACCATAATATAATATAAATATGGTGAATAAATATACTATCGAGACTCGTTACATAATTTGAATTATTACCAATATATATGAAATATGTGTCATTAATTAATAGTCTTTTAACTTAGTTTCTTGGTGAAGAAGTAACCTAAAATTTGGTGATGGAGAAGAAGAAAAATACTAAAATTATTTGCATCTAATATACCATAATACAATATGAATATGGTGAATAAATATACTATCGGGCCTCATTATATAATTTGAATTATAACCAATGTATATGAAATATGTCTCATTAATTAATAGTCTTTTAACTTAGTTCCTTGGTGAAGAAGTAACCTAAAATTTGGTGATGGAGAAGAAGAAAAATATTTAAATTGTTTACATCTATGATACGTTAACAGAATATGAATATGGTGAATAAATATATTATCGAGAGTCATTATATAATTTGAATTATTTCCAATGTATATGAAATATGTGTCATTAATTAATAGTCTTTTAACTTAGTTTCTTAGTGATGAAGTAACCTAAAATTTGGTGGTGAAGAAGAAGAGAAATATTGAAATTATTTACATCTATTATACAATAATACAATATGAAGATGATGAATAAATATACTATCAGGTCTCATTACATATTTTGAATTATTACCAATGTATATGAAATATGTGTCATTAATTAATAGTTATTTAACTTAGTTTCTTGGTGAAGAAGTAACCTAAAATTTGGTGATGGAGAAGAATAAAATACTAAGATTGTTTACATCTATTATACCATGATACAATATGAATATGGTGAATAAATATACTATTAGACTCATTATATAATTTGAATTATTGACAATGTATAGATAATATGTGTCATTAATTAATAGTCTTTTAACTTAGTTTCTTAGTGATGAAGTAACCAAAAATTTGGTGATGGAGAAGAAGAAAAATATTGAAATTGTTTACATCTATTATACCATAATACAATATAAATATGGTGAATAAATATACTATCGAGACTCGTTATATAATTTGAATTATTACCAATGTATATGAAATATGTGTCATTAATTAAGTCTTTTAACTTAGTTTCTTGGTGAAGAAGTAACCTAAAATTTGGTCATGGAGAAGAAGAAAAATACTGAAATTGTTTGCATCTGATATACCATAATACAATATGAATATGGTGAATAAATATACTATCGGGTCTCATTATATAATTTGAATTATAACCAATGTATATGAAATATGTGTCATTAATTAATAGTCTTTTAACTTAGTTTCTTGGTGAAGAAGTAACCTAAAATTTGGTGAAGGAGAAGAAGAAAAATATTGAAATTGTTTAAATCTATGATACGTTAACAGAATATGAATATGGCGAATAAATATATTATCGAGAGTCATTATATAATTTGAATTATTTCCAATGTATATGAAATATGTGTCATTAATCAATAGTGTTTTAAACTTAGTTTCTTAGTGATGAAGTAACCTAAAATTTGGTGATGGAGAAGAAGAAAAATATTGAAATTGTTTACATCTATTATACCATAATAAAATATGAATATGGTGAATAAATATACTATCGGGCATCATTATATAATTTGGGTTATTACCAATGTATATGAAATATGTGTAATTAATTAATAGTCTTTTAACTTAGTTTCTTGGTGAAGAAGTAACCTAAAATTTGGTGATGGAGATGAAGAAAAATACTAAGATTGTTTTCATCTATTATACCATGATACAATATGAATATGGTAAATAAATATACTATTAGACTCATTATTTAATTTGAATTATTAACAATGTATAGATAATATGTGTCTTTAATTAATAGTCTTTTAACTTAGTTTCTTAGTGATGAAGTAACCAAAAATTTGGTGATCGAGAAGAAGAAAAATATTGTAATTGTTTACATCTATTATACCATAATACAATATGAATATGGTGAATAAATATACTATCGGGTCTTATTATATAATTTGAATTATTACCAATGTAAATAAAATATGTGTCATTAATTAATAGTCTTTTAACTTAGTTTCTTAGTGAAGAAATAAACTAAAATTTGGTGATGGAGAAGAAGAAAAATACTGAAATTGTTTACATCTAATATACCATAATACAATATGAGTATGGTGAATAAATATGCTATCGGGCCTCATTATATAATTTGAATTATAACCAATGTATATGAAATATGTGTCATTAATTAATATTCTTTTAACTTAGTTCCTTGGTGAAGAAGTAACCTAAAATTTGGTGATGGAGAAGAAAAAAAATATTTAAATTGTTTACATCTATGATACGTTAACAGAATATGAATATGGTGAATAAATATATTATCGAGAGTCATTATATAATTTGAATTATTTCCAATGTATATGAAATATGTTTCATTAATTAATAGTCTTTTAACTTAGTTTCTTTGTGATGAAGTAACCTAAAATTTGGTGGTGAAGAAGAAGAGAAATACTGAAATTATTTACATCTATTATACAATAATACAATATGAAGATGATGAAAAAATATACTATCAGGCCTCATTACATATTTTGAATTATTACCAATGTATATGAAATATGTGTCATTAATTAATAGTTATTTAACTTAGTTTCTTGGTGAAGAAGTAACCTAAAATTTGGTGATGGAGAATAAGAAAATACTAAGATTGTTTACATCTATTATACCATGATACAATATGAATATGGTGAATAAATATACTATTAGACTCATTATATAATTTAAATTATTAACAATGTATAGATAATATGTGTCATTAATTAATAGTCTTTTAACTTAGTTTCTTAGGAATGAAGTAACCAAAAAATTGGTGATGGAGAAGAAGAAAAAATATTGAAATTGTTTACATCTATTATACCATAATATAATATAAATATGGTGAATAAATATACTATCGAGACTCGTTACATAATTTGAATTATTACCAATATATATGAAATATGTGTCATTAATTAATAGTCTTTTAACTTAGTTTCTTGGTGAAGAAGTAACCTAAAATTTGGTGATGGAGAAGAAGAAAAATACTGAAATTATTTGCATCTAATATACCATAATACAATATGAATATGGTGAATAAATATACTATCGGGCCTCATTATATAATTTGAATTATAACCAATGTATATGAAATATGTCTCATTAATTAATAGTCTTTTAACTTAGTTCCTTGGTGAAGAAGTAACCTAAAATTTGGTGATGGAGAAGAAGAAAAATATTTAAATTGTTTACATCTATGATACGTTAACAGAATATGAATATGGTGAATAAATATATTATCGAGAGTCATTATATAATTTGAATTATTTCCAATGTATATGAAATATGTGTCATTAATTAATAGTCTTTTAACTTAGTTTCTTAGTGATGAAGTAACCTAAAATTTGGTGGTGAAGAAGAAGAGAAATATTGAAATTATTTACATCTATTATACAATAATACAATATGAAGATGATGAATAAATATACTATCAGGTCTCATTACATATTTTGAATTATTACCAATGTATATGAAATATGTGTCATTAATTAATAGTTATTTAACTTAGTTTCTTGGTGAAGAAGTAACCTAAAATTTGGTGATGGAGAAGAATAAAATACTAAGATTGTTTACATCTATTATACCATGATACAATATGAATATGGTGAATAAATATACTATTAGACTCATTATATAATTTGAATTATTGACAATGTATAGATAATATGTGTCATTAATTAATAGTCTTTTAACTTAGTTTCTTAGTGATGAAGTAACCAAAAATTTGGTGATGGAGAAGAAGAAAAATATTGAAATTGTTTACATCTATTATACCATAATACAATATAAATATGGTGAATAAATATACTATCGAGACTCGTTATATAATTTGAATTATTACCAATGTATATGAAATATGTGTCATTAATTAAGTCTTTTAACTTAGTTTCTTGGTGAAGAAGTAACCTAAAATTTGGTCATGGAGAAGAAGAAAAATACTGAAATTGTTTGCATCTGATATACCATAATACAATATGAATATGGTGAATAAATATACTATCGGGCCTCATTATATAATTTGAATTATAACCAATGTATATGAAATATGTGTCATTAATTAATAGTCTTTTAACTTAGTTTCTTGGTGAAGAAGTAACCTAAAATTTGGTGAAGGAGAAGAAGAAAAATATTGAAATTGTTTAAATCTATGATACGTTAACAGAATATGAATATGGCGAATAAATATATTATCGAGAGTCATTATATAATTTGAATTATTTCCAATGTATATGAAATATGTGTCATTAATCAATAGTGTTTTAACTTAGTTTCTTAGTGATGAAGTAACCTAAAATTTGGTGATGGAGAAGAAGAAAAATATTGAAATTGTTTACATCTATTATACCATAATAAAATATGAATATGGTGAATAAATATACTATCGGGCATCATTATATAATTTGAGTTATTATCAATGTATATGAAATATGTGTCATTAATTAATAGTCTTTTAACTTAGTTTCTTGGTGAAGAAGTAACCTAAAATTTGGTGATGGAGATGAAGAAAAATACTAAGATTGTTTTCATCTATTATACCATGATACAATATGAATATGGTAAATAAATATACTATTAGACTCATTATTTAATTTGAATTATTAACAATGTATAGATAATATGTGTCTTTAATTAATAGTCTTTTAACTTAGTTTCTTAGTGATGAAGTAACCAAAAATTTGGTGATCGAGAAGAAGAAAAATATTGTAATTGTTTACATCTATTATACCATAATACAATATGAATATGGTGAATAAATATACTATCGGGTCTTATTATATAATTTGAATTATTACCAATGTAAATAAAATATGTGTCATTAATTAATAGTCTTTTAACTTAGTTTCTTAGTGAAGAAATAAACTAAAATTTGGTGATGGAGAAGAAGAAAAATACTGAAATTGTTTACATCTAATATACCATAATACAATACGAGTATGGTGAATAAATATACTATCGGGCCTCATTATATAATTTGAATTAAAACCAATGTATATGAAATATGTGTCATTAATTAATATTCTTTTAACTTAGTTCCTTGGTGAAGAAGTAACCTAAAATTTTGTGATGGAGAAGAAAAAAAATATTTAAATTGTTTAAATCTATGATACGTTAACAGAATATGAATATGGTGAATAAATATATTATCGAGAGTCATTATATAATTTGAATTATTTCCAATGTATATGAAATATGTTTCATTAATTAATAGTCTTTTAACTTAGTTTCTTAGTGATGAAGAAACCTAAAATTTGGTGGTGATGAAGAAGAGAAATATTGAAATTATTTACATCTATTATACAATAATACAATATGAAGATGATGAATAAATATACTATCAGGCCTCATTATATATTTTGAATTATTACCAATGTATATGAAATATGTGTCATTAATTAATAGTTATTTAACTTAGTTTCTTGGTGAAGAAGTAACCTAAAATTTGGTGATGGAGAATAAGAAAATACTAAGATTGTTTACATCTATTATACCATGATACAATATGAATATGGTGAATAAATATATTATTAGACTCATTATATAATTTGAATTATTAACAATGTATAGATAATATGTGTCATTAATTAATAGTCTTTTAACTTAGTTTCTTAGTAATGAAGTAACCAAAAATTTGGTGATGGAGAAGAAGAAAAATATTGAAATTGTTTACATCTATTATACCATAATACAATATAAATATGGTGAATAAATATACTATCGAGACTCGTTATATAATTTGAATTATTACCAATATATATGAAATATGTGTCATTAATTAATAGTCTTTTAACTTAGTTTCTTGGTGAAGAAGTAACCTAAAATTTGGTGATGGAGAAGAAGAAAAATACTGAAATTGTTTGCATCTAATATACCATAATACAATATGAATATAGTGAATAAATATACTATCGGGCCTCATTATATAATTTGAATTATAACCAATGTATATGAAATATGTGTCATTAATTAATAGTCTTTTAACTTAGTTCCTTGGTGAAGAAGTAACCTAAAATTTGGTGATGGAGAAGAAGAAAAATATTTAAATTGTTTAAATCTATGATACGTTAACAGAATATGAATATGGCGAATAAATATATTATCGAGAGTCATTATATAATTTGAATTATTTCCAATGTATATGAAATATGTGTCATTAATCAATAGTGTTTTAACTTAGTTTCTTAGTGATGAAGTAACCTAAAATTTGGTGATGGAGAAGAAGAAAAATATTGAAATTGTTTACATCTATTATACCATAATAAAATATGAATATGGTGAATAAATATACTATCGGGCATCATTATATAATTTGGGTTATTACCAATGTATATGAAATATGTATAATTAATTAATAGTCTTTTAACTTAGTTTCTTGGTGAAGAAGTAACCTAAAATTTGGTGATGGAGATGAAGAAAAATACTAAGATTGTTTTCATCTATTATACCATGATACAATATGAATATGGTAAATAAATATACTATTAGACTCATTATTTAATTTGAATTATTAACAATGTATAGATAATATGTGTCTTTAATTAATAGTCTTTTAACTTAGTTTCTTAGTGATGAAGTAACCAAAAATTTGGTGATCGAGAAGAAGAAAAATATTGTAATTGTTTACATCTATTATACCATAATACAATATGAATATGGTGAATAAATATACTATCGGGTCTTATTATATAATTTGAATTATTACCAATGTAAATAAAATATGTGTCATTAATTAATAGTCTTTTAACTTAGTTTCTTAGTGAAGAAATAAACTAAAATTTGGTGATGGAGAAGAAGAAAAATACTGAAATTGTTTACATCTAATATACCATAATACAATATGAGTATGGTGAATAAATATGCTATCGGGCCTCATTATATAATTTGAATTATAACCAATGTATATGAAATATGTGTCATTAATTAATATTCTTTTAACTTAGTTCCTTGGTGAAGAAGTAACCTAAAATTTGGTGATGGAGAAGAAAAAAAATATTTAAATTGTTTACATCTATGATACGTTAACAGAATATGAATATGGTGAATAAATATATTATCGAGAGTCATTATATAATTTGAATTATTTCCAATGTATATGAAATATGTTTCATTAATTAATAGTCTTTTAACTTAGTTTCTTAGTGATGAAGTAACCTAAAATTTGGTGGTGAAGAAGAAGAGAAATACTGAAATTATTTACATCTATTATACAATAATACAATATGAAGATGATGAAAAAATATACTATCAGGCCTCATTACATATTTTGAATTATTACCAATGTATATGAAATATGTGTCATTAATTAATAGTTATTTAACTTAGTTTCTTGGTGAAGAAGTAACCTAAAATTTGGTGATGGAGAATAAGAAAATACTAAGATTGTTTACATCTATTATACCATGATACAATATGAATATGGTGAATAAATATACTATTAGACTCATTATATAATTTGAATTATTAACAATGTATAGATAATATGTGTCATTAATTAATAGTCTTTTAACTTAGTTTCTTAGGAATGAAGTAACCAAAAATTTGGTGATGGAGAAGAAGAAAAATATTGAAATTGTTTACATCTATTATACCATAATATAATATAAATATGGTGAATAAATATACTATCGAGACTCGTTATATAATTTGAATTATTACCAATATATATGAAATATGTGTCATTAATTAATAGTCTTTTAACTTAGTTTCTTGGTGAAGAAGTAACCTAAAATTTGGTGATGGAGAAGAAGAAAAATACTGAAATTATTTGCATCTAATATACCATAATACAATATGAATATGGTGAATAAATATACTATCGGGCCTCATTATATAATTTGAATTATAACCAATGTATATGAAATATGTCTCATTAATTAATAGTCTTTTAACTTAGTTCCTTGGTGAAGAAGTAACCTAAAATTTGGTGATGGAGAAGAAGAAAAATATTTAAATTGTTTACATCTATGATACGTTAACAGAATATGAATATGGTGAATAAATATATTATCGAGAGTCATTATATAATTTGAATTATTTCCAATGTATATGAAATATGTGTCATTAATTAATAGTCTTTTAACTTAGTTTCTTAGTGATGAAGTAACCTAAAATTTGGTGGTGAAGAAGAAGAGAAATATTGAAATTATTTACATCTATTATACAATAATACAATATGAAGATGATGAATAAATATACTATCAGGTCTCATTACATATTTTGAATTATTACCAATGTATATGAAATATGTGTCATTAATTAATAGTTATTTAACTTAGTTTCTTGGTGAAGAAGTAACCTAAAATTTGGTGATGGAGAAGAATAAAATACTAAGATTGTTTACATCTATTATACCATGATACAATATGAATATGGTGAATAAATATACTATTAGACTCATTATATAATTTGAATTATTGACAATGTATAGATAATATGTGTCATTAATTAATAGTCTTTTAACTTAGTTTCTTAGTGATGAAGTAACCAAAAATTTGGTGATGGAGAAGAAGAAAAATATTGAAATTGTTTACATCTATTATACCATAATACAATATAAATATGGTGAATAAATATACTATCGAGACTCGTTATATAATTTGAATTATTACCAATGTATATGAAATATGTGTCATTAATTAAGTCTTTTAACTTAGTTTCTTGGTGAAGAAGTAACCTAAAATTTGGTCATGGAGAAGAAGAAAAATACTGAAATTGTTTGCATCTGATATACCATAATACAATATGAATATGGTGAATAAATATACTATCGGGCCTCATTATATAATTTGAATTATAACCAATGTATATGAAATATGTGTCATTAATTAATAGTCTTTTAACTTAGTTTCTTGGTGAAGAAGTAACCTAAAATTTGGTGAAGGAGAAGAAGAAAAATATTGAAATTGTTTAAATCTATGATACGTTAACAGAATATGAATATGGCGAATAAATATATTATCGAGAGTCATTATATAATTTGAATTATTTCCAATGTATATGAAATATGTGTCATTAATCAATAGTTTTTTAACTTAGTTTCTTAGTGATGAAGTAACCTAAAATTTGGTGATGGAGAAGAAGAAAAATATTGAAATTGTTTACATCTATTATACCATAATAAAATATGAATATGGTGAATAAATATACTATCGGGCATCATTATATAATTTGAGTTATTATCAATGTATATGAAATATGTGTCATTAATTAATAGTCTTTTAACTTAGTTTCTTGGTGAAGAAGTAACCTAAAATTTGGTGATGGAGATGAAGAAAAATACTAAGATTGTTTTCATCTATTATACCATGATACAATATGAATATGGTAAATAAATATACTATTAGACTCATTATTTAATTTGAATTATTAACAATGTATAGATAATATGTGTCTTTAATTAATAGTCTTTTAACTTAGTTTCTTAGTGATGAAGTAACCAAAAATTTGGTGATCGAGAAGAAGAAAAATATTGTAATTGTTTACATCTATTATACCATAATACAATATGAATATGGTGAATAAATATACTATCGGGTCTTATTATATAATTTGAATTATTACCAATGTAAATAAAATATGTGTCATTAATTAATAGTCTTTTAACTTAGTTTCTTAGTGAAGAAATAAACTAAAATTTGGTGATGGAGAAGAAGAAAAATACTGAAATTGTTTACATCTAATATACCATAATACAATATGAGTATGGTGAATAAATATGCTATCGGGCCTCATTATATAATTTGAATTATAACCAATGTATATGAAATATGTGTCATTAATTAATATTCTTTTAACTTAGTTTCTTGGTGAAGAAGTAACCTAAAATTTGGTGATGGAGAAGAAAAAAAATATTTAAATTGTTTACATCTATGATACGTTAACAGAATATGAATATGGTGAATAAATATATTATCGAGAGTAATTATATAATTTGAATTATTTCCAATGTATATTCAATATGTTTCATTAATTAATAGTCTTTTAATTTAGTTTCTTAGTGATGAAGTAACCTAAAATTTGGTGGTGAAGAAGAAGAGAAATACTGAAATTATTTACATCTATTATACAATAATACAATATGAAGATGATGAAAAAATATACTATCAGGCCTCATTACATATTTTGAATTATTACCAATGTATATGAAATATGTGTCATTAATTAATAGTTATTTAACTTAGTTTCTTGGTGAAGAAGTAACCTAAAATTTGGTGATGGAGAATAAGAAAATACTAAGATTGTTTACATCTATTATACCATGATACAATATGAATATGGTGAATAAATATACTATTAGACTCATTATATAATTTGAATTATTAACAATGTATAGATAATATGTGTCATTAATTAATAGTCTTTTAACTTAGTTTCTTAGGAATGAAGTAACCAAAAATTTGGTGATGGAGAAGAAGAAAAATATTGAAATTGTTTACATCTATTATACCATAATATAATATAAATATGGTGAATAAATATACTATCGAGACTCGTTATATAATTTGAATTATTACCAATATATATGAAATATGTGTCATTAATTAATAGTCTTTTAACTTAGTTTCTTGGTGAAGAAGTAACCTAAAATTTGGTGATGGAGAAGAAGAAAAATACTGAAATTATTTGCATCTAATATACCATAATACAATATGAATATGGTGAATAAATATACTATCGGGCCTCATTATATAATTTGAATTATAACCAATGTATATGAAATATGTCTCATTAATTAATAGTCTTTTAACTTAGTTCCTTGGTGAAGAAGTAACCTAAAATTTGGTGATGGAGAAGAAGAAAAATATTTAAATTGTTTACATCTATGATACGTTAACAGAATATGAATATGGTGAATAAATATATTATCGAGAGTCATTATATAATTTGAATTATTTCCAATGTATATGAAATATGTGTCATTAATTAATAGTCTTTTAACTTAGTTTCTTAGTGATGAAGTAACCTAAAATTTGGTGGTGAAGAAGAAGAGAAATATTGAAATTATTTACATCTATTATACAATAATACAATATGAAGATGATGAATAAATATACTATCAGGTCTCATTACATATTTTGAATTATTACCAATGTATATGAAATATGTGTCATTAATTAATAGTTATTTAACTTAGTTTCTTGGTGAAGAAGTAACCTAAAATTTGGTGATGGAGAAGAATTAAATACTAAGATTGTTTACATCTATTATACCATGATACAATATGAATATGGTGAATAAATATACTATTAGACTCATTATATAATTTGAATTATTGACAATGTATAGATAATATGTGTCATTAATTAATAGTCTTTTAACTTAGTTTCTTAGTGATGAAGTAACCAAAAATTTGGTGATGGAGAAGAAGAAAAATATTGAAATTGTTTACATCTATTATACCATAATACAATATAAATATGGTGAATAAATATACTATCGAGACTCGTTATATAATTTGAATTATTACCAATGTATATGAAATATGTGTCATTAATTAAGTCTTTTAACTTAGTTTCTTGGTGAAGAAGTAACCTAAAATTTGGTCATGGAGAAGAAGAAAAATCCTGAAATTGTTTGCATCTGATATACCATAATACAATATGAATATGGTGAATAAATATACTATCGGGCCTCATTATATAATTTGAATTATAACCAATGTATATGAAATATGTGTCATTAATTAATAGTCTTTTAACTTAGTTTCTTGGTGAAGAAGTAACCTAAAATTTGGTGAAGGAGAAGAAGAAAAATATTGAAATTGTTTAAATCTATGATACCATAATAAAATATGAATATGGTGAATAAATATATTATCGAGAGTCATTATATAATTTGAAGTATTTCCAATGTATATGAAATATGTGTCATTAATCAATAGTGTTTTAACTTAGTTTCTTAGTGATGAAGTAACCTAAAATTTGGTGATGGAGAAGAAGAAAAATATTGAAATTATTTACATCTATTATACCAGAATAAAATATGAATATGGTGAATAAATATACTATCGGGCATCATTATATAATTTGAATTATTACCAATGTATATGAAATATGTGTCTTTAATTAATAGTCTTTTAACTTAGTTTCTTAGTGATGAAGTAACCAAAAATTTAGTGATGGAGAAGAAGAGAAATATTGAAATTATTTACATCTATTATAATATAATACAATATGAAGATGATGAATAAATATACTATCAGGCCTCATTACATATTTTGAATTATTACCGATGTATATGAAATATGTGTCATTAATTAATAGTTATTTAACTTAGTTTCTTGGTGAAGAAGTAACCTAAAATTTGGTGATGGAGAATAAGAAAATACTAAGATTGTTTACATATATTATACCATGATACAATATGAATATGGTGAATAAATATACTATTAGACTCATTATATAATTTGAATTATAACAATGTATAGATAATATGTGTCATTAATTAATAGTCTTTTAACTTAGTTTCTTAGTAATGAAGTAACAAAAAATTTGGTGATGGAGAAGAAGAAAAATATTGAAATTGTTTACATCTATTATACCATAATACAATATAAATATGGTGAATAAATATACTATCGAGACTCGTTATATAATTTGAATTATTACCAATATATATGAAATATGTGTCATTAATTAATAGTCTTTTAACTTAGTTTCTTGGTGAAGAAGTAACCTAAAATTTGGTGATGGAGAAGAAGAAAAATACTGAAATTGTTTGCATCTAATATACCATAATACAATATGAATATGGTGAATAAATATACTATTGGGCCTCATTATATAATTTGAATTATAACCAATGTATATGAAATATGTGTCATTAATTAATAGTCTTTTAACTTAGTTCCTTGGTGAAGAAGTAACCTAAAATTTGGTGATGGAGAAGAAGAAAAATATTTAAATTGTTTACATCTATGATACGTTAACAGAATATGAATATGGTGAATAAATATATTATCGAGAGTCATTATATAATTTGAATTATTTCCAATGTATATGAAATATGTGTCATTAATTAATAGTCTTTTAACTTAGTTTCTTAGTGATGAAGTAACCTAAAATTTGGTGGTGAAGAAGAAGAGAAATATTGAAATTATTTACATCTATTATACAATAATACAATATGAAGATGATGAATAAATATACTATCAGGCCTCATTACATATTTTGAATTATTACCAATGTATACGAAATATGTGTCATTAATTAATAGTTATTTAAACTTAATTTCTTGGTGAAGAAGTAACCTAAAATTTGGTGATGGAGAAGAATAAAATACTAAGATTGTTTACATCTATTATACCATAATATAATATAAATATGGTGAATAAATATACTATCGAGACTCGTTATATAATTTGAATTATTACCAATATATATGAATATGTGTCATTAATTAATAGTCTTTTAACTTAGTTTTCTTGGTGAAGAAGTAACCTAAAATTTGGTGATGGAGAAGAACAAAAATACTGAAATTGTTTGCATCTAATATACCATAATACAATATGAAAATGGTGAATAAATATACTATCGGGCCTCATTATATTATTGAATTATAACCTATGTATATGAAATATGTGTCATTAATTAATAGTCTTTTAACTTAGTTTCTTGGTGAAGAAGTAACCTAAAATTTGGTTAATGAGAAGAAGAAAAATATTGAAATTGTTTAAATCCATGATACCATAATAAAATATGTATATGGTGAATAAATATATTATCGAGAGTCATTATATAATTTGAATTATTTCCAATGTATTTGAAATATGTGTCATTAATCAATAGTGTTTTAACTTAGTTTCTTAGTGATGAAGTAACCTAAAATTTGGTGATGGAGAAGAAGAAAAATACTGAAATTGTTTATATCTAATATACCATAATACAATATGAGTATGGTGAATAAATATACTATCGGGCCTCATTATATAATTTGAATTATAACCAATGTATATGAAATATGTGTCATTAATTAATATTCTTTTAACTTAGTTCCTTGGTGAAGAAGTAACCTAAAATTTGGTGATGGAGAAGAAAAAAAAAATTTTAATTGTTTACATCTATGATACGTTAACAGAATATGAATATGGTGAATAAATATATTATCGAGAGTCATTATATAATGTGAATTATTTCCAATGTATATGAAATATGTTTCATTAATTAATAGTCTTTTAACATAGTTTCTTAGTGATGAAGTAACCTAAAATATGATGGTGATGAAGAAGAGAAATATTGAAATTATTTACATCTATTATAATATAATACAATATGAAGATGATGAATAAATATACTATCAGGCCTCATTACATATTTTGAATTATTACCAATGTATATGAAATATGTGTCATTAATTAATAGTTATTTTAACTTAGTTTCTTGGTGAAGAAGTAACCTAAATTTGGTGATGGAGAATAAGAAAATACTAAGATTGTTTACATATATTATACCATGATACAATATGAATATGGTGAATAAATATACTATTAGACTCATTATATTATTTGAATTATTAACAATGTATAGATAATATGTGTCATTAATTAATAGTCTTTTAACTTAGTTTCTTAGTAATGAAGTAACAAAAAAATTTGGTGATGGAGAAGAAGAAAAATATTGAAATTGTTTACATCTATTATACCATAATACAATATAAATATGGTGAATAAATATACTATCGAGACTCGTTATATAATTTGAATTATTACCAATATATATGAAATATGTGTCATTAATTAATAGTCTTTTAACTTAGTTTCTTGGTGAAGAAGTAACCTAAAATTTGGTGATGGAGAAGAAGAAAAATACTGAAATTGTTTGCATCTAATATACCATAATACAATATGAATATGGTGAATAAATATACTATTGGGCCTCATTATATAATTTGAATTATAACCAATGTATATGAAATATGTGTCATTAATTAATAGTCTTTTAACTTAGTTCCTTGGTGAAGAAGTAACCTAAAATTTGGAGATAGAGAAGAAGAAAAATATTGAAATTGTTTACATCTATTATACCATAATACAATATGAATATGATGAATAAATATACTATTGGGCCTCATTATATAATTTGAATTATTACCAATGCATATAAAATATGTGTCATTAATTAATAGTCTTTTAACTTAGTTTCTTGGTGATGAAGTAACTTAAAATTTGGTGATGGAGAAGAACAAAAATACTGAAATTGTTTGCATCTAATATACCATAATACAATATGAATATGGTGAATAAATATACTATCGGGCCTCATTATATAATTTGAATTATAACCAATGTATATGAAATATGTGTCATTAATTAATAGTCTTTTAACTTAGTTTCTTGTGAAGAAGTAACCTAAAATTTGGTGAAGGAGAAGAAGAAAAATATTGAAATTGTTTAAATCTATGATACCATAATAAAATATGAATATGGTGATAAATATATTATCGAGAGTCATTATATAATTTGAATTATTTCCAATGTATATGAAATATGTGTCATTAATCAACAATGTTTTAACTTAGTTTCTTAGTGATGATGTAACCTAAAATTTGGTGATGGAGAAGAAGAAAAATATTAAAATTATTTACATCTATTATACCATAATAAAATATGAATATAGTGAATAAATATACTATCGGGCATCATTATATAATTTGAATTATTACCAATGTATATGAAATATGTGTCTTTAATAATAGCCTTTTAACTTAGTTTCTTAGTGATGAAGTAACCAAAAATTTGGTGATGGAGAAGAAGAAAAATATTGAAATTGTTTACATCTATTATACCATAATACAATATGAATATGGTGAATAAATATACTATCGGGTCTTATTATATAATTTGCATTATTAACAATGTAAATGAAATATGTGTCATTAATTAATAGTCTTTTAACTTAGTTTCTTAGTAGAAGTAACCTAAAATTTGGTGATGGAGAAGAAGAAAAATACTGAAATTGTTTACATCTAATATACCATAATACAATATGAATATGGTGAATAAATATACTTTCGGGCCTCATTATATAATTTGAATTATAACCAATGTATATGAAATATGTGTCATTAATTAATAGTCTTTTAACTTAGTTTCTTTGTGAAGAAGTAACCTAAAATTTGGTGATGGAGAAGAAGAAAAATGAAATTGTTTACATCTAATATACCATAATACAATATGAATATGGTGAATAAATATACTATGGAGCCTTATTATATAATTTGAATTATTACCCATGCATATGAAATATGTGTCATTAATTAATAGTCTTTTAACTTAGTTTCTTGTTGATGAAGTAACCTAAAATTTGGTGATGAAAAAGAGGAAAAATATTGAAATTATTTACATCTATTATACCATAATACAATATAAATATGGTGAATAAATATACTATTGAGACTCATTATATAATTTGAATTATTACTAATGTATATGAAATATGTGTCATTAATTAATAATCTTTTAACTTAGTTACTAGTGATGAACGTAACCTAAAATTTAGTGATGGAATAAGAAGAAAATATTGAAATTGTTTACATCTATTATACAATAATAAAACATGAATATGGTGAATAAATATACTATCAGGCCTTATTATATATTTTGAACTATTACCAATGTATATGAAATATGTGTCATTAATTAATAGTCTTTTAACTTAGTTTCTTGGTGAAGAAGTAACCTAAAATTTGATGATGGAGAAGAAGAAAAATACTAAAATTGTTTACATCTTTTATACCATGATACAATATGAATATGGGGAATAAATATACTATCGGGCCTCATTATATAATTTGAATTATTACCAATGCATATGAAATAGGTGTCATTAATTAATAGTCTTTTAAATTAGTTTGTTGGTGATGAAGTAATCTAAAATTTGGTGATGAAAAGAAGAAAATTGTTTATATCTATTATATCATAATACAATATAAATATGGTAAATAAGTATACGATGAGGCATCATTATATAATTCGAAATATTACCAATGAATATGAAATATGTGTCATTAATTAATAGTCTTTTAATTTAGTTTCGTAGTGATGAAGTAACCTAAAATTTGGAGATAGAGAAGAAGAAAAATATTGAAATTGTTTACATCTATTATACCATAATACAATATGAATATGGTGAATAAATATACTATTGGGGCCTCATTATATAATTTGAATTATTACCAATGCATATAAAATATGTGTCATTAATTAATAGTCTTTTAACTTAGTTTCTTGGTGAAGAAGAAACCTAAAATTTGGTGATAGAGAAAAGAAAAATATTGAAATTGTTTACATCTATGATACCATAATAGATTATGAATATGGTGAATAAATATATTATAGAGAGTCATTATATAATTTGAATTATTTCCAATGTATATGAAATATGTGTCATTAATTAATAATCTTTTAACTTAGTTTCTTAGGGATGAAGTAACCTAAAATTTTGTGATGAAGAAGAAGAAAAATATTGAAATTGTTTATATCTATTATATAATAATACAATATGAATATGGTGAATAAATATACTACCAGGCCTCATTATATATTTTGAATTATTACCAATGTATATGAAATATGTTTCATTAATTAATAGTCTTTTAACTTAGTTTCTTTGTGAAGAAGTAACCTAAAATTTGGTGATGGAGAAGAAGAAAAATACTAAAATTGTTTACATCTATTATTCCATGATACAATATGAACATGGTGAATAAATATACTATTAGACTTATTATATAATTTGAATTATTAACAATGTATAGATAATATGTGTCATTAATTAGTAGTGTTTTAACTTTGTTTCTTAGTGATAAAGTAAACAAAAATTTAGTGATGGAGAAGAAGAAAAATATTGAAATTGTTTACATCTATTATACCATTATACAATATGAATATGGTGAATAAATATACTATGGGGCCTTATATATAATTTAAATTATTACCAATGTATATGAAATATGTGGCATTAATTAATAGTCTTTTAACTTAGTTTCTTAGTGATGAAGTAACCTAAATTTGGTGATAAAGAAAAGTAAAATATTGAAATTGTTTACGTCTATTATACAATAATACAATATGAACATGGTGAATAAATATACTATCAGGCCTCATTATATAATTTGAATTATTACCAATGCATATGAAATACGTGTCATTAATTAATAGTCTTTTAACTTAGTTTCTTGGTGAAGAAGTTACCTAAAATTTGGTGATGAAAAAGAGGAAAAATATTGAAATTATTTACATCTATTATACCATAATACAATATAAATATGGTGAATAAATATACTATTGAGACTCATTATATAATTTGAATTATTACCAATGTATATGAAATATGTGTCACTAAATAATAATCTTTTAACTTAATTTCTTGGTGAAGAAGTAACTTAAAATTTGGTGATGAAGAAGGAGAAAAATATTGAAATTGTTTACATCTATTATACAATAATAAAATATGAACATGGTGAATAAATATACTATCAGGCCTCATTATATATTTTGAATTATTACCAATGTATATGAAATATGTGTCATTAATTAATAGTCTTTTAACTTAGTTTCTTGGTGAAGAAGTAACCTAAAATTTGATGACGGAGAAGAAGAAAAATACTGAAATTGTTTGCATCTAATCTACCATAATACAATATGACTATGGTGAATAAATATACTTTCGGGCCTCATTATATAATTTGAATTATAAACAATGTATATGAAATATGTGTCATTAATTAATTGTCTTTTAACTTAGTTTCTTGGTGAAGAAGTAACCTAAAATTTGGTGATGGAGAAGAAGAAAAATACTTAAATTGTTTACATCTAATATACCATAATACAATATGAATATGGTGAAATAAATATATTATCGAGAGTCATTATATAATTTGAAATATTTCCAATGTATATGAAATATGTGTCATTAATTAATAGTCTTTTAACTTAGTTTCTTAGTGATGAAGGAACCTAAAAATTTGGTGATGAAGAAGAAGAAAAATATTGAAATTGTTTACATCTATTATACAATAATACAATATGAATATTTTGAATAATATAATATCAGGCCTCATTATATATTTTGAATTATTACGAATGTATATGAAATATGTTTCATTAATTAATAGTCTTTTAACTTAGTTTCTTGGTGAAGAAGTACCTAAAATTTGGTGATAGAGAAGAAGAAAAATACTAAAATTGTTTACATCTATTATACCATGATACAATATGAATATGGTGAATAAATATACTATCGGATCTCATTATATAATTTGATTTATTACTAATGCATTTGAAATATGTGTCATTAATTAATAGTCTTTTAACTTAGTTTGTTGGTGAAGAAGTAACCTAAAATTTGGTGATGAAAAAGAGGAAAAATATTGAAATTATTTACATCTATTATACCATAATACAATATAAATATGGTGAATAAATATACTATCGAGACTCGTTATATAATTTAAATTATTACCAATGTATATGAAATATGTGTCATTAATTAATAGTCTTTTAAATTAGTTTCTTGGTGAAGAAGTAACCTAAAATTTGATGATGGAGAAGAAGAAAAATACTGAAATTGTTTACATCTAATATACCATAATACAATATGACTATGGTGAATAAATATACTATCGGGCCTCATTATAAAATTAGAATTATAACCAATGTATATGAAATATGTGTCATTAATTAATAGTTTTAACTTAGTTTCTTGGTGAAGAAGTTACCTAAAATTTGGTGATGGAGAAGAAGAAAAATATTGAAATTGTTACATCTATGATACCATAACACAATATAAATATGGTGAATAAATATATTATCGAGAGTCATTATATAATTTGAATTATTTCCAATATATATGAATATGTGTCATTAATTAATAGTCCTTTTAACTTAGTTTCTTAGTGATGAAGTAACCTAAAATTTGGTGATGAAGAAGAAGAAAAATATTGAAATTGTTTACATCTATTATACAATAATAAAATATGAACATGGTGAATAAATATACTATCACGCCTCATTATATATTTTGAATTATTACCAATGTATATGAAATATGTGTCATTAATTAATAGTCTTTTAACTTAGTTTCTTGGTGAAGAAGTAACCTAAAATTTGGTGATAGAGAAGAAGAAAAATACTAAAATAGTTTACATCTATTATACCATGATACAATATGAATATGGTGATTAAATATACTATCGGGCCTCTTTATATAATTTGAATTATTACCAATGCATATGAAATATGCGTCATTAATTAATAGTCTTTTAACTTAGTTTGTTGGTGAAGAAGTAACCTAAAATTTGGTGATGAAAAAGAGGAAAAATATTGAAATTATTTAGATCTATTATACCATAATACAATATAAATATGGTGAATAAATATACTATCGAGACTCGTTATATAATTTAAATTATTACCAATGTATATGAAATATGTGTCATTAATTAAAAGTCTTTAAACTTAGTTTCTTGGTGAAGAAGTAACCTAAAATTTGATGATCGAGAAGAAGAAAAATACCGAAATTGTTTACATCTAATATACCATAATACAATATGACTATGGTGAATAAATATACTATCGGACCTCATTATAAAGTTAGAATTATAACCAATGTATATGAAATATGTGTCATTAATTAATAGTTTTAACTAAGTTTCTTGGTGAAGAAGTTACCTAAAATTTGGTGATGGAGAAGAAGAAAAATATTGAAATTATTTACATCTATGATACCATAACACAATATAAATATGGTGAATAAATATATTATCGAGAGTCATTATATAATTTGAATTATTTCCAATATATATTGAAATATGTGTCATTAATTAATAGTCTTTTAACTTAGTTTCTTAGTGATGAAGTAACCTAAAATTGGTGATGAAGAAGAAGAAAAATATTGAAATTATTTACATCTATTATACAATAAAAAAATATGAACATGGTGAATAAATATACTATCACACCTCATTATATATTTTGAATTATTACCAATGTATATGAATATGTGTCATTAATTAATAGTCTTTTAACTTAGTTTCTTGGTGAAGAAGTAACCTAAAATTTGATGATGGAGAAGAAGAAAAATACTGAAATTGTTTACATCTAATATACCATAATACAATATGACTATGGTGAATAAATATACTATCGGACCTCATTATAAAATTAGAATTATAACCAATGTATATGAAATATGTGTCATTAATTAATAGTTTTAACTTAGTTTCTTGGTGAAGAAGTTACCTAAAATTTGGTGATGGAGAAGAAGAAAAATATTGAAATTGTTTACATCTATGATACCATAACACAATATAAATATGGTGAATAAATATATTATCGAGAGTCATTATATAATTTGAATTATTTCCAATATATATGAAATATGTGTCATTAATTAATAGTCTTTTAACTTAGTTTCTTAATGATGAAGTAACTTAAAATTTGTTGATGAAGAAGAAGAAAAATATTGAAATTATTTACATCTATTATACAATAATAAAATATGAACATGGTGAATAAATATACTATCACGCCTCATTATATATTTTGAATTATTACCAATGTATATGAAATATGTGTCATTAATTAATAGTCTTTTAACTTAGTTTCTTGGTGAAGAAGTAAGCTAAAATTTGATGATGGAGAAGAAGAAAATACTGAAATTGTTTACATCTAATATACCATAATACAATATGACTATGGTGAATAAATATACTTTCGGGCCTCATTATATAATTTGAATTATAAACAATGTATATGAAATATGTGTCATTAATTAATTGTCTTTTAACTTAGTTTCTTGGTGAAGAAGTAATTTGGTGATGGAGAAGAAGAAAAAATACTTAAATTATTTACATCTAATATACCATAATACGATTTGAATATGGTGAATAATATATTATCGAGAGTCATTATATAATTTGAAATATTTCCAATGTATATGAAATATGTGTCATTAATTAATAGTCTTTTAACTTAGTTTCTTAGTGATGAAGGAACCCTAAAATTTGGTGATGAAGAAGAAGAAAAATATTGAAATTGTTTATATCTATTATACAATAATACAATATGAATATTTTGAATAATATAATATCAGGCCTCATTATATATTTTGAATTATTACCAATGTATATGAAATATGTGTCATTAATTAATAGTCTTTTAACTTAGTTTCTTGGTGAAGAAGTAACCTAAAATTTTGCGATGGAGATGAAGAAAAATACTAAAATCGTTTACATCTATTATACCATGATACAATATGAACATGGTGAATAAATATACTATCGGGCCTCATTATATGATTTGAATTATAACCAATGTATATGAAATATGTGTCATTAATAATAGTCTTTTAACTTAGTTTCTGGGTGAAGAAGTAACCTAAAATTTGGTGATGAAAAAGAGGAAAAATATTGAAATTGTTTACATCTATGATACCATAACACAATATGAATATGGTGAATAAATATATTATCGAGACTCGTTATATAATTTGAATTATTACCAATGTATATGAAATATGTGTCATTAATTAATAGTCTTTTAATTTAGTTTCTTGGTGAAGAAGTAACCTAAAATTTGATGATGGAGAAGAAAAAAAATACTGAAATTGTTTACAATCTAATATACCATAATACAATATGACTATGGGGAATAAATATACTTTCGGGCCTCATTATATAATTTGAATTATAAACAATGTATATGAAATATGTGTCATTAATTAATTGTCTTTTAACTTAGTTTCTTGGTGAAGAAGTAACCTAAAATTTGGTGATGGAGAAGAAGAAAAATACTTAAATTATTTTGATCTAATATACCATAATACAATATGAATATGGTGAATAATATACTATCGGGCCTCATTAAATAATTAGATATTATAACCAATGTATATGAAATATGTGTCATTAATTAATAGTTTTAACTTAGTTTCTTGGTGAAGAAGTTACCTAAAATTTGGTGATGGAGAAGAAGAAAAATATTGAAATTGTTTACATCTATGATACCATAAGACAATATGAATATGGTGAATAAATATATTATCGAGAGTCATTATATAATTTGAATTATTTCCAATATATATGAAATATGTGTCATTAATTAATAGTCTTTTAACTTAGTTTCTTAGTGATGAAGTAACCTAAAATTTGGTGATGAAAAGAAGAAAAATATTGAAATTGTTTACATCTATTATACAATAATAAAATATGAACATGGTGAATAAATATACTATCACGCCTCATTATATATTTTGAATTATTACCAATTTATATGAAATATGTGTCATTAATTAATAGTCTTTTAACTTAGTCTCTTGGTGAAGAAGTAACCTAAAATTTGGTGATAAAGAAGAAGAAAAATACTAATATTGTTTACATCTATTATACCATGATACAATATGAATATGGTGAATAAATATACTATCGGGCCTCATTATATAATTTGAATTATTACTAATGCATATGAAATATGTGTCATTAATTAATAGTCTTTTAACTTAGTTTGTTGGTGAAGAAGTAACCTAAAATTTGGTGATGAAAAAGAGGAAAAATATTGAAATTATTTACATCTATTATACCATAATACAATATAAATATGGTGAATAAATATACTATCAAGACTCGTTATATAATTTGAATTATTACCAATGTATATGAAATATGTGTCATTAATTAATAGTCTTTTAACTTAGTTTCTTGGTGAAGAAGTAACCTAAAA